>PVJI01000266.1:0-306234 GCA_004026765.1 Micronycteris hirsuta | reverse complement strand
TTCAAGGGCCAAAGGAAAGATCGCCAAATATAAAGTCAATGACCTTTTGTAGATGGGCGAAGAGGCAGGAAGATGAGTGGCTGTGAGCTAGGCATAAGGAAACTGTTGCTGCTCTAAATTGCTGCTGTGGGAGAGTGTGAAAAGCAGGACCAAAGCAATGGCATTGGTTCGGTCAAGCTATTAAACTATATAAAACAAAATGGAGTCACTGATATCAACCAAGATGGCTGCCCATCAGCCATGGCATTTTGGTTCAAGAAGGAAACTACCTAAGTTACACTAGATACATTGGACAAGGAAACACACCTAAGATATCTCCACACATGACCAGAACAGCCCTGTCTGCAGAGCAGGGCCATCCATACATAGGCCCTGGGCAAATTCCCCACTTGCCATCAGGGATGCCAAGACTCTTCCCAAGAGACCCAGAAGGGTGGAGTATCCCACTCTCAAGGGTAAAACTGAGGCAGGCTCCAGACTGCTGCCGAGACAGCTGAGCTCCACACTCCTGAGTGCTGCTCCATGCCATGCTGATCTCCCTTGGCATCAGCTTCCAGAGGCTCTGCCCTGTTGGACCGAGGACTTCTTCTGCCCTGATGCTCACCTGGCTCCAGAGATTCTTTCTTGCAAGATGCTGAAGGCTCCCTCGCCCACGGTGCTGTCTCCTGGACCTGGTGACTGTGACCTGGGACTTGGGTTCATTATTCCCCATTGATTGCTGTGTGTGTTATATTTCTCTTAGATTGTTCAAGTGTGAGTAGGATATATATATATAAATGTTCTACTTGGAGTGAACCTGAATTCAATAAAAGCCTAGTGAAAGGTGTAGTAACTTGTATGACTTTTTATTCCTGGGTGCTGGGTTGCTCAGTAGGCAGGTAGCCAAGGGGTTGTCCAGTTGACTTATAGGGAAGACTGTATTGCAAACATGTGGTTGCGACAGAGAGAAAGGCAGAGGGTGAATGTAAAGGAAAGATTTCCCACATCAGGGTGCTTTATACCCTACCTCATTGTGGGTTCAGCACACACTCACGGATTCATTTCTCTGGGCGGCCCGGAAGATCTTGCTTCACTTCTGTGGGCAAGTATCCCACAATGTGTCTGTGCTATCTCACTCCAAACCTCTGATTGTCATGCTTGCACTTTGCTTAGGCTGGGAGCCCGTGAGAAAGTGGATAAGGGACAGAAAGGCTATATGCAAGGATAAGAGCCCAGTGTGGCTCCTCTGTGTGGCTGCTCCAAGCCTGTTCTGCCACACACACCTCCACCCCAGCCCCTTGCCATTTGCTAAGTGAGGCTGAGCAGTCTGTCGCCTTCACCGCCTTCACTTCTGTTCTGTGACTGAAGGAGCCATGAGTGGCAGCTGGTGGGCTGGGTTTGTAGCCCAGTGTTTACATCCGCTGCTCTCATATAACCCCATGTGCTGCTGTCAGGGGGTCAGAGCAGGACAGCAGCTGTCCTCTCCAGTGCCTGCCCGTGCCCACCTAGTGTCAGTCTCATGCCCCTCACCCCCACCCCAGAGCTGCCTTAAAGGAAAACTTCAGCAGGAGGGTAAAGGATGACTGTGTAATGCACCCACAGGATAGTCCTTGCTTCTTCCTTTCACCAATTTGGTGCAGTAACATGATCTGCATTTTACAGCTCAGGAAGCTGAAGTAGAGAGTGGTTAAGTGACTTGTGTACGGTCATAGAGCTTGTAAAAGGCAGAGTTGGCATTTAAGCTCAGACTCATCCAGCTCTGAATGCAGAACTTCGCACCATATGTGGCCTGGTGAGCCTGCCGGGATGAAGAGCACGGCAGCCAGGGTGCTGGCGGACTTCTGCGGACAAGCTGGACAAATAGTCATGCAGACTGCCTCCCTGACACACGCACTCACAGACACACATATTCATGGACACACTCACACACACATTCACACACATTCACAGACACTCTCATACTCGCACAGTCACAGACATACATGTACACACACATTCATACACACAAACACAAAAATTTACATACATTTTCATCACTTGCACGCATACACATACTCATATACATCATAGGCACACTCACACACACATATTCACAGACATACATACTCAGACACATTCATAGAAACACCATCACACCAATTTACATGCATACTCGCTCACACACCCATGCACATATGAACACATGCACACACTCACACAGACACCCACACATCCTGTTCTGTCTGTATTTGTTTTGCCCTTACTGAGGTATTTATCCTACACCCAGGCTCATATGTACATATTTATTGATTCTCCGTGACTCTTCTTTCCTTAGGCCGTGCAAGGCACCAGGTATGTTGTAATGACACAACCAAATAATTTTTTAGCTGGCAGCAATGACTTTAGTTATTGCATTTTCCCTTGTTTGTTTGTTTGTTTCTTTGGGGCAACCGAAGCAAGACAGACAATCAGACCTGACTGAAGTTCACGAATGTGAATTGTTGTGACAGCTGGGGTCTCTTTGCCTCCATTCAAGGTCCATTTTGCATTGAGGGAATTTGTTTACGCTTAACACAGTGCTTGGCATATAGTAAGAGCTCCTTCAATGCTTCCATCAGAAGAACCTTTTTCAAAATACTACTTTTATATATCGTTCTACTGATAAAAAAACGTAAGAGCTCTCTCTCTGTCTCCTGCCCCAAGGCATGCACACAGTTCACATTCCCCCCGGCCCAAACCCAGAAAAGATGTGGCATCTTCATTTCCACCTCCTAGTCTTCCTCCAGTGGCTCCTCTGGCTGGAATCCCTCACAGCTTCTTCAGGACCAGAAGTTTGACTCTCACCTCCCCCTGCAGCTTTTTCTTTCTGGTCAGCTCTGGGAGCTTCCCACTGAGCTAAACTACTAGGCACTTACTGTCTGAATAACTCTAGGCATGTAATCACATTCTCTCTTATTCTGTCACTTAATACTGTCCTAGGTAATGTTTTAAAAATTATAAACACATCAAGTACCAAGATCATATAGTAAATGCTTTCTCTGTAACCCAGAGTGCTAGCCTGATGTTAGGAATATATTAAGGATATAAAAATATTTGAGTTCTTTTAAATTAAAATTCTATTCTAGTCAGAGTTTACACAGTGTATTATTTTTCATTCTTGAATGTATGAACCCTTGTAGAAAAAAATTTCCCATAAAAACCCAATACTGATTTTTATTATGTCCCTTAAGCATATAAAAACAAAACTAAGTATAAACTAATTAAAGCTTAAGGTTCTTAAATCACTATTGAACCCAAACAAATTTATAAAATTAAATGTGATAGTATAAATACTGTACAGTTTAAATTAACAGTATAAACATGTTGCGATGACACCGAAGATGCGGGACTGCTGTGACTCAGGTGTTCTGAGTCTCTGACCTCGGCACGGCCCGTTTTACACCGCTCCCGCCTCTGTTCAGTGCACGGGGCAGCGAAACCTTCCTCCGCGCAGCGGGGTATCAGGTCGCCGGGTCTCCTTCAGCCAAATGGCATTCTTATTGCCAAAAGGCTGTTGTTGGTCTCTTTGCGGCGAGTGGGAGCCAGGACCGCAGTTTGGGGGCCAAGACCAAGGATTGCTTTAAGAAAATGGCAGGCAAGCCGGACTTGGGGGACGTCGCCAGCTTTGACAAGGCCAAGCTGAAGAAGATGCAGACGCAGGAGAACAGCCTGCCGACCACGAGACCACTGAGCAGGAGGAGCGGAGCGAAATTTCCCGAGAGCCTGGAGGAGTTGCCACCCCCGCTTTCTTCGGGCCCGTCGGGACGCGGAGAGAAAGCTGCCTGCGAGACGGACAGGAGCCGCGAACTGCACCGCGAAGCCGGACACTCCGCGCCCGCGCCTTCGGCCTGCGGGCTCTGAGGGGCTCCCCCCACCCCGTTTGAAAGGCCAAACTCCCTGGTTCGCCCTGGGATATTGTAGGAAGTTGTCTGTATGATTAATAAAAATAAAACACCCCTCATGACAAAAAAAAAAGTGTGGTTTTCTTACCACCTGAGACAAAGTCATGATGTACTGAAATCACTTGACAGTGCGTGGGTGTATGTGGTCATCCCCAGGATCCAGATACGCTTATGTTAATGTTTTACAATGAGAAATGCAAATTAAAATATTCTATAAGAAAGTTTTTAAGCCATCAAGAATCTATCAGCAGATTCCTGGTGGAGTCATACTGTCAACACACTAATGGCAGAAGAATTACTTAAAGCAGAAAAAATTGGAAGTATTCCTTTTTCTTTGCAAGGAAGTCTCTCAGACAGAGATGCATCACCCTATTCTGGGGGATTACTAAATATATTATTTCAAAATTATTACTAAAATTTATTTTTTCCTCACACAAAACAACATATTTATTATAGAAAATTTAAAAATCATTTATAAATTTCTTCAAGAAAAGAAATGAAGGCTGCCAGAATCCCATTTTTAAAGATAATTATTGATAATATATTTAATAATAATATCTCTTCTTCTATTGCTACTAATATCGACAACATCAGCAATGGGTACATATTGATTACAACATGTCAGCAAGTACTCAGAAATGAATTTATATAAATATAAATTTATAAAAAATGAATTTATATACATACATTTATTTACTCAGTATAATAGCCATGTGGTATAGATATTATTAGTGTTCCTATTTTACAGATAATGAACTGAAACCTAAAGAATTTAAATAACTTTCAAACACATAATTAGTAAGAGGAAGAGCAAGATTATAACTAAAGCAAAATGTAACAATATATAAACAAAACAAGGGAAATGAATAAAGGATCACTTATTTTCCTTAAAAATTCTCTAAACATCTTTTTGTTCTACTGCCAATAATGTTTGAGGGTGTCAAGTGGGTATATTTTGTTATAAAAATGCATCACATTTTCAACCCATAGTCCGTTGACAGCCTCCTCGGTGGGTTTGATCTGTCCCTGCTGTAAACCCCGTGGAGATAAATGTGCTTGGACCTAAATCTTTGAGCATGCCCTTACTAGGGAACCATTTTTACTCCTTAATTTACTGAACAATCTAAACAGAAAACAGTACAGAAATCTCAGTGTTCAGAGTCTAACGTTGTTATAACTGTTCATTTTATTTACTGGAGAAGTTTTTAATTTCACATAGTGTTCAACTGTATGTATGTACTTAGCATTCAATCAAATTTTGTCTTCCCTAATGCTAATAGGTGCTTTTTAGCTGAAGAACACAAGAATGAGCTCTAACAAAACAAAGTAACACTTAAAGTGTGTCCTAACTTTTAGAAATTAAGAAACCCCCATTCAGTTTTTCTAAACCAGAAACTGTTGCTCTCAGCGGGTAGGCAGCACTTCGCTGGGTACATTTTTTATGTTGCTGTTCTATTCTCGTGTAGATTGTCACAACTCTATCTTTCAATCCTTCTATTTAAGTTTCTATTTTTAATTAATTATTATGTTATTAGTATCTAGGAGCCTTTCTTATTCTAGGGTTCTTCTTTCTCTTCCTCCTTCTCCTCTTTTTCTCCTTCCTTTATACTATCTATTCTGCTTTCATGGAAGTAGTATGTTTCTTTATGCCTCTGGGGATATTAATTATATTTTATTTGGAGTGTTTCTTGTTTTATCTCTTCTTATACGAGGTGGACAAAAGTAGGTTAAAGAGCTGTGCCAAAGTGTCCTTCAGTGTAGGAAGTAGATTACAAGAATGTGTAAATAAGCCTGGCTGGTGTAGCTCAGTGGATTGAACGTGGGCTGGGAACCAGAGGGTCCTGGTTCGATTCCCAGTTGGGGCACATGCCTGGGTTGAAGGCCAGGTCCCCAGGGAGGGCCATGTGAGAGGCAACCATACATTGCTCTTTCTCCCTTCCTTCTCCTCTCTCTATAAGTAAATAAATAAATAAATCTTAAAAAAAAAAGAATGTGTAAATAATGAAGGCTGGCATTTTGAGCACCTGCGAGGTTGTACCTAAGTGCACTGTGCCATCATGACATAGTTTAAGGTAATGAAACCACCGTAATAATCATAGCCTGCATGTCTTTTTCTATATGAACAACTGTAAACCTACTTTTGCCCACCCCTGTATGGAGTTGCTTGTTTCATATCTTTTATTTTAGATGATACTTTTCTGTCAATTTCTATTTCTTATTTAGCATTAAAAAGTTTATTTTAAAATAATGGATTTTCCTAAGATTGCCAAAGAATTTTATGCTCATTTGTGGTAGGCCCTACTGTAGGGTAACCTCTATACGGTATTAATATCTGGAAGTTTTTATTCTTGGTCCATAGATTTACTCCAAAGAAGATTTTTCTAACTGTTTCCATGGTTGAAGAAGTTGGTTGGCTGGGTGGGATCAGGATGTGGACCTAGCACAGAAACAGAATTTTGACCAATCTCTCTGATTTATACTCCACATCTTATTCCAATGTTTTAATCTGTTGTCTACCATTCTGAGTTTTTCTGGGTTTCTGTAGGGTGAGGTGGCTTGTATCTCATTGGTATTTTATTTCTGTATAATTGAGTTCAAACTTGTTTTGTATTCCTACACTTCTTACTTTTACATATTCTGATTGTGACATAACACACCTGCATTCACTGAGTATAGTCCTTATGTGTCTGCCTCTTATGTGTGTCTGTCTGTGTATGTGTCCTGATAGCTGACATCTTTAACCACTTATATCTAAAATGGACCCATATTTTTAAAGTTTTTTTCAAGAGAAAGAAAGAACACTTAAGAGGGCATTCTTGAGTTAGGACTAGTAGTCATTGACTCTAGACCTTAGAAACAATTCAGACAGAGAACAGAATAATTAATTACTTGATGAGATAATTTTTTTGCCTCTGTGGCATTACTTACAAAATTTTCTCTTAGAGTGTTTCACTGTACCCATCAACATTTTACCTACATTTCAAGCCCATGATTAAATGTCATCTCCTCTGTGAAGCCATCTCTAATAATTGTAAATATGATTATATGATATGAATATTTTCATTCTCTGAACTACACATGATATGGTATGTGTGATATGATATATGATATATAAAATATGATATAATCTTTTCATTCTCTGAACTACATAAATTTTTTTTTTAGATTTTATTTATTTATTTTTAGGCAGAGGGGAAGGGAAGGAGAAAGAGATGGAGAGAAACATCAATGTGTGGTTGCCTCTCAAGTGCCCCCTACTGGGGACCTGGACTGCAACCCAGGCATGTGCCATGACTGGGAATTGAACTGGCAGCCTTTTGGTTCTCAGGCCAGTGCTCAATCCACTGAGCCACACCAGCCAGGGCTGAACTATATAACATTTAATACACTGTTTTCTTATGGTAATTATTCATTTTATACCTCAGATTGTAATTATGCATGTGTGTCTTCTGCAGGAACATTTTCCGATGAATTTATTATGTCCTCTATTCTTAAGGAATGAATTCATATCTTATTCATCTTTTGATTGCTCATGGCTTCTAGCAGTGCTTGACAAAGAGCACGTACACAATAAATGTTGGGTAAATGTGTAAATGTATACAGTTGCAACAATTCTTGCTCCTGGAAATGTAAAAGGAACATTTAGAGGTATCCCATTTTGCCATCATTTGGAACATTTACAAAGAATAAAGCGAATGCATTTCTTCAGCTAACTTGCTTGTGCTCTGAGACTTGAGCATGAACTATCATGTTATACCACAAAGTTCCTCTGAAATTCTTCACCGAAATTGTTTCCTTCTTAGGAAAAATCATATCAAGGAGCTGGGCAGCTCTTCTCAAAAATGACTGCAGGCGAACTTGACTTTGTTACCTTCCTGCTGGATTTTCTGCCTCACCTTTCCTGAGTTATTAAGCACTTAGGATCCCCATGGGAGCTGAATACTGAGAAAAAAGTATAATTTCTTAACAGACTCAGATTTGACTGTTGCCTCCAACAGTAATGGGCTGGACCATCCTGGGGAAGTTAGCAAATCTTTCTTCATCTAAATATCCTCCTGTATAGAATGGAGAAAACATTATCTTCCACAAGGTTGCCATAAAGGTGAAATTAAAAAAGATATGTAAAGTTCTTAGAACAGAAAAGATGGAATAAATCTTCTCTCCTAAGACATTCATTGCATTTTTTCAGGAATGTTAGCATTTTTAAGTCAGATCCATGTAAAGAGTGATGCTTAACTCAGAATAAAACACTCCTGGTGTGACACCTCATGATTTTTATATCAAGAACTTCTGCAGGCTTTTAAAAAAACATGCTATATTAAAGCACCTACAGGTGTAGAATCATTTTCCATACCTTCAATTCTCAAGGCAGAAAGTAATTAGGGAAATACAGTTCTGAATGTTGAGGTAAGGCACAGAGATCACCTGTTCCCAGATTTGCTTGGACTTATCTTGAGAATGTGTGTGGTGAGCAGTCAAACTTTTGCTTTCTCTCTTTGTCCTGCTTTCAAAGTTTATCTTATCACATAATAGAAGAATGTATTTTTCAGGGTATCTATTCGAAATACAAATTTTTTCTGTTTGTCTTTTCGAAGCTGGTAAGTCACCAGATGGTGAAAGATCAAACTGTGGGCACTGGAGTTGTGCTATTTCAAACATGTCACAGAGTACAGGGTGCTTGGGAAAGCAGAACTTGACAAGATGCATCTGGCTTCTAGCAAACTCGGCCAGGTTTCCCACCTGCCCTGCACCATGTTTTCAGACCGCTGTCAGTCCATCATTTGTTCTGGTGTCCACAGTGTTTTCCTGCATGACGGCGAAGTGCATTATTCTCCTTTCATAAAGCCCTTTGGAAAGTCTTAGAAAAACCTATCCTTCCTGATCTTCACTAGTTAATGCTAGTGACTAAGAAACTCATTCTTTTTTCTCAAAGTCAAGACAATTATGGATTTATATATGGCAAAAGGGAAATGTTACTTTATAGGAGGAAAGCCTGTCAAAATTGGGGGAAAGGCTGGAGATTCCTCATTCGAAGAATTCATTAGAGTAACGATACTCTTTTGGGAAGGGTGAAATGCTGCAAAAGGGAAATGATGTTTATTGATGCCTACTGTGTGCAGGGGACTGAGGATAAACTATTTGATGCCATCTGCTCCCTGGTCCTCTGAGGAAGGCGTTAATGCTTAATTTCTAAAATTAAGAAAGTAGCCCAGCAAGATGAAAATTTACATAAAGTAATAGAACTCAGTAGGGATCAAGACAAAAATTCAGTCTGCTATTTTCTGAGTATAGCATACTCTCTTCCAGAGTGGAATGGACTAGAAGACCCGCAGAGAATACCTGAAACAAATGTCTCAGGTTGGTGTGAGCTCCAGCTTTCTATCATCCCTGTAGCAGACTGGCTTCTTGCCATCCCTGGGAATGCAGACCTCCTCACCAGCCTTTCTTCTCTTTCCTGAAAGCCAAGTCCCACCCACAGCTCACTAAAAGTGTGGAAGGATCTTTCCCTTTCTTTTTTTCTCCTCTACCTCCACGCAAGAAAAACATGTTTTCTCCTGGAGAGAAAAGATAGCTTTGTCACCATCTGGCTCCATTCCACAGTCACCATATTGCGGGACTTACAAAGATAGAGCTCTCAAAGGTTCCGTGTGCTGTCACATGTGGTTCCTATCATCCCAGCCTCAGAGCACCCATGAGAGGAAATCGTCCCTTGGGAAGGAATCTAGGCGGTCGGACCAGGCTTAGAAGCATGCATACCTTCTCTTTCTGAGGTCACACTAGTCTGGATCAGCTTTTCCTGCTCTTCCCAAACCGAGTCGCAGAGGCTGCTGGCCAGACGGATATGAAACAAGCTCACCACAACGTTCAGCTGCTGGTGGCAGAGCGTACGTCTCTCCCACAACCTTCGGAAAGCTCCAAATACTGGTCACACCTGCCAAGCTGGCAGACGTGGCTCTTCGTGGTCCAAGTTGGGCTTCTGTGATGGATGGGGAGCATCAGTGTATCTTTTCTGGTTACCTGGAGCCAGGCATTGGCACAAGGCAGTATCGCCAGCAAACGGGCATTTTTGTGCCATTTGTGAAAATGAACTTCCCTAATTAACTTGCTCATACAAATGCACTTGGGATCAAGACATTAGGATGATTACCTAGAAAATGACTACCTCGATACCGTCTCCCATGTCCCTTTTTGTCTCTTAAATGTGCCAAGGAAAGAATTGCTCTGAAGACATTGTCAAATCTCTGAGAGCAAAGAACTGATGAATGAAGGGTGTTGCTGCATGTTGGCTTCTGTAAACCTAGTTTTTGCTCATGGATTCTGCTCAGAATGGGGTGGCCCAAAAATGATGTTTTACATCCAGAGGGGAGCACTGGTGACTATGGGAATTACTTCTTGTTTCATATTCAAGCACCTTCTTGAGCACTAGGCTACACAGTCATTATGAGTAAATGAGTTTTTTGTGAATTAGGGCTGCTCACAGGGAACTCTGGGGGGACCAATAGGAGGCCTACATTTTCGAAACAAGAGGTTATAAAATTCCATTTGTTTACTCAGCCTGCAAATGCAGCTTTATTATTTTTTTATGAACCTGAATATCTCCATGTAGAGTCTCAAGATTATGAAACTTTTCTAGGTCTAGGGAGTTTTACTGCTTTTCTTTGAAATTTCCTATGTATAAGTATTGGTCATTCTTACCAGGATCAAATATTTCTAGAAAATTTCTGTCTTTTCAGTGTTTCACCTTAATTATATCATAGGAGCAGTTACTCTTACAACAAAGTGTATACTTTCCCCACATTGTGTTCTGTGTTCTTTGTTAGGTCAGGTGTGAAGAGACGTCAAAAGACACGGGGTGTGGTTCAGTGTTATTAATACATGGGGTTAAAGGTGTGTTCTTCCTGCAAAAAAGATGGAGGTAAATTTGTATTCTGAGAGTTTAAATACCGGTTTTCAACTCTGTTACACTTTAAATTCATCTAGTGAGTTTTAAAAATATGCCAATGCCTGAGTCCCCTCTCAGACGAATTAAATTAATATCTCTGGGAGGTGGGGTCAAGATACCTCTAAAGTTTCCCAGATGATACTAATGTCAGCCAGGACTGAAAACCATGTATTCCTTGCTTTCATAAATATATTGTCATCACCTCTTTTATGTGAGACCCTATTCTAGAAGCTGAGGATACAGCAGTGAACAAATCAGACAAAAATCCCTGCCTTCACAGAGTTTATGTGCTAATGGATTTTCACTGAGAAAAATCAAGATAAATAAAAAAAATATCATTCATTTTATATAAGTCGGTGATAAGTGCTGAGGAGAAAAATAAAAGAAGGGAGATATCACATAGGAGGGGGTAGTATTGCAATATTGCGTGGTATGCTAAGGTGACCTGAATGTGAGGGAAGGGTCTCTGGGCAGAGGAGATAGCAAATGCCCACGGTCCTGAAGTGGGAGCAGGGCTGTTCCAAGAAAAATGAGGGGACTAAAGGAGAGTGTAACTAGTGGTCTAAGCCAATGAAATCCACACACTAGGCATAAGATGAACTATTTGTGGGAGTAAATTAAGAGACTGTATGAAGATGTGTGACTAATGAATTTGAGAATACTCTGATTCAAATCAAGGTGATCTGGCTATAATCTTAAGGACTCAAGCAAGGGTGTGGTGATAGTTTAATAAATTGGCATAGACTATGTCAGTTTTTCTGTTTTAGACTGTTTGGAGGATGGAGGTAAGGGTAGAGGATAGGTCAGTCTAGTGAACAATGTAAGGAAAGTGAAGGAAGCAAAAGTGAGAATGGCCCTCTGTCATTGGTAGGGGCGGGGTGGTATGCAAGGATGCTGTGGGTCATGAGAGATCACGACAGGTATGTGGTTAACATTTTTTATTATTTAATCATTTTTATTGTTATTCAATTATAGTTGCCCCAATTTTCCCCCTTTGCCCTCCTCTGCCCACCCCCCACCCCCCACAGTTGATTCCCACGCTGTGGGACATGTCTGTGGGTCACTCATAGATGTTCTTTGTTTAGTCCCTTCCCCTTCCCTCCCTCCTCCCCTTAGTCTGTTCCATGTTTCTATGCCTGTGGTTCTATTTTGTTTGTTACTTTATTTTGTTCATTAGATTCTTCTTATAGGTGAGATCATATGGTATTCATTTCTCACCAACTGGCTTATTTCACTTAACATAACATTCTCCAGTTCCATCCATGCTGTTGCAAAAGGTAGTAGTTCCTTCTTTCTTTCTGCTGCATAGTATTCCATTATGTAAATGGACCAGTTTTTTTGTTTTTTTTTTATCCACTCATTTACTGGTGGGCACTTAGGCTGTTTCCAGCACTTGGCTACTGTAAATAGCACTGCTATGAACATAGGGGTGGATA
Organism: Micronycteris hirsuta; assembly: GCA_004026765.1. Classification (NCBI taxonomy): domain Eukaryota; kingdom Metazoa; phylum Chordata; class Mammalia; order Chiroptera; family Phyllostomidae; genus Micronycteris; species Micronycteris hirsuta. Next base: position 293,956 of record PVJI01000266.1, on the reverse strand, counting down.
AGTTCTTTTGAATTGTTGATTTGAGGTTAACATTTTAATCACACAATTGACAATAATTGTTGTTGTTAGTCAATATTCTTCAAGATAACTTTAAAAAACTGCCAGCAGGTAATATATCTAACTCACAGGGAATGGTTATGTTAATCAGCCAGTGTGAACATGCGGCCCATCTAAATGTTGTTTCTTATAATAAATAAAGTAATTGTGATTTGGATTCTAAATATCAGTCTAAGTGAACTTTGTATGAGCTGGTTTCCCTGAATGAAATCAGTCCAGCCTTAAATACTAAGAGGGTAAGGCCTATAAACCTGTGGCTGTGGGACAGTGAATTTTGGATAAGACTCTTTTCAGACTTCCTCTCTAGCTGTTGACGTGGCATTGCCACGTGACATTCATCTTTTCTATCCAAAGCTTTAACATCCTGTTCAACCCCTAGCTTGCTGCTTGGCTGTTGTTTTTCTACAGTGTAAGTCAGAATAATACCCGATATCTTATCTGTCTCTTACAGGTAGTATTAAAATCGAATGTGATAATATATATTAAAGTAACTTTAAATGTTGAAATGGTGTGGAAAATAAGGCATTGCTTTTATTAACAATGATATGAATAAATCTAGGTAAAAGGAAAGTCAGAGATTTGCTAAAGCCATGTTGTCTGTACTATAAAGATTAGATTTAATATCTGTTGTGAACAAATACATTTTTATAAAAAATTATGTATTTTTTGTTTTGTACATTACTTTATTGTTGTTCAATTACAGTTGTCTGCATTTTCTCCTCACCCCAGCCAAACCCACCTCCCTCCCTTGTTCCACCGTCCCCCTTGGTTTTGTCTATGTGTCCTTTATAGTATTTCCTGAAAACCCTTCTCCCCAAAGTACATTTTTATTTAAAAATGAACTCTATGTGTATAGATACATTGTGAAAAATGACATAAACAAAATCATTTCAAAATGGAGTCAGAACCGCCGCTCCAGAGGAACTACCTTGTGCAACTCGTTCTGTGAATCTCTGGACTGGGGCAGACCGTGGGACTGAACTAAAACCACAGCTGCCTGTAAAACCAGCAGGAAAGTGGGCATCTTGTCCACAGGCACTGATGATTATGGGCTCTCCTTCTGGAGCTAGAACCAGAACCAGTAACCAGCAGTGTATAGCCAAGAGTGATTCAGCTTGTTAACTCCAATAAAAATTCCTTCCTATTTTCATGTAAGTATTCTTTTCCTCTTCTCAAAAAAAATCCCCTTCCTTTACCCTGTAGTCAAGACACTACCTGGGTTTCTGCCTGAACAGGTGCTTCCAGGATTGCAATAGTTTGATCCCAAATAAACACTTGTTGCCTTTCATTTTGGCTTTTTAATTTGATAATAACAATATAAGAAAATCTAAAAGTTTAATACAACAAAATAACAATTGTGGTTATATCATGGGAATAAGTTTAAATTATTATTTTCTTTTATTACATAAATGCAGTTTTTACATTGACTCACATAAAATATAGATATTCATATCTCTATATTCTAAATATTCAAGAGCACATATTATGAAGATGAAATGATGAAAATTACTTTGAAAAGATCCTCACCTATTGTGTGTTTACCACCCCAAGACAAGACTCCTTCCATCTCCATCACCATTTATTCCCCTATACTACAGATGATGTGTTGTGGAATTGTGTGCCTGAAACCTGTATTATTTTGTTAATCGGCGTCACATAATAAATTCAATAAAAATGAAAAAAAGAAAAGAATCTTACCTAGATTTTTATGTAGTGGTTGAATACATGGAGTGTTTGAGTTGACACCATTGGCAATGAGCTGGATGACCTGGGGCATGAAGCAGAATTTTCAGATGTCAGTCAAGAAAAGCAGCATCCCAGAGCTCTGGGCAGCTAGGACCAGAACGTGCTCCCAAACTGAGAAATCCCTGGGCTGCTCCAGATGCCATGTTTCTGTTAGAACTCAGAGGTTCCAAACAGACAGTGTATATACTTTTTGCTTTTGAAAATGTCAACAATTCTTTCAGAAAACAAAAGAAAATATTGAATGAAAACTGAGACAGGAGAATGTACTCTCAGACCAATAAATCAGGCAGGTAATAAATACTTGAGTTCAGCTAAGGAATAATTGGTAGAAGGACTTGGCTAGATCAGATGAAGTCATTTCCCTTCTAGAAAGTTTTCTTACTAGGACGTAGTCCAGCCATGAAAACAGCTTGGGAGAATGAGAAGGGAGAAAAAGAGAATGAATTGCGACCTCTCATCTCCTGTGAAAAACAGTCTTTATGTCAGTTAACAGAGCCATTAGAGTTAATGTTAAAGACCACCAGCCAGGACACACCTGTACGCAAAGGTCAACTGATTGGCTTGCTGCAGCAAGGGAGAATAGATGTTACTGGGAGCTGTGCGGTATCTTAAAAGGGAGCAGATAGGGAAGGATTCTTACAGATTTGAGAGGCTAGAGTTGTCCATATGATGGTCTTGGCAGAGAATGGTTAGAATTAATAAAGTACAGGGTTGTTTGCTCAGGGTTGTTTGGTCTAATCTTTAGAACACCTGAATCTGTGCAGGATTACCATAAGGTCAGATTTTCTGTAGTCATATAGAGCACATGGGTCAGAATGAGCTGGTATTTAAAAAAAAAAGAATTAGAGTGTACACAGTTTTCTTCCATATTATGGTTTAGTGTAGTCAATCTGTTTTGTGAGTCGTGGTATAGTTCTGCAAATTATGACTTCTGTTTCAATTCCTTTGGGCAAACATTTCAGGGAAGAAGTAGGGAATTGGAAAGTGCAGGAAGAAATGGAGAGGAAACAAGCCTTTGAGCATCCAGTATGTGTAAAGGGATAATGCTTGTAAATGTACATAGGCTTCTCTGTGCATTTTCATATCATTCCACTGATCTTTAATAACTTGTATTCCAACGGGAACAAAACAGTGAACTCCAGGAAAATACTTTTCAGAGTTTAAGGTAGGGCTTTGTTCTCATTTTTTTGTCTTTTTTACAAGTCAGATGTACACTTCTGACTTGTAAAGTTATCAACAACACACGCAATCATGTAGTACGGGGCTTTTTCTTCGCTTCCCATTGATATCAGGAAACATAATGCAGCCATCTTGCAGATGCCCAGTGGGGACTTTGTATCCAAATGGTCCTAAGACTTCCTGGTCTGGGTCTGTTCTCACTTCTAAGAGATATGTTCTTCACGAATAAATCACTGTCTTTGATAATCAGCAGTATTTCGTTCTTTTATCAAATATTTTACCGAATGGGTCAGAAAGCATGACCTATGAAATTGACCTCACACATATTTTCCTGTGCTTTCTCCAAAGTTGGCATGAGATGTGTCAGGGTTTCAGCTACTCCATATTCCTCCAGGCTGTTCATTTAATGCAACAAAAATGAGGATACAGTTGGCATTTCGATAGCTTTCTGTTAGACTTTCTTTATCCTTAGAAACAGCCCAGGGCCATACATGGTAGTGTGGAAACCGATTCTGATCGGTGTAAATAGAGGTGACAAAGATCTTGCCTGAAGGCTCAGACTGGAGACAGAATTAGAGTCTAGAACACACACTAAATGTCAGAGTCCCATTTTCTCCTCAGGCCTCTCCATTTAAATGTCACACTCTAGCCCTTGGTTTTTTCTTAAATACAATCACTGAATTATTATTTTTCATGGTATACCAAGAAATCACGAACCAGCCACAAGCAGTAACACTTTTTGCAAATTTGAGTAAGTCTACCACAAGAGGAGATTGAGGATAAAATGCAGGAATTGGAGGAAGAAAGTCAAAATGTAGTTGTGGTCATTGGCTTTCTGATAGAGTTTTCTTCATGACTTCACTCAACTTTTCTTATGTTATGCTCCTTGCAACACACTCATTCACTATGGAAAAATGGCAAATTGAAAATAGAAATGAGGTGTGTCCTTCATTAAACTTCTCTCCTTTTTTTTCATATTTCTTCCGGGGAAAAAATAAACTCCTCTGTTCAGGTCCCTTTCATATTAACAGTTGTTTCAGCATAAGATAATACAATAATGAGAAGTGAAAGAAAACGTTCCTCTAGCAACCTGTGTTCTTGAGGCTGAAAATACTTAAAGCAGGCAAGGACCCCAGAGCAATCTAAGTGCTGCCAGATGGCTAGGTTAGGGACACAAAGCTTGGCTAGTGTACGGCGGGTGATTGGGAAAATAATTTTGGATTTAAAACTTTTGTTTACTGTCTTTAACAGCAGCTCCCCGGGGTCACATTATACTTGACATAAACGCAGGGAGCAGTGTCTTGTGCAAGTGGAGCATGTTGTGCTAACACATGATCTTGGCATTGAAGGATTGGCTTTCTGGAAGTAGGATTTCCCCCATGACTTTTTTGATGGTATTTACAAAACTAAGCCACAGCCTCCTGTGATGCTAACAGCAGCTTGGGTTGCAGAGCAATTGAGGAGCCTCTGGGGAAAGGTCAAACTGCCAGGCAAACAAGGTACAAGCTGGCTCACCAAGACAGTCACATATACCACCAGCTTCATGGGACCAGGTGAAACGCTGTTTTATGGTTTTTTTTTTTTTTTTTTTTTTTCAGTCAAAAGGGTGGTGATGTGTGTCTTTTTTTTTTTTTTTTTTAACCTCCTACGTAGATTTAAGAAAGACAATTTTGAACATGAAATCAATTTAGGGCACTTTCAGTACTTCTGCATGTTGCTCCTTCTGGAAAGCATCTTCCCCCATACCTGTTAAACATACTCCTGCTTCAACATTACCTCCTCTGTCACACCTTCCCCATCTTTCCCAGGTTGAGTCCATTACTCTCTCTTCAAAAGTTTATTTCTCTATGGCTCAATGGCCTGTGAGCTGCTTCCAAGATGCTGTTTAGGCTTCTTATATCCACAGGTTTAACAGAACGCTTTGGTCCTAGGCACTCAACAAAACTGACTGCATCTCTATTGCTCTGAGGAATATTTCCAGGTTGCTATCTGAAAGCGTAACCCTGCCAAAAAGATTTCACATAGAGTCCATTTGCTCTGCTACAACGAAGACGTTTTTTCCTTCAGGAAAGTTCACACTGGGAATTCTCACTTTGCACTTTACCCTTTAAAAACTACTTGGAGAAGAAAAAAATTCAAGTTATTCTTTAAAGAAAGTGCGTGGTGTTGAGCTGGATGATCTCTCATTGGCCTCTCCAACTCCCTCTGCCTCCTCAGCACTCTCAGCTCATGTAGGGAAACTGTGATATAGCTGAGGGGATACTTGAGTGGGAGACTGAGGCTCCAGTTCCTCTGCCCAGCACTACCATTAACTAGCTGAATTATTGGGATAATTGCTCTTTCCCAGGGACTTTGGTTCATCTGTATAAGACAGGGATGGGATCAATGATGTCCAAATACAACTACAAACTCTGACATGGACTGCGAAATACCAAAGTCAGCAATCCGATTAATGGCTGTTTTCTAATCTTAGTTTAGCAGATGGGTTCTCTGTACCTCTGTTGTTTAGAAATTTTTCATCATTAAAATAATTGAATGGTGTTGGGTTTTTAAAATTCTTTTGACCTTTCCACTCTCCACTGCTTTAATAAAACTGCACTACTATTTGGTGACTAGTCTTCGGGGTCTTTTCTGAAGTGCTATTGCATCATAGGAGTGGCGTGGAAAGGACACTTGGAGTAGAAGCCAGGCATTCCAAGGTCTAGTCGGACTCTGCCACTAACTAGTTCTGTGGCCTTGGGCTGGTCTCATCCTCTTGGGGTCCTTGTTTCTCACCTGTTAACTAAGGGGGTCTGAGCTAGATGATCTTTATAGTTCTTCAACTCTTGCATTCTGTGAATTCTAAGCAATGACGTCTCCCTAGAGAGTGGGGGCTGAATGGAAACTTCATGCCACACTACTCTAAATGCCAAATAATTAATTATGGAATTCCAGTAGTCAACTCCCTCCTCCCTGCTCCCTACCCCTGCCCATCTACATTAATGGCATTTTCAGAGCCTTCTGTTTGGAACAACATGTCAGTCTCAGACTAATTGGCATTTTTCCATCAATGTCCAAGGGAGTCAGAGGGGTCTCTGCCTAGAACTCTCTTAATTCTTTTCTGCAGGGTGGGAGTAGGGGGTACCCTCCGACTCTAACAAGACAGGATAGGCTCTTAGATAGCCTCCTCTCTAGCTAAAAACCTGTCCTGACTGTATTCTCCTTGCTTCCTGTTTCTTCAGGAAGTGCGCTTATTTGAACAATTTCACCAAACAGAAGATCTGTCTACATCATTGGATATTCATGGAATTTACCAGACTAGATTAAAACCACATGTTAAAAAAGACTGAAGTTCAAGAAGAAAACTAAGAAAGGCACTCTTTCCCGCTATTTCCAGTGTTGAGTAGGGTTTAACAGCACAGACTCTGGAGCACAACTGCCTTGGTTTGGATCTTTGTTTTGCCACATCAGTCATGGGCCAGGGGGAAGTCTACTTCTATGTTGTTCTTGTCTTATCTGTAAAATGTGACTAGTGAATTAAAGTACACCTCTGACAAGATTAATGAAACAATGCATGTTAATTGGTATAAGGTTTGCCACAGGAGAGCTTGTAATGTTAAAATTCTGATGTTTAACTTTGTTTTTGTCTAGCCAGCATTTGCAAGGTGCCCCTTCCACTGTGAAACCTCTCATCTTTCAGTGGCTGTAGCTCGTCTCTACCCATCCCCTTGAGTCCTTATCCCTCTAGGCTCCTTTATCATGATACCTGGGAAATCTCCCTGTTTTTGGATGATTATTTATTTAGTAAAGCACTTTTATTTTGAGGAAACTCTTCTTCCAACTCTTTCGTCCAGACTCTGGGATACTCTGACTCCTGATCTGAGCAACTGTGCAGCAATACAGCTACCCTTTGTAAGAAAGAAGATGCTTAGCCACAGAGGGCATTTAAATTATTATTTCTGATGTGCACTCAGTAAGCATGAGGTATACAATCCACACTCATTTAAAGCATCTTATTCTGTTCAAAGAGGGAGAAACATCCCTCATTTGTGGAACTTGCTGAATAGAGGTCTAGTCTGTGCTAATCTCTCAGCAACCAATTTCATTTTCTTTTCTCCCTATTTCCATTCTCTTAATACAAACAGCTGGTATGGTGCAGTATGCAGCAAAAGAAATTAAGAATTTCTCATGAGGGGGAGAAAGTAGAAGCAATTCATATAATGTGTTTTATCGATTGTACGGCACATTTACTCCATGGGTTCAAGACACCACATGTCTGTTCTCTTGAAGGCAAGTCCAAATCACTTACAGCATCTTTACGGAAATTCAAAATTAAATGGAAATATGACTATGAAGCCATCAGCTAAAAAGCATTGGCTCCTCATGGGGGATTCTGTTTTCTCTTCCTCTCTTTCTCTCTCTCTCTCTCATTTATATCATCTTTCATAACAATGTCCTTGAAGAAATCTCCCTTGGGTCTTCCCTATTGCTCTTGGAAAACCAGCTTTGGTAAAAATCAGAAAAATATACAGACCATAGAACTAAATTGAACAAGATACCTGATTTGGGGAATGCATTACAATCAGTGAGCAAGCTATTATTTGTAAACCCAAACTAGGCTGTATACAAAAGTTGCCTATATTTGCAAAAATCAAAATGTGTTCAACAACACTCAAGTTAAATAAACGCTATATGTCTGCTTTTCATTAATATACACAGGATGAGTATTGTGATGGTGACTTCAGTGAGGACTAGCCCAAACAACTATGGTGGTCATCTATGAACGGCTACATAGCCTAGCTATCCAGAGGAAAAATGCAAACCATAATGAAGGTGAGAATCCAAGGAAGTATCTAGGAATTTGGAACTGGGTGTCCGTTGTGAGAACGACACATATAATACCAGAGATCAGGAATAAGGAGAATAGGATAAAATGTGGTTTTGGAAGAGGACTGGAGCAAGTGGCTCAGGCCTAAGAACATGTATTACAGGAGGACCACCAAGGTTCACTTTCAAATTACTCACTTAATGTGGCCTGGGAGCAGCCCCGACTTGGACTCTACACCCTTTTACTCCAGACAGGAATTCTCATGTGTGTATTAATGGTAACTGTGGATACTTCTAAGAACTAATTTGTCATGAGTCATGGATAGGAATTTGAGCAAAAGGGGAAAGAGGAAGGTGATGGAGGTCTCAGGATATTATAACTTCTTGGAAACTAATTTTCTTTTTCTGCCTACTCCCAACTCTGTTGAAAGACCAACAGCTGGTCTCATGCCACTGAGGAATTAAGAGTTTCTCGTAGAAGAAAAAAAAACCCCAAAGCAATTCATGTAATGCATTTTATTGATTATATGGCTCATATACTTGCTGGATTCAAGATAGCACATGTTCTTTCTCCTAACTGCAAGTTCAGATCAGTGTGTGTGTGTGTGTGTGTGTGTGTGTGTGTGTAAGTAGGGAGGGGAAGGAAGGAGGGAGAGAGAGTGAGACAAGGAAGAAAGAAACCTAAAAGAAAAATACTTAAGAACTGAAAGGAATTAGTATTTGGAGTCAAAGGTAAGATCTGGAGAAGGAAAGACTGCCAACATAATGCAATCTTTAGAAACAAGGCTGTAGAGCAGGGTGTCCAACCACAGCCCGAGGGATGCATGTGGCCCAAGATGGCTTTGAATGTGGCCCAACACAAAATCATAAATTTACTTAAAACATTATGAGATATTTTTGTTCTCATTAGTGTGTGTGCAATGTATGGCCTGAGACACCTGCTCTTCTTCCAGTGTGACCCAGAGACACCAAATTTTGGGCACCCCTGCCAGAGATTTTAGCGCCTGGAGTAAGGAAGGATAATCGTTTGCAATGTTCTGGGTATCTCTTGCCTGGTACCAAAGAAACAGCTCACAAAAGTTCTTATTTTCCATAAGAAAATGTTTGTGAGAAAACCTCTGAGGAAGGAGGTTGTGTCTAGCTTGTGGGTGACTGATAACACTAAGAGAAAACGGACTTTTCCTGCTGAAAGGAAGCCAGACTTGGAAGGCAACTAAATGCTTTACATGTGGCATAGACTTTGAAGCCTGCTGACCTTAGCATTCCTTGGGTTTCAGAAGATTTGTGCTGCTGAGTAGAAACTCCTTCTACCACAAAGGAAGGACTGAGAGGATGGTTTTGCAGATTATCCCCTTCAGCAGGGCAGGGGAACACTGAAAATGTTTAGAAGAGGAGATGGGCTCCTTTGGGTGCTGCTAGACTTGGTCTGCAAGGAAAACAAGGGTGATTTCTGTGCTAGGGGGTCCCTGAACCTGGAAGTCTGAGTCTCCCTGAATGGCACAAGTTGCTTTCACTGGCCATTATAGAGAGCGTCCTTTTCTAGTCTCCATCCCTCAGCTGTTGGTAATTTACAGGGGCAATGACATAGACCTTGTCTGTCCAGAAGTCTCCGGGTACCTCAAACCAATTACAACTCTTTGCTCCTGTTACAGATTCAAAAATGTATGTGGAATAATGTCAAACAGCATCAAGAAAAGACTTTGGGCCTCAAATAAAGCAGCGGTGACCTCCTTACCCTCAATTTTCCCAGAATGTCAGGACACCCCTCCACAGGGTGAAGGAGTGTATAAATTTAATCTGGTTGTTCATAGCAGGGTTGAATGGAGGGACCGATCAATTGTCACTCTGGACAGTGACAAGCTCACAGCATGTCAGTAATGGGCAATGAAGCACAAGCCGCCATTAGATACAGTCGCGTCACCTGAGGATGAGGAAAAGGGGTGGAGGAGTTCTCACAGAACTGCCTTTCGCAGGATGATATTCGCTGCCCTTGAGAGTGAATAAGCTCTCTAAATAGTAAGAGAGGACTCTTCTGGAGCAAGTCAATGGGCTCCTAGTTAACCATCTTTTTAGAAGATGTCAGAAACCATTTGGCAGCTCTTCTCTCTCTCTCTCTCTAGATCTCATAGCGCATGTTTGCCTACAAGGATCCTCTTGTATGCTCTTTTGATTCAAAATGTGAACATGTGGCCTACAAATCAGCAGTCTCAGCTTTGCCTGGGAGCTTGTTAGAACTTCAGAATCTCAGGTCCCACCCCAGACCTATTGAATTTCACTGCCTACATTTTAACAAGATTTTCAGATGATTTATATACATATTAATATCTGTTGTAGATAAGTCTCTACATATCCAGTTTTATTGAAAAAAAATCCCATAGATGTTGCTGCTATTACTTAGACAAACAGCAGTGAATTTCTTTTATATAATACTGAATACAATCTTTTTAAGCCAGTCAGCGGAACTGGATCAGGTAAAAAGAGAACATCAGTTGCCTCTACCACCTAGTTGTCACTTCCCATGGACACCAAACACAAATTGAATAGAAAGAGAATGCAAGGGATATTTAATTTCTTTTAAGCTTGAGATCTGATTTCTTCCAGATTCAGGGTCAGTGTTAGTTTCATGGCTCAACTGAATTGCTTGTCTGTCTGAGCATGTGTGTGTGTTGCCCACATAAACCTGTGCATTATCTTCAGCAATTAGGCAATTTCTATCAGACAATGGGCTTCATCTTGTTGCAGCATCCCTTTCCTTTAAGTTCTTGAAAAAGTTATGGTGACCTTTGCCACAGGTACATGCCCTGAGAAAAGACAGAGCAAATAATGAGTTAGGGAAAGTGTGCGACCCTTGTTAGATTTGCCCTAACCCCTTCTGTGCCTGTCGCCACTTGTTCCTGCCTGTTCTCACCAACGCTTCATCAGGGCTTCCCTGTCCAGCTCACTGCCAAACTGCCTGCTTCAAGGGAGGATTTGGAGGTGTCACTGCTTTATTCCCTTTCTTTATTCAGGAGAAGCCAGAGTTGCTGAGAGGCCCAGCAGTTGGTCTAGGAGGAAAGGCATTGCAGAAAGCAGAGGCCCACAAGCCCAGGAGAAACTCTAGAAGTGGGAATTCACCTACTGTTAATCTTTGTATTCCTTTCCCTTTGTTTTGCTCTACTAATCGCCAATCTACGTAGCAATCAAGATCCCAAGCATGGTATAGTCACCCAATTTTTTCTTCTAGTTACATTTCACCCATTATTAAAGCCCTGCCTGAGATTTACTGCATTTATTCATTCAAATATAAACTGAGCTCCAGTGAGGAACTTGTTGTTGTTCTAGTTCTAAATATATGGCAGAATCCAGACCACTTGTATTTCAGTGTAAAGTAATAAAATGACTATGGGCTTTAGGGTCAAAGTGAACTGAACTTGAATTCTGACTTTGATCCTGACTCTGACCTTGAAACTATGTAGTCAAGTTGCTTAAACTCTGCAAGCTTCATTGTTTCTGGAATTCAGTCTTCCCTTTTAAAAATGAAATTGTAAATATCTTATACATAATGACAATTATACAGATTTCTTTTAATCTTATGAGGCACATACTAGCTGCTTAATAAATACTAAACTAAATTGAATTTTGAGTACACTTTACAAATCAACATAATATAGGAAAACCCAAGACCTAGCTATGCTACCCAAGTAGCTGAAATTCTTTGGATAAATCCTTTAACTTCAGAACTCTTTTTTACATGTAAGAAAATAAATTGGAAATTTTAAAAGATGCCTTCTAGAAGCTCTAACATGTGATTCTTCTCTAGGCTTCCAAACTTCTATGAAATGCTACACTATTCTTCTATAACAAATGCCATATTCACAACTTACTAAGATTTGAGTATATAAATATATAGTATATGTCTTATATACACATATATAATATATGTATTAATATCACTAATACATATATTTATTTTCAGTTTTATTTGCTAAATTATGGATTCACTATGATCTTCTACTACAATCCTCAAGAACATCAGGAGTTAAATTTAATACTTCTGCCTTTGGATGTAGGCTTCTATTTTGGGCCACTGGTACTCATACTGAAGATGGGTCATAATTCTTCTCCTTAGGAAGTATTCTGCTAAGAGAAATGTCACAGATATCAATAGGCTTTTTCAATCTAATTGGTAAGATTCCAACTTTCCTGAAATATGAGACATATATCAGTGAAATATGCAGCGATAAAAAACAAACAAACAAGCAAACAAAGCAAGTCTTGCACTTGGTCAGTGAAGCCCCAAATTTTTCCTTTTATAAATGTCCTAACCATAGGAATCTGTGTTGCCCATTCCTAACGCCCAAACTCATCCTGGCACCTCTATTAAGGTAAGCTTCTTTGTAGTGCAATAAAATTGATTCCCAAGGACTTCTGCTCTCAGGACAGAATTGTGAGGGAGAGAAAGTTAAATACATTTTTTAAAGAAGAGCCTGTTTCAGAGACTGGAGTGAGATCATCAGTTTACATCTCCAGCTGTTATCTCCTCAACTATTGCCCGTTTCTTGTCTTGACATATTAGACCCTGGGGATGGCTCCTATTGATGGTTATGGAGATTCATAGAAAGAATAAACTGTTTCTCAACTCAAATGATATGGGCCTGGTTGGAGGCTAAGGCTGTTTATTGGCCTCCACTGTTCAACAACTAATAAAATTAAATTTTTAAAAGAAGAGTTGCAAGTGAAATATCGTAGTCACTCTGCAGTGTCCTGGCTCACTAGGATATTAAATGAACCAGACTTAGGAGTATGGAATTTCCCCCAAGAGATCGTTCTTGGAGAAGCAAGAGTAGATGATGCAAAGATTAAGCACTTCTCAGCAGAAATGCTACAACATCACATCTTGAGTTGTTTTATTATCTTTGTATTATAGCCAGGAAATATGTAGCCAGCTACAAGAAGCCATCTTCTTTTTAACATAGAAAATTATAATTTCTGAACGTGAATGCCATCTGAAATTGATATCAAAAGACAGAATTAATTGCAAGTCAATTATTGATTTTTAAATGTACAAGAAAAGTCATGGCCATCGGGACTCTGTAAGTCTTGCAAATCATCTTCTAGTCCTTGCAGCTTCTTTCATCACCAGAAAAATGATAGAAGGCTGACTAATAGTGGCTTCAGTGTGCAGAGATTGTTCCATCCATCATACTGGTGATTCTGGTTTCTCTTTATAAAATTATTGATGATCAGTTGGGGGTATTACTCATGATGGATGAAACCAAAAAGGGCTAGCAGAGAATTCTGTGAGCACAGGTAACATAGAAATGATAAGTTAGGTAGATAGTAGAGTTCCAAAATCATTACATTTTCTGCAGTTACATAGATGAATAAGTCTAGAGATCATACAGCAGGATGATGATGTTAATAATACTATTGAAAATGGGGAGTTTGCTAAATGAGCAGATTTTAGGTATTTTTTATTGCAAAAAAGTTATTAAGGAGAAGATATGTTAATTACCTTGATTGTAATAATCACTTTACTACATATATACGAAATCATCATGTTATATACCCTAAATATATACAATTTTATTTTAAAATAAGTAAATAAAAACAAAACAAAATTATGAACTTTCCAATCTTTCTGGATGAAATATAACTGAGCTAGGACTAGCCAGAGCTGGACGTGGATAAGTCTGCTTTTTTGATAATGTTATTTTTTTCCACAGTGGCAATGAGATCACACACAACAACACAAGGAAAAACCTAAAGAAGAATATACAAAACAATGCTATTTGACTTTAAGACAAACTGCTGGAGAAGTTGGGTATCCAGTGAAGAAGAATTTGTTCTTGTCAGATACAATTACCCTCATTTATAATTCCTTCCAGTATAAATTATTGAAAATATTTTATGCATATATCTCTTTGGGTACAGAACTTTACTTTAAGCCATAGGTAGAATCCAAACTCTGCAGTCACTCTGCAGAGCTCTTGATTTGAGGGGCTCGGTGTCTTTTTCCTTCGATAGTTATTCATTTTTCACTAGCTCTTTATTGAGAATTTATCATCTACTAGGTTCTCTTTCTATCTGAATATTCAGCAGTTAACTACAACAAAAAAGACAAGTTGCATTTTTTTTAAATATAGAAAAAGATACTTTATAATGGGAAGAGAGGTAAAAATGAGAAAACACTAACCGGGCAAGATCATTTAAGTTAGTCGTAAGTTTCAAGAAGACAGTATAGTTCTTGGAGAATTGCAGTGGAGTCAGCAACCTCAGACTAGGTGTCCAAGAACACTGCTGCTTCTAGGAAGGTGGAGTAGTCTGCAGTAGAGAGAGCTCCATCTGAGGGAGAAAAGTTGCCAGACAAAAATCATCTGCCTAGCAGCATGATGGAGATGCTGGAGCCATTCAGAATGAAAGGGCCAGGGTTTCCAGAGAGGGAAAACCTGTAGTAGGTGAGCTGATGATCTGTGTCTGTTCTTTCTTTGAGAATATTTGCTGAATTTGGCCATAGGCAGGTAACTGATACTGCTCCAGACATAAAGCAACTGCCAGATGACTGAAAAATCAGCCAATATTTTGCTGGTTGTTTAGAGAGGGTGATTAAATTGGAGATTTGAGGGCCCCCTAAGATACTTGGCCAGGTTCTTCCTTGAGATATTTCCCAACATTTGAAGTCGTACAAGGCTTTATGCTAAAATGCAACACTGGAACGCACTGAAAAGCAGGACAGAGTCACAGAGCTGAGCAGACAATGAATTAAAGTTGAGCACCCTCTAGAAAAGGAGTCCTGGCATCTCACTGGGAGTCTTCTTTAGAGATCTCTGGCCCTGAATAATTTACATTCCTCCCATGTGCAGAATATACTGTTTTCCCTTTCCAATACCTCCAAATATCATCATGCTGTGACATCAGGCTCAGGCATGAGGTCCAGAAACTCATCATCTAAATTAAGTGTGGACATTGATGAGCCAGCATCTCCTTGAGTAAGGTTCTTCTCAGTATGATTACCTAAAACTAAAGAGAAACTTTATTTTCCCTCCACAATTACCCACCTCCAATGGTGTGACAAAGATTAGATAGACACTCCCTATCCAAAAGTGGAGAGAGGCAGGCAGTACTTCACAGCTCCTGATTCCCAGCTAGACACAGGTTACTATTCCCCTGCTAGGCATCAATCTAGCTCTATGCGAGTGGATCCACGGCCCTAGGCTTTGTGCTGTTGGTAGTTACAGTGAGTCAAAGGCTATCCTTGATTCAGTGAGAGAGGGGACTAAGGACTTCCATATCGAGTTCATTGGGGCATCTTCGGAAAATAGTTACCACAGTGATATAAACTACCCTGCATAAAGAACTCAGAGATATGTCGATTGCTACTTTAAAAATAGTGAGAGAAAACACCTTTATTTCTCTTTGTGGGTTTGATATTACATGGTCTACAATATAAAGGTTATTGAGGCTAATTTCCTAATTCTGAGAAGTGAGAAGAGCTGAATTTCTGTCACAATTCTACTACTTTTCAAAGTATGATCTTGGGCCAGGTGGGTACTAGACTTCTGGGAGGATCACTTCATAAATCATATAAATGTCTAACCACTATGCTGTACACCCAAAACTAATATAAAATAATATGGAATGCCAACTGTAACTGACAACTTAAAAAAAGAAAATGAAAAAAGAAAACAAAAACCCAAAAGCCTGATTTTGGGTAAGCCATTTAATTGCATTAAGTATTAATATCCCCATCAATTAAAAAAGAAAAATGGGGACAACTGTAATTGAACAACAATAAAAATTTTTAAAGAGAATATAAACTATATGGAACACATGGCTATAGTGAGAATTAAATGACATAATATATGTTAAATACTCAGACCAAAGATGGGCATCTTGTATATGCTTTATAAATGATAGCATAAAAAATATTGTTTACAGAACATATGCTGAGGTAGAAAAATTTTAGGAATAGCCTGAAGTTCTATAGTCACAAATTCAAATTAGCGTGAGCCGTTGATATAAAATAGAAGATAACTTGGATTTCGAGAAATTCACTGTTATCGGACCATCATGTTCTTGAGCAGATAGGGTTCTATTTCTGTGGGTGATGATTGGAATTCTCCTAAAGAGAAGGCGGGCCATTACCTTAGGACAAGGGCAACCCTATTAGTAAAGGAAAAAGAAAGATGTCTGCCAGTTGGAGACATTCAGGAACTTAGCCAACTTGTAAGAAAAGCATGGATCTCTGGGCACAGAGGGACTTCAATAAACAGGGTTAAAAGCCTTGAAACACTTTATCAAGAGTGGAACAGAGGTTTCATAATATTTATGCACATGGCTGTGTTTTCAAAGTATTCCTGTATGTGTACATGCAATTATGGACAACTCTAACAAAATCTCTTGCTTTACTGAACAGAGTAGGCGGAAAGCAATTTAAACCTTTTTTTTTTTTATCAGAGAGTCATGAATACATATACTAGTTAATATACCATGCCTTAGCGTAGAGATTTCTCGGAATTATTTTAACAACAGAGGGCATAGTTTATCTTCTCCTCTAATTACCCCACACTCACTTGTACATTCAAAGCTCGGTGAATCTTCCAGAGCCTCCATCACTCTTTTCAGAAGTCATTTCATAATGCATTGGCTTCTAGAAGCCTCCCACTCTCCACACTTAACTATTTTACATCTATTATAGACTATAGCTTGTAAGAAGTTAAGTATTGTTGGAAGAAATCAGGCTGTAAAAGCTTATTACATATTCTTTAAGTGAGTCCTCTGAAGGTAGCCCAATGTATCCTCCATAAAATATATAGTCTTTATGACACTTTTCTGTGTGTTTTCGTTATGTCTAGTTTAACAGTTATATTCTGGGTTAATAGGGTGTTTTTGTACTTCATGAATAAAACTTGATTACAAAACAATTTATATGGTAAACGGAACTGTTAAACATAGAGTTAGGGGCTGTCCTATCCAGCTGTCTATTCCAAATATCGATATTTTCCATTGATTCTGAAAACCCCTTTGAGAGGAATACTAAACTCTAGAGTAAGCCAATATTTCCTCAGTCATGAATATGAACCCATGTGTTGAACTCCCCTTACTTCTGACCCCTGCACATGTCAGCAGAGAAAGAGAAATATGAACTGACACCACAAGCAGGGAAACATGCATCCTGACAAACTTTAGTCAGTGTAGGCTGACCCCCTTCTCACACCTCTGTGGTATATGCTGCAGGAACCTGTTAATAGCTTGTATTACAAGAATCCCCAGAGCCGCATCCGCATTTAGAATCTTCAGAAGAAATAGGATGGAAGAACATCCAGGGAGTGCTGGGCAGTTTTGCTGTACTGATATGGCCTGGAGGTTGGTGAATTAGAAAGGAGGTGGATAAATGAAAGAGGCCTTTAGGAAGCTGTGAAACTAAGGTTGGCTTTCCAGCCAAAGGTATGAGGTTTTCTTTGGCTTACCTCCATTTTTCACTTCATTTCCCTTCTACTCATTTCAGTGTCTCTGGCCAGCACACTGCTCCCCAGGGTTATCAGGCTGTGGCCCATTTCCCTAGAACTTTGTTCTCAGCACTACCACTGTGTGGTATTACCTAATATCCCCCTGAGGCGGGATGCCTCCCAAATGGTTGCACCATTTTTACTGGAGTCCCTTCAAAGTGGGAAAGATTTCAGTATTTAAAGGAATCACATTAATGGTAAATTTTCTGGTTAGAGTGCACAAAGAAACCCCCTGTGCATCCCATTATGTATAAGGACCTACTTGCTCACTCCCAGAACCACGTGTCTTTTGGATCTGCTGGGTGAATAATAGAGCCGATTCTGTAAACTTAAACAACAACCAGGCTAAGGTGAATCATAGTTTGGGGCAAAAGTAGTAGGAAAGGGAGGTGTGCATTTGGATTTAATTGGAATTGAGGCCACCAGCTTTGTAGATAAATGTCTTTTATTCTGAATCTATTCAATGATTACAGTCAACATTCTCTCTCTCTCCCTCCCTCTCTCTCTCTCTCTCTCTCTCTCTCTCACCCCCACACACACAAATACACCTGAGTTCAGAAAGGGGTGTGCTAATGTAATTTTTCAACCCAGTAAGTCTAAATCCTCACCTCAGCCGTCTTGGCTTCTACAAGCAGAGGCTGAACACGCTTCAAGCAAGGGGCTAGGGGCTTCCTGCCAAGCAGCTCCAGAGGCATCTTCAAACCACAATCACTGAAGACACTTCCCAGAAGGCTTTAGGAGTACAAATCTCTTTAATTAAAATGGGAAAAGCCACAGTGAGTGAGGCAAGGGGGTTGCCTTAGAGAGGAAGGAGGAGGGAAATGAAGGAAAGAAAGTGAAGGGGAAAAAGTAATAAATATTTTACAAGTGTTTTCAAACACTGGCCGTCTAAAGCCCAGTGGAAAATGCTACTTGATGGATTATATTTTGGGTTGGAAAGTGAGGCTAATTCAATGTAATGAGAGGTGAATGGGACTTTAGGCCCTTATCCAACCACAAGAGACCCCTTACAAAAGAGTCTGCTCTTTCAGTCATTAATTTTTTATGAAGTTTAATAGGCCTGAGCCTAGAGACCTTCTGTGGTGTTGATTAGCTTCATATTTCTCTCATTAATGTAGAATCTGATTAGCTCTTATAAAAAGCATTTCATCTAAGGCTCCAGCATGGCTAACACGTTGTTCTGTTATTAGGAATTGTAAGTTTGATTCACCCGAGAAAAGGAATGTCCATAGGGACAAAGGCCCTGACCTCTAGTTGTTACAGAATGAGAAGACTGGGAAGAGCAGCCATCTCTCACACTTCGCTAGTAGGAGCCCACTACCTTTGGACCAGAATAACTTTATCGGAAGCCAGCAGAACAGGAAGGGACACTGCAAGGAAAGCTGACTCAAAAGAGTAGGCAACAGCCACTGTGCCAGGCAGGGTTTGCTCAGAAAAGCCAAACAGCTGAGTGATAAAGAATAAGGGATCTGCTAGAGGGATTTGATTTTATGCTATCAGAGGAGCTGGCAGAGAAGTCTCCTGTCCTCAACTGCTATTGGGCCTGAAGTGTTCTAGGTCAGCCAGATTAGAAGTGAAGACGGAACACTGGACATGAGTGAGGGCAGGAATAAACTGGGATGCACAAGAACAAATTGGGACCCACGAGAACAGACTGGAATTCCTCTCTGTTTCTCACTACTTCCGGCCTTGATGTCATGGCTAACCAAAAGGACATGTCTGTGCCCTTTGCCATAGTGATGTATACATACTTGTCTCAACATAGGGAAACCAAGAAGGAGATGTGGCTGCTTCTGGAGGAGCTGCAGGTTCTGGAGAAACCCCGGTCAAGAAGGTAAGTCAACCAATCAACAACATGCAAAAGCTGCCACAGTGCTTGTCACCCTCATTGACCTTTAAAGAGTAAAAATGGCCACTCCTCCATGTCTACTTTTCAAATCTCAGGATTCACCACCACTAACAATAACCAGGAACCCTATAAGGAAGGAGATTCCGGGAAATGTTCCGGTATAGTTAATTTGACACAGTACAAAACTAAGTCCTAAGTATTGTACATTAAACAGAATTACTTGTTATCAGGGGTGAACTCTAGTGTGCAGAGTACAGATAAGAGGTGGTGTTCGATAAAGACCCACTTTGTGATAAAACTGACAGAATTTAGGCTGAAAGAATTTTGCTGTCAATATAAGGTACCCGTGGCTATACGTGTCCAGAAAACTGTAACAAAAAATAATAATTAATTTTATTTAAAAAATCATACTGAACTTTCCTAATCCATTTGCTTTTCCACTTTCCTTGATGGATATTTTACATAATCTAGTCTTCCTTAATCTCAGCTTTTTATTTCACTGAGGAAGTCAAAGCATTTCAAATGTCCCAGATTCCCACTCTGGCAGCCAGTTTCCTATACAAATCTACACCCATGAAGCTGCCTTTTTTTTCTGTGTATATTCATCCTCATTACTAAACCCTTTGCCTTGGTTCTGTTTCTCTTGGATACTTAAAAACAAAGCTCCAGCAATTCTCCTATATTATTAATTTTCCCTTTTCTGCTTGACCATTGTCATTAGTTTACAGACTGGTTAGTATCCTACTAAAATAAAACCTAGGGTACCTGATGTGTAGCTTTCTGCAGTCTGGATTTTATTGATAGCATATTCATAGTGCAGTTCAACATTTTCTTTGTTCTTCGCTTTTCCGGCGAATTGGTATCTATGTGTAGTGGCTTGATCAGATTCACGTCCGATTTCTTCACTGAGACTTGAGGCAGTGGTATATTCTTTCAGCAGGACGCCCATCACGTCTATTTGTCTATTTTTTGGTGATCCTGGCAGCTACTGATGTTCAAAACCCAGAGGCATGAACTCACTAGAACAGGAATGAGGGGAAACTTACAGTTGAGAAGAAATTTAAAAGACATACATTTTTAAATGGACAAGACTAAACTATGGCTTCTAGGAATGCACAAATGATTGTGTGTGGAAAAGTGGAAAAACCGTAATTTATTTCCTCCCATGAGTCTCCTTTACTCTCCCACTGCAACCACACTCGCAACACTTCAGATACCACATGTGTGGGAGTGTTCCCCACACAAAGCAATTCTCTACAACACCAGCTCTGTGTCCTACAATTTGACTCAATTTGGACACCGTTTACCTGGATAGAGTGCCAGATCCCACAGGTTAAGGGCTCAGTCCACCCACTTTCCTTTAGATGCCAATCACACATCCAGGTTATTACCTGTGCTTCTAACCAATCAGTGATGAATATGAGGTTCCTATGACCCCTCCTTGGGTTTGATAACGTGCTAGAGTGGCTCATAGAACTTAGGAAAATACATTTCCCAGTTTATTAAAGGATATGATGAAGGATACAGATGAAGAAATACATAAAATGAGGTCTGGGGAGGTCCCAAGCATAAGAGCTTCTGTTCCTGTGGAGCTGGGGGGCTTCGCCCCCCTTGAATGTGGTTGTGTCTACCCATCAGGAAGTTCTTCACACCTTACAGTATTGGGTTTTAATGGAGGCTTCCTCACATTAGGCATGCTCAACTATTGACTCCTCCAGCCCTTCTCTCCTGTCTGGAGAATAGGGATGGGAATGAAAATTCCAAGTTTTTGATCATGGCTTGGTATTTCTGCATCCAGAGCCATTCAGGAATCAACCAGAATTACCCTCTTAGAACAAAAATGCTCCTTAGTGCTCTTATTACTTAGGAAACTATAAGGGTTTCAGGAGCCCTGTGCCAGGAACTGATATATAATTATCTCTCAAACGTATAAAACCATAAAGAAGCATAAAGAGGGGATTATGACAAAAATCAGGATGCAGGATAGTGATTGAAATAGGGATATGAGATGTGGAAAGGCTTCTGGGGATGGCTGGAAAAGTTTTATTTCTTGCTCTGGGTTGTGGTTAAAAGGGTGTTCACCTTATAACAAGTCATTAAGGCATACGTTTGTTTTTGTAAAGTTTCTTTATTGATCATTTATTTTACGATACAAATGTTTCTGTTCTTTCTGTCTCTAATTCCACACTCCACACTCTCTACGGCACTAGCTCAGATCAAGCTTTTGACCCCGCCACTTTACCGGAACTGCTTTTGTCAGTCAGTAGTTGCCCCAAGTAGCTAAGCTCATGGCTAAGTCTGAGGCCTCGTCTTACCCGCTCAGCTTCTGCATGGTTACCATGCCCTCCTATCTGAAACACTCTCCTGAATGAATTTTTTAGTCTCTCTTTTTAAAAATTTATTTTATTTCCCACCACCTATTAAAGTTGAAATACCCCAGGTTTCAATCTTTGGCTTCTTTTCTTCTCTGTCAACACTCGCTTCCTTTGTTGCTCTCATCCAATCTGATGGCTTTAAATAACATTTATACACTGACAGTCCCAAATTTGCATACCTTCTGCAGACAACTTTAGACTAGAATATACAAATGCCTACTCAACATCTTCATTCGGATATCTAATAGAATCTCAAGTTTAACAGATCCCAAAACAAACTTCTGATTTTACTACCCATAGCAGATCAACCCAGGGGCTTTTGCCTGCCTCAGTTAATGATATCTCCATGCTTCCAATTCCTCAAGACAAAACTTTTAGAGTCGTTATTGGCTTCTCTATTGTTCTCTCATCCTTTGTTCAGTTTGTAAGCAAATCACGTTGATGCTGTCTTCAGAAAGCATCCACGATCCAAACAATGCAAACCACAGCCCTATCTCATCTGCAATACTGCAACACTCGCCACACTTTTGTTATTGCCTCTCTGTATCTGCCACAGGCTACTCTCGGGAGAGCAACCAGGGTAAGTCTTCAGCAGTGTAAACCCGTGCATTTTACTCCTTTGCTCAAAACTTATCACTCAAAGTAAAAGCCAAAGTTCTGACACTGGCTTAAAAGGACCCACATGATCTTGGCTTTATGTTCTACTACAACTCTCCCCTTCCCTCCTCTCTATTTCACTGCATGTGTCTAGTTGCCAGTTCAGGAATAGACCAGACACAATCCCACCTCAGAACTTTTGTTCCTGGTTATTCCCTCTGCCAGAAATATTATTCCTCCAGATATCCGCATGGTCTACTTCCTCATCTTCATTCAAGTCTTTGATCAAAAGTCATCATCTCAATGAGGCCTTTCCCACAACTGTGCTTCTCTACACCTCCAGTCCTCCCCAGCACCCTAACCCTCCTCTGCTATTTCCACCGGTTTCATCACTTTCCAACATCCTGTATTATTTTCTTATTTTATTATATTTAGAATTTGATATCTGTCTCTCTACCATAAAAAATGAGTTCCACAAGGGCAGGGAGCTTTTTATGTGTTTTCTTCACTGATATGACCCTGGCATGTTGTTCATTGTGTGATATATAATGGGAATTCAAATTCCTATTACTCACAGGAGTTCATAACAAATATATATTTGTTAACTATAAGGGAGCATCCTGCTCGCCTAAAATTTCTTTTATTATCCCTCTGACAGAAAACTTCTTTGAGTAATAGGAAGGGAAATAAACCTTACCTGAGATTTCAAAAAGCTGAGGGGAAAAATAGATTCTAGTCACTTATATAGATGTTTCCACTAGCCAATGTTTTGGGTTCTCTAATTATTCTGTGATTTGTCGGCTCACTCTCTCTACAAGGCAAGAATGCATTTAAATGAATATAATAAACATGTGGATTAGATGAACATGTGTCTAAAAAAGATAAATTGGACATCATGATTGGACGGTCAGTCTTTTCAAGAAGTCATACTGTCATACTATTAATGAACAATATTATTAGCTAGCTTTAATTGCTAGTTATCTTTATTGTTTTATGACTGATCTTTCCAATGTGAGCATAGAGTACTTATATTTTAGTGCATTACTTGATATCCTTTTATTAAGCCCAAAAGAGTTTTTTTACATAATGGATTCTTAATCAATATAAAAATGCATTCATTGAAAAGGATGCTGAATTTTGTGTGAGGACAGGATAAATGAAACCATGTGCATAGTAAATGAAAGGCATATATGGAAGGAATTAAGCACAGTACCTGGTAACATCTTCAACTCAATAACAATTGAGTTGCTTATATTTCAATTTCAAGTCCACCAGAGATGTTTTGATCATCTCCCACTCCTTGTTTATGTCTAGGTTCTATCTTTAATTTCTTGTTCCCCTTGCTCTGTTCTCAGTTCAGATGGAGAAGTTTTACATAACTGTAAGACTACATATGCCCTGCCGATCTCCCTCTCAGTATGAATTCAAGGCCTATCTATAATGCATGGTTAATGGGGGAAGCTGGGAACCTGTGAAGGGATATAGGGCACTAGCCCACTTTAAAATTTAACTTCAAATCTAAAAACATTTTTTCTGTATTTCTCTGTTAAACCATATATTTAATAGGCTGAAAAAAAGGAAAATGATAATCACCTCCAAATTTATGAAACAAAAACTGCTTTAAGAGGAGGAAAATACAGGGTCTTTCTGTTCATTTTTCATCCGTTAGCTTTAAGTAAAGAAGAGGCTGAGGTTCTGAATTAGGCTTCTGATGCATGGCTATTTAATCTATTCCTGATTCTGCATTTACTTTGCTCTGTCTGGAAAGGATGCAGAATTTGCCATAATGAATGACCCAAGCAATTTCAGCTAATGGCCAGAATTGAAACCTTTGATAATCCCAGGTGAATAATGTTGTCTCAACAGACTGAAGGAGTCTTTTACCTGTCTGACACAATGATAGATGTAATTAGTTAACGGGCATAGTCAGAGGTTTTAGTGGAGGCATTAGCAGAGATTGCTCAGGTCATTCTTAATTATGCAAATTCTGTCTTCTTCAGACAGAATACAAAAAAATAAAAAGGGTAAACACAGCTGTATAAAAAAGATCCCAGTGAAACCACAAAGCTAGGAAACTCATCAGAAAAGTGATTATGCATCCTTTGGGCTACATAGGAAGAGAGGAAACAGCCACAGACAAAAGCTCTAACTGTGGGCAGCCTTTAGTCAAGTCAAAACAGCTGAGACATCTGCAGAAATGCTTGTCCTAAAACATATGTCACCTTGGGCAGACATGACTAAAGAGAGGACTATTCTGGTTTTAAGCCCTTGCTGAGCAGCAGGCATGCTCTCTGGGGAGGAGAGACAAGCAAGTGACTTCAAGCATTCCGAAGCAGGAGACAGAGAATGATGTGTTGGTTTCCACAGGGTTTCACTGGGATGAATGAGAAAAAGGAGATGAGGCTACAGAAAGAAAGAAGGGTGTTCTCCAGCACTAAATTATAGCTACCTTTGGATCAGCTGTCGTTTGCCCTTCTGTGACATTCCAATTTGAGACCCAACGTGCCTCTACTCTGCCTCCTAGCAAATAGTCACAGCCAATGTCAGGTCTGAGACAAGGTGCATAATGCAACCTGACATAAAAAACAAAGGGCTCTTTGCATCAGACATGTTTATTTTTCTTGTATGGCTTTGACACGTCAATGGTTGTCACCCATGCCTGAGTGAAATCTTGGCATGAAATCAATCTGATGTCCAATGTCAAACAGCCTTCTTTAATGTCTCTGGATAAGGCAAGAGGGGCCTTGCATTCTTGAAGAGAGGCACATGAGTGATCTGGGGTCAATCACTCGGGCTTGACAAGGATCCATCTGGTCCCCCAAAAGCAGTCAAGAGAAGTGAAAATTTAGGCATGGACTGTAGCTGGTTGGCTGGCAAAACTGCAGAAGGCAACCTCAAGAATCATTGATTGTCTTCTCACCTTGCACAGGCGGTGGCTGATTCTATAGGACATGAACTTTCCCCCTTCTCCCCTGTGGTTTTCTTTTCTTTCTATAGCTTGAAGGAGGCAACCCAATGAAATAGTTTACAGTTTAGGGAACTCACAACCAAGAATTTATGCAGCATGAAAATATAAATAAGTTTAAAGGCAAAAATTTATGGATTATAGATCACTGTAGGTGAAGCAGGGAATGAAGGAGAGCAGGAAGAACATTCATATCAAAGTTATACCGCCCTGGGTTTAAATCCTGTCTCTATCCCTCTTTGCTTGTTGTGCGGCCATGCAGAAGTCACTTAAATCCTTTCAGACTAGACTTCCTTATCTGTAAAATGGAGATTGTAGTGCTTATCTGAGAAGTAAATGAGTTGGAGTTTACTACACAAAAATCTTAAGGCATATTTTTATGGTAAGAGAGAAATTTGAGAAAAGATAAATGCTTCCTATCCCTTATTGGCTCTTTAAGAGATAAGACATAGTAATTAATGTATTTTATATTTCAACCAATGAACAAATAATTATATCTCTATGTATCAAAATAAATTTTTGAGTTCCAGTTCTCCATTAAGTCTTAGAAACTAGACTAATTAAGAGTTCACCTAGGTGGTTAACGAAACAGAAACCATTCAAGAAAAGGAGCAATTTAGAAGGGTTACCCCTTTTTCACAAGCATATATTTCCCAAGTAGACATCCTTGTGGGGAAATTATCCAAATAATACTCCAAGGATTTACTCACAAACCCTTATGTAATGCTTAAGATGTATCAGTAATCTGCTCACAGTGCTTTA
The DNA here is from genome assembly GCA_004026765.1 of Micronycteris hirsuta. Taxonomy (NCBI): domain Eukaryota; kingdom Metazoa; phylum Chordata; class Mammalia; order Chiroptera; family Phyllostomidae; genus Micronycteris; species Micronycteris hirsuta. The sequence goes on along the minus strand of PVJI01000266.1, from coordinate 268,132 downwards.
CAGATATTAAGTCATTTAATCATCATAATGAGCCTAAATTGTAAGTAGGTGGGTATTACTATTCTCAGGGAATCCACAAAGCAGATGAGGAAACTGAGGAACTAACAGGTTAAGTAAATTGAAAAGATCACACAGCAAGTAAGTGGCAGAGTCAAGTTTAATGTGCAGGAGTCTGACTCCAGAGCCCATAATTTTAAACAGTGGTCTGTGCTATTTTCTTCATATAAATACCCTGTGATACAGGATGCCTTCTTAGGCTATAAGTTTCTAAATGTGTTATATGTCTATGTTTCCTTTCTAGGTGTTGATCTATACATGAGCCACTGAAGTTAACATGTTATTAGAAGTTTCACTCACCAGGATCCATAAAAGTTTGAGAAGCACTACATTAGACTTTAAATGTTCTTTCTATCAAACTCTAGTAGTTTTGGCAGCTCCTGCCTCCCTGATTCTTTTAGGTCAAGTCCCTTTTTCATCTGTTGAGCTTTCAAGTGTTTGAAAATAACCATACTAATACACCTGAATACTGTCTTTTTGATAAACATCATTCATTTCTTTGGGCAAAGCATATGGAGGGGTAGTGACATTGAAAAGGACAGAAACCTTTGCTTTGTTCAATGATGCATCTTATACTCAAAGAATAGTGCCTAGAAATGCTGTGCACTCAATAAAATATTTATTGAATAAGCTAATGAATATCATTGGCAAATTAGATGACCATGGTTCATCATACTAGTTAACACTTCTGATAGAGAATAGCAGTGATTTACTAAACTAGCTTAAACAAAAACATTATTTTTATCATATGAAGACACAGATGTCTAAGGAACCAAGGGACTTTATTCAGAGAATAAAGCACTGAATAGAAACTGCAAAATTTCTCTCTGCCTCTCATTTCTTCCTTTTCCTTGCATTTGTAAGTTTTTCTTCTCCATTTCTCATATGGTTGACTAGTTTACATTTCTTCAGAAGAGAACAATGTTCTCAATAATATCAAGAATGCCTGATATTACAGTTAATTATTGAATAGTTAAGTTGTATTAACTAGACTAGCAGGGTCTCAATTCCAAATTCCCAAAGATAAGGACACTCATTCACACAGCTTAGATTAGTTCCTTTCCCAAATTACTTTGGATTTGGTCACGTGTTTGGTGTTTCAATGTTTGAATATGGCTGTTCCCACCCATTAAAACCATGGGAATTAACGGACCATGGTCTTGAGTTAGAAGGTGTTGAATAAAAAATTGGAAAGTATTAAACAGACAGAATGATAGCTGTCTCATATCTTTGCTCATCCATCAATAACTTGGTTAATCAAACATTTTTGAGAAACCCCTTCTGCTCAAAGCTCTGTGTTGTGTTTCAGATAGTACAAAGGGATATAACTTAACTTTAAGGAGAGAGAGAGTTTGGATAAAAGGTCAAGACCTAGGCCTAAACAAGCACAATCTACAAACCAAGCAGTGCATGTTAGGTATCAGTAACCAGAATGAATAATAGGTGTTCCATGACCTGCATTATCAATACAAAAAGCAATAGCCACAAGACGTTCATTTATTACACACCCTTAGGGAGGTCATGGGTAAAGAACTTACCTGCTCTATAATGAAATGCCCATTTCCCTTTAGTAGAAACCTTGGCATACCTTTATTTCAGGTGTTGGTATCAGGAACACTACGCCGCTTCTGGGGGACTAGTATTTGTATTTTATGAATATCGTGCTTCTTAATTCAACTGAACAACTAAATTTGTAAAACACTTTTGGCAACTCTGCAGGACCTCCTGGTCTGTATTATGCACACTAACCATGTTCCCGATTTTATTTTATTTTCCTATTCTTGTTTGTTACTTCACTGTATTTCCATTTATTTCCATTCTCACACTACAGTATTGGTGTATATATTTTCACATAGTGCAGGAAGTATTTCCATGGTTTTCCTCAAGTCCTTTTTTAAAACAAGATATAACCAACCAGAAAACACTAAACTCTGTCTTGTGGCATTCATAAGAGGGAGAATTCACTGTAGGAAGACAGGGTCAGAGGAGACCATATTTGCTAACCATATTTGTGTTGGTCCTCTCTGCATCTTGGCCATTTATATTTAAGCAGTGACGGGAATGGCAAATTAATTGCGATTAAGTTTCTGGGAAATACTTTGCTGGCATAATTTTATTTTTTCTAATGAAGACATCCCTTAAGTTATTCAATGTAAATGCTACTTAATAATCTGGATAGTTACCTAAATAGCTAAGTTCTTTTGAGGGCATAGACATGATAGTATTTTTTTGAGGGCAACCATTCAGCAAGAATGTTTAATAAGGTTGCCTAGGAAATAATAAAATTTAAAAACTGCAAGGAATGCTCTTTTTGTTTTGCATTTTTCTGTAGAGACTTAGCTCAGCTGTCCATAACTTCTGTGTCTGATTAGCTCAGTTAATTAGAACACAGTGCCTATGACACCAAGGTCATGGCTTAATCCCCTAGTGGATTCCTTGACTTTGTTTCTGTGCCTTAGCTGGAGACTATACTTCCAGAAACCTTCTTCAACCATGTGGCTGAGTGGTCCATGAGAGCCACTGAGATATTCTGTAAGGGCTAATGCATCTCCGGGCCAAAGTCTTCCTTTTGTAGTACACAGGATGCCAAAATGATCACTTACTAAAATTGTTTTGCCAGTTCATTTCTCTCTCTCTCAGCATTTCTCTTTCTCTCTCTCTGTCCCTCTCTTTCTCCTCTCCCTCTCTCTCCCTCTCTCCTCTCTGTCTCTGTCCCTGTCTCTGTCTCTATCTCTGTCTCTTTGGTCCCACTAAAAAGTAACTCAAAGCACAGACTGTCTTTGTGATGGGTCAGTTCCATCAACTTACTTTCTCTGCCTGAGATGTGCGTGCTTTCATTACAAGGACATACTCAGAATGTGGCTGGTTCTTTAGTTGGATACCTGAACTCTGGGATCATCAATCAATTCTCATTTGATTTCACAAAGCCTCTTTACTGAAAAACATCCAGGCCTCTCCAACCAATATGACTCATGGGACACTTCTGATTAATACCAATCAGGTTAATGGCTCAGCTGTAGTTAATGGCGCCTGCTCTGTAGCTGCAACAACAAGAATCACTAACAAATCCCACACTCATTTTTGCAGATCAGAGGAACGATGCTAAGGGTCTGACAAGCTCTAATCTTTATGATTTAATGGAATCGTGTTAGAGCACAGAGAATACGGAGATTGGAAAACTGAAAAAATTCTCTATCACATCCCTTGCTTTAAAGATCTGAGCTCTTTCTAATACTCTGTCAACAGCTCACTGTCATTGGGGCTTTATAGGACAGGACAGAGCCAGTGACAAACCATCCAGAAAAGAGATATAAGAGCAAGTGGTTCATTAGCGCAGATAACACACAGGAGACTTAATCTCTATGGAGGGGGACAAAAATTTAACAGGTATCTTATCATAATGAGCTGGAAAATGTGTCTTAAAGGCACAAGAATGATTCATTTTGTCTTCAGATGACCTTTAGTGGTTCAATGTCACAGACACTCCAAGTGCTTAAGTAATTCAGCCTGGGGCAGTCCCTGGGATAAGGCATTGAGGGGTTTTGTAGCCAACTGAAAACTGTACCAAACCACCAAATGTCAAGCATTAGCACAACCTGAAGTGGGCTCCCAGAATTCCTGAAATACTTAGCTTAGTTATGAGACTAAGATTTGCCAGAGTTAGAGTGGCAAGTGGAAGAGAGGAAGCCTTACGCAGAGAAGGAGCCCGTTCCAAGCTCGCATATGGTGTGGGAGGGTGGGCAGTAATGGGAAGAGTGGAAGTGAGGAAGGGGACTGGCAAAGTCCAGTTTTATTTTTGCTGCTGTCACTATCTACATTCTGGGAAGTCCCACAGTAAGCGTGGCCAGGATGTGGAGAAGCTTTAGCTAAACACATGATGACATTGTGGCTTGGTTTAGAGAAAAATCCCAGCTCTCGGCTGGAAGAAGAAGAAGAAAAAAAACCCCACCAAGTTCAGTCTACCAGAAGAGAAAATGAGCAAGAACTAAGCAGATGTAATACAGCTGGCCAAAGATTTTGGAATTCTTATAAGAAATTCGAGAACTGACATCTGTTTACACAGAGAACTGTCTTCAGAACAGACACCAAGAACCTTGGACTCAGGACGGCACTGAAATGTGACATCTGTGTCATGCATATGACAATGAAACTCATTATGGACCCAGCCTGGGGATGGAGTAGAGGCTTGCAGAGGGGCCTCTGCCTTGGTCGAAGGTGGTACGGTCAGGACCGTGAGGACAGGAACAAGGTGAAGAATCTTTACGGGAGACTGAAAAAGGCAGCACTGGATGGCATTTGTAAAGCTGCCTTGCATACTCTGTACGTTTATTTCATTTATTTTTCTAAATGTGGGTGTCTAGTCCATATATATACATATAAAACTTTAACTTATTTTAGTAGGTACCACACAATAATTAACATCACTGTAACAATACAGTGTGTACTCAATTAAATCTCTGTTGTCCTTACAATCTTACTTTAATTCTGAAATACTTTTTCTTCAGCTCTGGAAATGACAGGCTCCGAGTTAAATGGTTGTTGATGTGTCTCAACAGGCCATTAAAAAAAAGACATTGAAGGACTGGCTCTGTGCAAGGAATCCCCTTACAAAGGAAGCAGAAGGTTAAGAATCAGCAGCAGGTTCATGAATCCTCTTTACCACCCCAGCAGCAGGAGTTTCCTCTGCCGGCTCCGCAAATGACAACTGGCAGACACAATCTGGATCCTTGAGACAGAGACTGGCTCACCATGTCTGAATGAAACCTAGTCAGTGCCCTTGATAGGCAGTTATTATCCATGTGGCTAGATTTGTATACATCAAATATGCCCTCACACTTCCCACATTCTCCACAATCTAGTTATGTAACAGCAGTAACTTTGGTAACTCTGATTGTGTCAGAAGAAGGAGTATATAGATTAAAATCATTGTTATCTATTCTAACACTCAGAAATCCATGATTCTAATAACAACAGATTAGATCTATGATGTCCGATACCGCAACCATGTAGCTATTTACATTTAGTTCTAGCACCACACTAGCCACATTTCAAGTGCTCAATAAATGGCTATAGTTACCTTATTGGACAGAGGTAGACTAGTACATTTCCATTAACCAAGAACATGCGATTGAACAGACTTGAAGTAGATGGAGTCTCATTCATCTTTCTCATTCCAGCACCCAGCACCCAGTGGGAATTTGTTGCCTGCCTACTAGAGCCTGCTCAGTAAGAACAGACTCTGAGCTCAATTTTTTTCTCCCTGTGTCTTCCACCACCCTTAGGTTCTCTGTAATGATGCTTCATTCTCAGTTTTTCCCTGTTCCCAACTCCTTCCAGAAAAACTAAAAGTATGCCTCCAAGTGCAGAGTTTAGAAAGTCAATCAATTAACTTTCCTCACCCCTCCCCTTCCTCCTTTCCTTTATCTTTTCCTCCTTTCTCTTTCTTTTTCCTCCTCCCTCCCTCCTTCCCCCCCCTTCCTCCCTCCATCTCCCTCCCTCCCTTCCTTCCTTTCTTCCTCCCTTCCTCACTTTGCTTGATCAGGAACAGTGTGTCTTTGAACTGTTATTGAACTATCAGAGAGTACTGGGGACTTTGAGTGTTCTGCCTAGTATCTAGTGAGAACAAAACTGAATAACTGGGGAACATTTGCTTTGGTTGTCAAATCTGTCATCTAGAGAAGAAAGAGAAGGAAATGGGAAGACGTTGGAGTAGTTGTGATTTCACTTGGCCAACAAACAGGGCAGAGGACTGTGAAGAAAGCCAGCACAGATTAAAGCCACCCACAATGAGCTAGGTTGCACAGCAGCCATGAGAGGTAGATTTTATTTCCACATTTTAGAGAAAGTGGGAAATTAAAATTCAGAAAAGTTAAGTGATTTGTTAAAAGCCATACAAGTAGTGAGAAGCAGAGCTGATATCTTATGACTAGTCCTTCTTGCTCCATGCATCTAGGCTCTTTCTATTACTGCAGGGGACCTTGCAAAAGAATAGCTGGACAGCAGATGTAAGCTGTAGAGAGAGGAAACGGTCCTCGACAGAGAGTTTTCCTGAATCTGTCACTCCTTTCTGTGTTCTATGAGGAAAAAACTGTCGGGGAGTTCCCAGGCCTAGGCTCTGCCCTCCTGTGGGATGTTCTGGCCGGTGGGGTAGAGGAAAATAGAGAGAGGAGATGACCTTTTACCTGTTGTGAAATATAATTTGTTGATTGTGTAAAATGCTTTTTCATGTTACTTTTTTCCTAGCTACACTGAAGGCTAATCCAGTACAAGGTCCCATGTGCCTGCCTGGTATAAGATAAAAATTCATTTTAACACAGGATACCTCTTTCTTCCTTCATTTATAAGTCAGTTCATTTATAAGGTAGAACATAGATATTGTCATAGCACATTCTTTGATGGAATTAGTTTTCTAAGTTTCTGGTTTTTAGATATCCCACAATGTAAAAATCAAGATTTTTTAAATATCAAAGTTATTTCTGACATTACACTTATACTTGTAGGTGGTTAGTAATTTTCAAAATCTTTTACATACCTTCTACATGATTCTTACTAATATCCTGTGAATTGAGATAATGATTTTTTTTCAGGTGAATAAAACAAAGTCAAGGAAATGATGAAAAATCACAAAGCAAATCAACCCAGGCTTTCATCTCTCAACCTTTAATCATATTTTTCTAAACACAATAGAAAATTTTCTTTAAAAAGGTTAAACTCAAAATTCTGACACTCCATGTCCATCAACTTTGTCTTTTTTTTTTTTTTTTTTGCCTTCTTTTCTATTTCTTATTCTTGGTTTGAAAATCTCTAGCTTTCAAGCTGTGAAAGTTTTTGGTCAAGAATTGAGGTTCTTGTGATAATAACTACAATTCAGAGTCACCAATATCAGAAAATACGGAAGGTATAGGACCCAGAAACTAGTGTCCTGGGGAGTGGGGTATAAGGGGGTTAGATGGTAGTGGAAAAAATACAATAAAAATTAAAAAGAAAAAGAAAAAAAGAAACTAGTGTGCTGACCCAAAGCATGAAGGATTTGAACACAGTCCTTCACAACACTTTTAGACAAGTGAAACAAACCAATCTATCATCTCACTAACTCATCTACAGGGAGGCAGACTCGTGGCCTACCTGATTTTCACCCCTGCCAAACTCAAATGCTGTTGTAGCGTTGGTTTTAAACTGTTCAGGTTAAGAAAAGTGTAAAGGTGCAGCATTGTCTGGTAAATCATACCCCAAAAATGTTTTATAAGAAACCATCCAGTGAAAGCCATGTTCTTGTCCACAGCTGGGTAAACTAAGGCCCATTTGGGGAATGGAATGTGGCCTTCCTAGCCCTGTCCATTAAATCACCAAGCCAATAGATGAGGGTGCATATGAAACTTAGGTGCAAATCATAATTACTAAGGTACAAACCAGAATTACTAAGGTACAAACCAGAATTACTAAGAACTATTAATACCACTTGATATTTTACACAAAAGATTTATTCATCCAGCAAATATTTAATAAGTTCTTATTAGATGCCTTATTTCTTCTGCATGGTTGCATTACTGACTAATCACAAAAATAAAACCAGGCTGAATAATCTAAGCCAAAAAATAAAGATTTCCTTCTTCCTCAATGTGGATTATCCAGATAATTGCTTCAATACTGTACTTCACGGCACCTTGCTGATAAAGCTTTAATTATTTTCCAAGGCCACAAGTATAAGAAAATGCAAACTAAAGCTATATGCTCCCTGGATATTTCCCAAGAGGGAAAGACCCACAAACGGGAATCATCTTGTATTAAAAAAATTGCTTTCAGAGGAGCAGGACTGGTGAGAATCCCTTTTACAACATTTTCCAGGGCAGCATTAGATCCATTAATTACCTAATCCTCTGTGCCTTATTAGCCCTCTTAGAACCCTTTAGATGCCTAATTCCCTTATCCTAAAGGCCTCAGAATTGGGGCTAGTAGTCCTTTGGACCCCATTAGGTCTATGTGTGGCATATTGAGCTGCAAATCTCTGCAGCGTATTTACACTAATTATGAACATTAATTATAGGAGAGCCCTGGGAACTTAATGCCCATTCCAAAGTTATGTGTGGAGCTAAGCACAGTTTACAGACTCAGAAGTGCAGCAAGGCAAGCTCGAATTACATGGAGTCAAGAAGGAGAAAAAGAAACAGACATAGAAGCAATCAGACATGCAAGGATGACTAAGAAAGATGGAGTTTGGACCACAAGAAAAAAACAAGAGCAGATGCCCACTGAGTTTGCGTAAATGGGTCAAGAGTTTGCACAAGGTCAGATCCAAACATATAAACATCCAGCCAGAGGCCCCTAAAATCCTTCTCTAAGTTCAGAATTGGTCTCAGGAGACCAGCAGGAGCTGAGTCTGCAGGTGAAGGTTAGATAATATTACCTGAAGGGAAAACAGAGTACAAAGCTGGGACCAAGAGAAGGTTATCCTAGAAAATAGTTACACTAAAAAGATAATATTCATTCATTCATGGACTGAATGCATGGACTGCATGCTAGGTTCTGTACTGGGTAACAGTAACTAACATTTATTGTGCATTTACAACATGTCAGAGACTACTCTAAGCACTTTATATGCATTCATATTTTGTCACACAAGTAATAATATTATTATCCTAATTTTATAGATGATTTTATATATGACTGACTCAGGAACACAGCAAGCAAGTGCCTGACTCTGGTCCAAATCCAGGCAGTCTGCATCCAAAGTACACAGTAATGAACACCATGCTATTCTGCTGCAGCTGGATATGACTAGGTAAATGAAGTATGGTCCCAGCCATAAAGGAATTCTTAGCCTAAGAGATTTAGACATTTAAATAATTGCACAACATGCACATAGTACAGAGGCTTAGACTTCACTGGATCCTATTTCTTCATGTCTAAGCAAAGACATTGCTCCTTCTTTCTTCTTCATGATCAAGCTTTCTTTCTCTACTGGTATTCTAATTTATATATATTATACATATATAAATATACATTAATGTATATATTAATTATATACATAAATATATAGAATTATGCATATATAAAATAATTAATATTATATATTATATATAAATATATGTTTATGTATATAAATATATACATTATGTATATTTATGTGTATATAATACACACACACACACACTATAAAAATTTCTCAATATAAAAAAATGCTTTAACCTCCTGTCCCCTTCTAGCTGCTTCCATTGTTTTTCTCCTCCCCCTAATAAAAACAAAATAAAATTAAACAAACCACTAAAAGCCAACACACCAACTTTGAAGGAGTTGTCTTTACTGTCTCTCTTCCCATTCTCTCTTAATACCATTTGAATCAGGTTAATCTCTCTACCATGCATTAGAAATGGCATTTGTTAAGGTCACCGAAAAAGGCATTTGTTAGGGTTGCCACGTTTCCAATGCATGTTACGTGCCATTGAGTGAGCTCCATCTCCTGTTGACCCCATGAATGAGTGATGTTCACAATGTCCAGTCCACAACAACCTTGCTCAGCTATTGTAGACTCATGTCTATGGGCTTCTTTTATAGAGTCAATCCATTTCATATTTGGTCTTCCTCTTTTCCTGCTGCCTTCTATTTTCTCCAGCATTTCGCACCCCCCAAAATATCCTGCCTTCTCATGATGTGCCCAAAATAGGAGCATTTCAGTTTTGTCGTTTTTCCTCCGAAGATGTTTCAGGCTTAATTTGCTCTAGGACCCACTTGTTCCTTTTTCTTATTGTCTGATATGTCCATGGAGCTCTCCACCAACACCATATTTCAAGGGAATCAAGCTTTTTCCTATAAGCTTTCTTCACTGTTCAACTTTTGCATCCATATCTAGTAATTGGAAGTACAAGGCTGTAGATGATCTTAGCCTTGGTCTGTAATGACACATCTTTGCTCTTGGTGATCTTCTCTAACTCTTCTTTTGCTGCCCTTCCAAGCCTCAGCCTTCTCTGTATTTCTTGGCTGCAGTCTCCATTGGAATTGATGACTGAATCAAGTTAGCAAAATCTTAAACAATTTCAATATCTTCATTATTTAGGTTTGAATTGTGTATTTTTTCCTGTAACTATGATTTTTGCCTTCTTGATGTTCAAATGCAGTCTTTGGCACTTTCTTCTTTTACTTTCATCAGAAGTCATTTCAAATTATTGCTACTTTCTCACAGTCAGATAATATCCTCTGCATATCTTAAGTTGATATTTCTTCCACTAATTTTTGTTCTTTGTTCTTCTGAGTCTAGCTGAGTTTTTCATATGATATGTTCTGCATAAAGATTAACCAAATAGGGGGATAAAATGTACTTTTTCTGACACTTTTGTCTATAGGAAACCATTCTGTCTCCATATTCTGTCCTGAAAGTGGCCTTCTCTCCATAATACAAGTTACTCATAGGACAATCAAGTGCTGAGAAACATTATTTTTTAAAGCAATTGCATAGGTTCTCATAATCCATTTAGTTGAAGGCTTTAACTGTAGTCTATACACGTAGAATAACTTCCTGAAATTCTTTGGAATCCTCCAATATCCAATGAATGTTCGCAATTAGATCTTAAGTGCCTCTTCCTTTTATGAATTTCATGTGAACATCCAGCATTTCCTGCTTCGTATAGTAGAAGCTTTTGTTGTATCGCCTTGAACATTACTTTATGTGTGCAGGGAATTAGCTTAATGGTCCTATAGTTACTGTTCTCTTTGGTATCTCCTTTCTCGAAAATTGAGATATCGAACATCCAGTCGGTAGACCATTGTTTTGTTTTCCATATTTGTTGACATATTCTTGCTAGCATTTTGACAGATTGAGTCTCCATGGCTTGAAATAATTCTATTAGTATCCCATCAACCCCTGGTGATTTATTTCTTCCCAATACTTTCAGGGCAGGTTTCACTTCACTGGCTAGAATTAAAAGTTCTTCCTCATAGAAATCTTCAAAGGTATCTATCATCCTTTTGGCTCTTTGATATAGATTTTCAGTATACTGTTTATTCCTTCCCTTTATTTTCTTCTGGTCAGACATGTATTTTATACTTGGTTATTTAGCATTCCTAGTCTGGGTTTGAATTTTCCTTTTATTTCTTGAATCTTCCGTAGAAGGACAAATAGGACAATTTTTAGTCCTCATGATATTTTTTTCAGCAGAACTTGATATTGCAGGTCACTTCTTCCTTCTTGTCACTTTCTCTTCCTTGACTTGCCAGAAAGCACAATTCCTTTGTATTTTTCTTCTTCACTGGCTGCTCCATTTCAGTCTTCTCTGCAGACATGTCTCAGAACTCAGAACTCAGACCTCAGACCTCACCTCTACTTTTTTGACACTATAGGAATGTCAAATTTTCCCATGGTGGAAATACTTGCCACATTTCATCAAATTTAAGACATAAATTGTTTCACCTTTTATATTTTTTAACTTAAAAAAATTCTCACCTGAGGACATCTTTATTAACTTTAGACAGAGAGGGAAGGAGGGAGAAACATTGATATGAGAGAGAAACATCAATTGGCTGCTTTGTGCACGTGCCCCTGCTGGGGATCAAACGTCGACCCTGGCATGTGCCCTGACCAAGAATCGAATCTGAAACCCTTTTGGTTCACTGGATAATGCTCCAACAAACTGAGCTACCTGGACAGGGCATTTCACCTTGTACATGCATTCTAAAAGAGTTGTCATCTAGCCAGCAGGCTTGATTTAGTTTTCATTGTCTACATTATGAGAACTTATTCATTGTTGTTAACATTGTCTTAATTCAATCACTCATTTATTGTTGGTGGTATGGCCAATCTGAAAAACAATTTGGCGTTTTCTTTAAAATCTAAACATGCCACTTTGTAAGCCCCGCGACTGCTCTAGTGAGCATTTATTCCAGAGAAATGAAAACTTATATACACATAAAAACTTGTACATGTTTGTACTAGCTTTATTCATAAATGCTTTAGACTGGAAACATTGCAGATGTCTTTCAAAGGTGAATGATTAAACAAATTGGTACATCCATCCATACCATGGAATGCTACTCAGCATTAAAAAGGAACAGACTATTGAAACATGCAATAATTTGAATAAATCTCCATGCTCAATGAAAAGCCAGTCCCAAAAGGTTACATGCTGTATGGTTTAATTTTTGTAACAACATTGAAATAACAGGTTATAGAAATGGAGAACACATTAGCAGTTGCCAGAGGTAAAAGAATGGGGTTTGGGGGGACTAACGATGAGGGAAAGGAGAAGGAAGTGATAGGCATATAAAAGGTCAACATATGGGATCTTTGCAGTGATGGAAATGTCCCATCTCTTGACAGTGTCAGTGTCAATGTCCTTGTTGTGATACTGTGCTATAATTTCACAAGATGTTACCATTGGGGGAAACTGAGTAAAAGGTACATGGGCCCTCTCTTATTTCTTATAACTGCATGTGAATCTTTAATTATTTTTAAAAAACTTACTAAAATATCTTTTTAGAAAAAAGTGGAAGTTTTGTGAGTTCTGAATAATGTCTACATTTAGTTAATAATAATATTAGTTCTTAATTTTGATAAATGTTCCAATGATTTTGTAAGGAGCTAACATTAGAGGAAATTGAGTAAAGTGTAATTGGGAATTCTTTTTATTATCATTGCAAATTTTCTATAAGTCTAGAAGTATTCCAAACACTTTAGAAAAAGTTTATTTAAAAAATAATTTACTTTTTAAAGCAAAAACACTAATAATATATTATGTAAATATTATATATTTAAAACTTATACAGAAGTAAAATGTATGATAATAATACCACAAAGAATAGAAGGAAGAAATGGAAGTATTCAGTTTTAAGGTTTATATATTATATGGGAAATGCTATAATATTTTTGAGAGTAGACTATACTATCTTAAAGATGAAATTTTAACCTTAGAACACCCACTAAAACAAAACAAAAAGTTAATAAGCCAATAATAAAGATGAAATAGAATTTAAAATAGTGTCAATTAAAAGATAACAGAAACAAATAAAATAAAATTAGAATCAAAGGAAAAACAAATAGTAAGATAATAGACTTAATAACCAATCACGTTAATAATTACATGACATGTGAATAGTCTAAAGTCAAGCGGAAAGCAGAAACTGTTAGATTCAATAAAAATACAAAGATACAACTGCATGCTGCTTGTTAGAGACTGACTTTAAATACAAAGATACAGATAAGCTTAAAGTTAAAGAACAGAAAAAGGTACAACTTAAGACATTCTTCAAAAGAAGACTTAAATGACAATATCAGACAAGGTCATATTCAAAATGAGGAATGTTACCAAAAATAAAGAGATGCATTAAATAATGATTACAGGATCAATTCACCTGAAGATACAGCAATTAAAAATATATATTCATAACAGTATCTCAAAATACTTAAAGCCAATGGACAGAAATGAGAGAAAATATAGACAAACCCATATTTATAGTTGAAGAGTTGATAGAACTAGTAACCAGACATCAATAGTAATAGAGAATATAGAAATGCTATCAACCAAATTGACTTAATGTATAGAATACTTGATTTAGCGACTGCAGAATATACATTTTTTCCTAGGTGCATAGATCATTCTCCAAGATATACCATATACTAAGTCATACAGGAAGTGTGAATGAATTTTAAAAATGTTGATAAAACAATTGTGTTCTCTGTTCATAGAAATATTAAAATAGCTATGAATTAAAGAAAGCTATCAGGACAATATCAAAGTATTGATAAATTTAAAGAATTCTAAATACTGATGGGTCAAAGAATAAATCATAAGTATTATTAGAAAAATTTTGAACTAAATGAAAATAAAAACACATTAAAAAATTCGTAGAACACAGCTAAAGCAGTTCTTGAGAGAAACGTATAATTTATATGTTCATATTAAAAAGAACACTTTAAAATTTATGACTGAAACTTCTTACAAGAAAAGGAAGAATGAATTAAGCTCAAGTAAATATAATAAAGGAAACAATAAAAATCAGAGCAGAAATAACTGATAATATAAAAATAGAAAAATTATGAAAAGAAAAGTAGTCTCTTTGAAAATAATAAAATTAATAAACTTCTAGTAGATGGATACAAAATAAAAAAGTAACCCAAATAACCAATATCACGAATGAAAGAAGGGCCATTCTTACAAATACTACAAATATCAAGAAAATATTGTGAACAACTCTGTGCCAATAAATTAAACAAACTTGATCAAAAAGTACAAATTCCTTGAAGAGAAAAGTTACCGAGACTGACTGAAGGGAAAATAGAACATCAGATTAGCCATATACATGTTTCCTTTTTTTAAATTGACATTTCAACTTCACAATTTCTACAAAAAGCCTACTATCCTAAGTGAATTTACTGGTAAATTCTATCAAACATTAAGAAAGAAATGATACCAGTATTGAAACTTTTCTTTTACAAAGTCAAGAAAAGATAGGTTCTCAACTCAAATTTTTTATGTCCTTAGATACATTTTTATTGTTGACATTATTACAGATATGCCCTATCCCCGCCTTTGCCCCTCTTTGTCCAACCCCCAGAGCCCCAGCCTTGACCTCATCGTTGTCTGTGTCCAGGGGCTTCGCATATGTGCATGTGTGTTCTTTGGCTAATTTTTCCCATCCCCCCAACCCCTCCCCTCCGAGATCTGTCAGTGTGTTCCATGTACCCATGCTTCTGGTTTTATTTTGTTCATCAACTAATTTTTTTATGAGAACAACATTACTCTGTTACAAAAGCAGACAAAAACATTGCATGAAAGAAATTACAGACATATCTGATGAATAGAGATACAAAAATGCTTAATAAAATTTATCAAATTGAATCTGACAATACATACAAAGGATAATGCCTCATGTCCATTAATTTAATCCCCAGAATGCTAACTTTTTTTAATACTCAAAAAGCAATAAATATAATTAGTCTTATCAGCACAATAAAAGAGAAAAACCATCCGATCATCTCACTAGATGCAGACAAAGCATTTGTCACAGTCTAATAGGAATTCATTATAAAAACTTATACTAAGCTAAGAATGCATGCAAACTCCCATAAACTAATAAAGGTCATTACTAAAAACTTGCAGCTCTGTTGGTTGTCAGGTCGTCCCCCAACCAAAAGGTTGAGGGTTTGATTTCTGGTTGGGGCATAAATCTAGGTTGTGGGTTCGATCCCACCTCTGGGCATGTGTGATCCTGGCTGGGTGTATGGGAGGCAAACAATTGATTCCTCTCTCTTGTATCGGTGTTTCTCTCTCTCCCTTCCTCTCTCTAAAAGCAGTGAAAAAGATGTCCTCATTGATATCAATTAGATCTCAATTAGAAAAAATGAAAAAAGAACCACGTTATCTTTAAATACCATCAAAAAACAAATAAAAAGTAGAAATTGCCAGTGATAAAAATAGTCATGGGGATATAAAGTACAGCATAGGGAATATAGTCAATAATGTTGTAATAACTACGTATGGTGACAGATGGGTACTAGACTTATCAGGATAATCACTTCGTGAAGTATGCAAATGTCTAATCACTGTGTTGTACACCTGAAACTAATATAATATTGTAAACTGTAATTTAAAAAAAACACATGGAAAGTGAAAATTGTCAAAGAGATTCTTTACAATAAGCGCCAAACAGTAAGTAATCTAAAAATAAGTTGTTTGAAAATATTTGTAATATAGGAGATTTATAATAGAGAAAATTAATAATAGAATAAAATAAATAAATGAAGAGATATGCTATGTTTGTGAGTGGAAATACTCAATTACATAAAAATAAAATTTTTCTCCAAATGAAAATAAAATTTCTGAGCAATTATATCAAATATTATATATTAACAGAGGTTTTCATGAAAGTTGATAAGCTAACCCTAAAACTGAGATGACAGAGCAAAGACCAAGAATATCTAAGAGGATTATGATATGAGGGATCACTGTAAATATTTATCAGTGCTTTTTGAAAAATATATTAATTAAGGCAGTGAGGTACTGGTATTGGAATAGTAAAGAAAACCCATGAGACAGTAGAGTATACTTAGAAACAAACTCTTGCCTATATAAATAAAGCTTATTAAAGAGTAGCATTTTAAATTAGTCAAGCAAGCATAGCGTAATTAATAGATACTGTTATGATCACTGAAAAAATATATACATATACATACATATATATAAAAATGATAGCTCTATCACACAACATTAAAATTAGTTCTAGATATATTTAAATATAAAAAATAAAATTTTACTTTCATAAAAATATATAGAAAATATCTTTACAAACTTGCAGTGGAGAAGGGACTTCCTAAACACGACTCACAGGTACCCAGGCAGCAGACCGTAAGGGAGGGGTGCGAACTTGGAGCACGTGAAATTGAAGCCTTTCCAACTAACACTGTCGTAAATAATGAAAAGATGGGTATTTGTGGCACATCCGAAGATTAGTGACCAGAATTAGGAGCCCTCCTTTAAAAAGTGAGGTAAAGCCCATCCAATAGAAAAATGGGAAAATGTATTTAAACAGAAGTTCATACATGTGACAACCTGATGGCCAGTAAACGTATGCAAAGAAGTCCAACCTCATTTGTAATAAACATAAATAAATTAGAAGAAGGTGGACATTAAAGCTATAATGCGGGGAAATGTGAACTATCATTCAGTGCTAGTAATTATAAAAATTGGCATTGAGGAAGGCAATTTGGCACAATCTTTAATAAAATCAAAGATAGGCTACTTTATAATGCAGTGACTGTACTCCTGGAGTATTTCTTGCATAATATGTTCATGCAGATACATACAAGAATGCTTATTGTGGCATCATTTTTAACAGAGAAAAATTATAGACAAATATTATCAGCAAAGGAGGAATAAACTGTAGTGTGGTAATACACTGAAATGCCATTCAGATAATAAAATAAACTCAATGTATCTATAATGATATGAATTAACTTAAAATATGTTAAATTAAAAAAGCAAGTTGCTTATAAACACATACAGTTTATATACAAACTGCACATAGAAATCCAATTTGAATACATTTAAAATGCACAGAGTAATAATCCATATGATTGTAGATACATCGATTGGTATTAGAGGTATTAAAAGTCTAAAAAGCATGCTGGTGATGTACCACCAACTCCAGAATAGTGACTGCCCATGGCGAAAGGGAAGGTAAATGAGATTGATGGAGTTAGGTCTTTAGTTTTATTATGACTTTAAGGTTCTTTAAAAATAAAAAAGATGTGGAGCAAATTTGTTAATGGATTCACATTTGGTAAATTTGGATGTTGGGTTTATTGGGCTCTTTATATTATTTTCAGTATTCTTTGTTGATTCCATTTTTTTCCAAGTTAAAGTAATAAAATTTCGAACTTCAGAGGTCCTTCAAATATTTACACAGTCTGCCTTTGTAGAATTCTGCTTAGATGTTAAGGAAACGTTTCAGGATTTTTGTGGAGCTGAGGGCTGGACTTTGCCCTAGGATTGGGTATCAGTGGTCACAGCTGCTGTTGCTTATACCTGGGTTCCTTAAACCTGCACTTGGTTCTTTAGTTTTGCCCTCACAGTCCCTGCATTAATTTCTCCTTGGGTGAACCATCTGAGTAAAATTTTATTTTCCTGCTGTGACCACACTTGCTTCTCTGTAAGGACGTTGGCCAATGAACCCTAATATTTTTGTGTATTTCGCAGAACACAGGGTAGAATGACAGGCAATTCCTGCCTGCGAAGGCCAGGCATCTCTCACACCTGGTGTTTATCTGGCTGTGGAGGTAGTCATTACTCACATCTATATATAAAGCCAGAAGAAAGGAGCAGTTGGAGCTGTCCTGCCAGCCAGTCTCCTGGGTTTATAATCCCAACCCTGCTGCTTATTCACTGTGAGATCTTGGGGAAAATACCTCACCCCTCTTCCCTCAGTTTCCTCACCTAGACAATGGAATTATGAGCACATCACAGGGTTATTGTGAAGATTAAACAAAGCAATTCATGTAACATTTTGAAGTCTGACTTCCAAGGTGTCATGAGCTCTGGATGGGTCCTGTGCTGTGGCTGGTAGTCAGTCTTTCTCTCTCTCTCTCTCTCTCTCTCTGTCTCCCCCTCCCTCCCTCTCTCCCCCTCCCTTTCTCTCTCTTTGTCTCTGATCAGCCTGATTGTCCTAAGGTTCCTTTATTCAGAGCCTCCTAAAGGAGCTAGTGTTGCAATAATAACAAATAAGTTAGGAAGAATTGCCCTCCCATCTCTCTTGTAAATGTCGACAGTTTCCATCCTTATATTACAATCCCAATTAAAGGGAAATTCCCCACCAAGCCATAAACCTAAAATGAAAAAAACCCTATAGGGATGAATAAGCCCCTTCCGTGAACAAACCTGCTATTTATCCTCTTTTTGTCACTGCTTAATGTGCGCTCAAATCCCTGCTGACCCAATCCTGCAAGCTGATGAAGAAGTGAAGCAACGGCATCCATCCGCGGGTCTGTCAAGATGTTGCTTGTAACGAGTCTCCCATGGATTTGATTATTATTGGGAATTAATTATTAATGGTATTTTCTGCAGGAGGCCTGCACAGGCTTCTTCTCCCCCAGCCTCTATTTTGAACTGGAATTAAAAAATAACCAAAATCTCCCCCAGAAGAGTGGGAGGAGAAAAAAGAAGAAATCAAGGGTATCCCTCCCTACTCTTTAGCATTGCACCACTTCCTATTCTGGGGCTGTTCTCGTAATTGAGGGTGGAGAAGCAGACCTGCACTTGGCCTCCTGGGTGCCTCCAGCTGCAACCCCACTCTCAAAACCAAAAGGAGGATCAAAGCTCCGGCAACTGCACCCCCCTCCTCTCTCCCCATATCCTCAGCATCCTGCTCTAACCTTGTCTTCTTTGACAATTACTTTCCTCTGATGGTTATGTTAATTTTTATGACCTCCTAACGATCAAAAATATTTGGCAGATTAACATCATTTAACTTTCCTCTCCCTGAGGGGAGTAGGGGGCAGGGCCGGGCTAAACTGGTAAGAGACAGCTGGAAGAGGTGGCAAGAGTGAAAATCAGAGTTCTGTGCCAAGCATGTCAGTGGGACAGTGAAAGACGGACACCCAGGAAAGTCTGGAGAAATTAAAACCATATTGAAGAACAATAATAAGGCCGGAGAGCAGAAGCAGTGCCCCTCCCCTACCTTGCATGGTTTTATCCTCTATTCACTGCCGACAGTCCATATGTTCCTTCCAAGCAATGGTTTAAAGACGGCTACACCTGTCAGGGTGTCTGGGAGGTAAAGACAGCAGATGTCGAGATTCGTGCCATGGAAAGGAGAGATTCATCTTGTCTATGGAAAGCGGCATGTTCAGGAGTGTCCTGAAGGGGTCCCTCCGCCACTGCCGTGCTCCACCTCTTCCACAAGCCAGTGGGCCCTGCGTGGTGCCGCAGATGGAAAGACAGAATTTAATTTTACTGACATTCAATCAAAACAGAATAATGTGTTTAATATCCCTGCAGTGTAAGTGGAAGGGAGTGATTCATGAACTCATGGGAGGCAAGGAATTCCATGCAGGGCTTTATTCCCCCTGTATACACAAACATAGAAATCACAGTGAAAAATGTGGATAAATCCATGTTAACATCTTCACCCGCTCCCCTATGTTGCTACTTTAAGTTCGATACTTTCTGACGGAAAGGATGGCACTCACCAAGACAACACCTTAATTCGTACAAAGGTAGTCAGGATCCCTGAGCTTAATCCCAGAGGAGGGAAATTGGGCTACAGAGTTCGGGGAGGAAAGTAGTGCTCTTGGTTGGCAGACATGTTTAGTAGGGGAGAGCCTCACAAAGGATGTCCCTAGAACCTCCACATAAAATCCAGCTGATAGTAATCACATGGTTAATAATTCTGCTCACAAAATAACACCACTCCTTGCACACAGAGGGGAAAAATCCATAAGTAAACATCCCAAAGTGCTACAGGTAGTTGCGTTAGGATTGTAGACTTGTGGGTAACCACTGTCTCATAATTATTTTCTAAATTTTTTCTAATGCTATTATATATTTATGTGTGTGTGTTTGAGAAAGAGGGAGAGAGGAAGAAAGAGAGAGATTCTCTACTTTTGGATGCACCAGAATAATCTGGGGAGTTTATTAAACATGTAGATGCCTGTGTCCCATATTAGACCCCCTAAAATGAATAAGTAAATAAAATAAAATGTAAAAACCCAGTCCTTTTTTAACATAACCCCTCTTTCCCAGATGTGTTTGCGTGGTGTGAAGCTGTCGGCAAGCTGTCCGTCTCATGTGGTCTGCATTATATTCATGTCGGCCACCCCAAGCTTATTATGAAAGAACGCTGCTTTCTATATAATTTTTCCAGAAAACCTTTTGCAATCATGCGTGTATCTGATTCTTTCTCATAAAAAGACTTTAAACTCCTTGCCTTTCTCTCTTGAATGAGATTTTCAGTATCTAAATAACAAAGCGCAAAGTCTGCACAATCTCAACTTGTTTCTGTCCATGTCTCGTGTAGCCATAGACACACTTCTACCTGCACGACATCAAGGAGTCTGGATACGCGTGTGCACACACATGCACACGCACAATTCCCTTACTGTTATGTAAAGTCAGCTAACTTACAAAAAAACCCGAAGCTAATTAAATTTGTGGTTAATCAAATTTGGGAGGACTTAAAAAAAAAACCCTTTATTCAGTATGTACCACTCCTAGTCAAGGGAGTTGAATCAATTAATCCTGAGGATGTTAGTGTGTAACTGCAGAAGCATCCCTCTTATTCCAGCTCTCTGGTAACAGAGCGCATTCACATAATACAGTTTTCTCATCTTAGTATCTTAGTTTCCATGAGTCCAGTTAATAACCGTCATTGTATTTATAAAAAACAAAAAACAAACTCTCTTGGTTACAGTGTTACCTCAAGCACAACTGATTGAACACACACACACACACACACAGAATACACATCAATTAGAGCTCTGAAGATTGGCACCACATTTGCATAAAAATGTGGTGATCCATGATAGTGTATTTTTCAAAGACATTGTCAATGAGATTGAATGTCCCCCCTCCCCAGCTAACTGAGCTAACTGCACAGTGCTGGAAGAAAAATGCCAAGACACTTCATTTTGTTTTTGTTTAAGCAGAAGCTATTGATGCAAAGGAAACTCTTGTTCCCCCACCTTCTGCCTGTGCCACTAAATGACTGATGTTGCATCGAGTCAGCCGGCTCTTCTGCCAGGGCTGGCAGCTGTCCACTCTCTTGGGCCTGGATTGGCTCCCAGAGCTGGAGCACAGGTTTCCACGACTAATCAGATGTCAACTTCTTCAAGGAGGGACTACCCATTTGTTTGGCTCTATACTAGACAAGCTTTTTGAACTTGAATGGTATCCATTTTTCCCAGCCTAAGCCTTTCTGGATAGATAGAACTTGTTAATGATAATAACACCTTACCTTGACTAGCCCTCTCTACTTCCCAGAGCACTTGCACGTGGTTTCATCAATTATTGTGGTTTGTGATGCACGCTAGTCTTTTCAACTCACGTGTGATTCTATGGCATTCTAGCGACCTCGTCTTGGATACTCATAATTTCTTACAGACCCCAACTCAACACCCTCAGTAACTGAAACCGCGTCCTTTTACCTGCCTGACACCCAGCTGAAATAGGTTTCCGTTCAGTCTAGCCTGCAAGTGCTGTCACCCCACTCTCTCTCCAGTGATCTCTCTAGCGCTGTGACCTGGTGATTCTCCAATCTTCAGAGCCGGGCCCGCTTAACTCTACCTAAATTTTCAGCCTTATGAGAAACTCTGAGGAAAAGCTCATCCTAGGTAATGTTGAATGTAAAGTTTATGTTGAATATAAAGTTTGTGCATTCTTACCATTACTGAGCACTTACAATGTGTCTGGTGCTTAACTTTTATTATTTCACTTCATATGTGTACTATCTCTTTAGCAGGTGTATCTGGCTCCATGTTAGAGGAATGGGAACCGAGTTCTAAGGCCATATGTCTAAAAGAAGAAAAACAAGAATTCCAACCTAGCTTATCTGACTCTAAAACCATCAGTCTTTTCTCAAATTTCTTGCTGCCTCTTTCAAGGAGAAGCTGCCTATCAAGGTGGCATTACTGGCTTCACTCCCAAGATTCAGCAGAGTTGCTTTAGTCCAATGGTGGCTGCGTCCTGTTTGTCGTTTCTCTGGGCCCATGCGCCATGTCTAGTCATGCAAGTATGTGTTCCTTTCTTCTACTACATTGTGTAATCTTTGTGGATAGCCACAAACTCTTACTCATTCTTATAGTTCCAATATCTAAAAGAGTTTTTGGCATATAGAATATCTACTCAATAAGTATTTATTGAATAGACCAGCAAATTAGTAAATATGTCCTCACTGGGCCTGTAAAGAATGAAATTTTGAGATTCTGTCTTGAATATCAGGCGTTCACTTGTTTAGGATCATCTGAATCCCATGTTCTCTAAGTTTGGCACCCATCACCCTCACTAACTATGCCTTCCAAGAGTCCCTAGTCCTGCAGTAATCTTAGAACTCCATACAGAGACTCAAAACTGGAAGCCCCTGGAAATGATGGAAACTGTTACCTATTTCCTTCTTGGTGTGGCCTGAGAGGCAAACTCCCTCAGGAGCACAGTTAGGAGAGTTCAAACTCAGGTTCTGAGTTCAAAACCTGACAGCTTTCTTGGACACCTGAAGCCCAGCCCTGGTCTTGTGGTAAATCCTCAGTGCTTTTCAAACTACCCACGATGAAAACAATACTTTTTCTCCCAATTTTCATAATCCAATATCTATAGAAAACAAAATATCACACGCCTTGATGTCATGACCATTTCAAATTGATATAAAATTTTCCAGATTCTTTCTCTCAACTTTCACACTTATCTCCTCAGCAACTAGTGATGGTGTGTGGCTTGCTGTGGGTCAGCAGATCGCACTTGGATTAGTGCCAACGTGCATCACCAAATTCTGATTTTCCCTTTAGATCTGCCGTGTCCAAAAGAAATGGAATGCAAGCCACACATGTAGTTCTAATTTTTCTAATAGCTTCACTAATAAAAGGTGAAATTAACTTATACTATATTTAACCCAACATCTCCAAAATATTATCATTCCGACATGCGGTCAATGTTAAATAATTAATAAGATATTATATTATATTTTTATATTATATTATATTATAGCTATTATGTATGCTTAGCCTTTGAAACCGGGGCTTTATTGCATACTTACAATGCATCTTGATTTGGACTCACAGGAACTTCGTAGTCCCACATTGCTGTTGCAGTGCTGGATGGGACTGTGCAGCTCTAGAGCCCCCACTGCTGCCATGCACCCTGGCTCTCCAGGCCCAAGACACCCTTTTGGATTCTACTGTTGCTCTACAGAAAGTCTCTTAGTTATCCCCATGCTTCAGAAACTTCCCTGTTCACCATGACTCCTGCATTCAGTTTCAGGCGGTCTTCCAGAACAGAACATTTAATTCTAGTCCAAGAAGGAACATAAAGGATAACGGCAACAGATGATCATAAGAAAGATACTCTCACACACAGGAGACTCAGAATGCATATCAGCAAACCATTTGGAGCCTCTAAAATGTGTTACACACAGACACTATGTGGATGATCAGCCGGAATCTGTAGACTATGTCTTTTTATTTTGCATAGTTGGAACCAGCCCACTGTTAGAGCTTAAAGACCGTAAGATCCCTTCTAGCACAGGAAGAGAAATAATTCCTACGTCAAGTGGCTGCCTTCAGTTCAACCCAGAATCAGTGTTGCTCCTGGTCTTACTTTGAATTCCTAGGTCTGCACTGACTAGATTCCATCTTCTTTTCTCCTTTCCACAGTGACATAATATCTACCTGGAGAATGGATTTTTGCTCTTAATTCTGTCTTTTTTCGGTATTTGTTAACATCTAATCATCTCTACGTTGATCTTTGTCTTTATGAGCCCTCTATCTTTTACTTTTTTTTGTTTCTTTTTAACAACTATTATGACTCACTCTGGACTTTGGCTGAGGACACTTGTGACCTATTCATTCTCTGTAATGTGGAATAGTTTTTTAATTTTTTCTATTGGACTTAACTTCTGGTATCAATTCTTTAACCTTCATTTGACCTTGTGACTTTGTCTTACATGTGCTATATGTAGATAGGTTGACTCAGCTTTCTTTTGCTTAATCCCCATTTCTGACAGTTATTACCATTAAGAAATATCTCAAGTCCCCCAAAGCTAACATAGGTAGAATGACTTACGCTTTAGTAACTGGTATTTAGACCCAAAGACTGTGTTATTTAAAAAAAAATCAATGAGCTATAAAAGAATACCTTTACTCCAAGTTCCTTTACAATTTGCAGCATGGAAGCAGTGGATGGTTAGCATCTGTGTGTCCTCGAGACATACTGAGCATTTCATTCATCATACATGACATTTGCATATTGCAAATATCATACTTTATGCACATGCCTTCCAGGCTAGTCTAGAGACTATGATTGCTGCCTAATCCTCACATAAATCAATGCACCAGGGAGAGCCACTTCTAAACATGGGGAGAATCAAGGGTTGCTCTGCCTTTAGACCCTTCCTGGGACCATTTCATTCTCTTCACATCCGAAGTAGATTCAGTGCTTTCATTTTCTCTTCTTTCTTGTAGCTATTAAAATTCTATTAGCCATTTGTGAATTATTATTTTATACCATCTGCATTTTCTCTAAGTTGTGATCATGACAGCTGGGATCATTTGTATGCATTTTCTGTGTAAGGTTTTTGTAAAATAACAAAACCTTTCCTTTGTGTGAGCGTGTATCCAAACAGAAAGATGGTTTGTTTGTAAATCTATTTCTTATCCAAACATTATTTTTATTTGCCGAGGATATAGAAAGATACGATGTTGAAATAGAGAAGGCAAAAATATTTGATCTCAAATGACAGGGTGTAGGTTTGTTTTCTCTCAGCTCTCAGTTTGCTGCCTGTTAATCAAAGTTGACCTTCTATCTACCATTAGGTTCCGTTTTCTGTTTTGGCTCTGATGACTTTCAGGGTATTTTCTCCACAAGCCCACCACTATAAAGTCTCTCTCCGTCCCTCCATGCCTCAGTTAGCAGAATAATGCATGTAGTCAGGCCCCTCCCTTCTTCCTTGCCCAAGAATGACTCCTGTTCTGTGGGGGAAGGCCAGGGAAAGCAGTCCACAGTTTGTCACATTGGGAAGTCATCTGACTGTCATTGTATCAAGACCAGAAAACAGAACTTCGGGGGTATCACCTCATACATCATCCAAAATTAAATGCATGCTGGACTCCAGTTAGAGTTTAGACTGGCCTGTTTACAAAAGGTTCAAGTGAGTTTTCTAAGGAAGTTGACTCAGGGGATGGTCATCTGTAACCTGAGTCTGCTAACAAATTCTTACCTGCCACATGACGAGCCACATGGTCCAGGCCTCAGGGAACTGTCCCAGGTGCGTACGCCTTCTGCTCTGACTGCCAACCACGCCTATTTGCCTTGATCTATAGACCTTACTAAAAGGCTTTACTAATATTCAGTGGTTGAAGGTCTTATCCATATACGTTGTTGGGAACTGGGATTGTTTTCTTCCAGGTCTCTTCTTGATATCAGAAAAAGAAGTAGGCAGTTTAGTTCTGATGGGATAAGTGAGGAAGGTGGTGTTTCTTTCAACCTAAATTTGGTTTCCCACCAGAAATAGCAACGGCTAAATGTATCCTGAATAACTTAAAGGCAGACACTCTTCAGCCCCAGAAATGTAAATTTTCTTCTAAAATCTCTTCTAATTCTAATCTCACATAAGATGCATATACTCTTTCTATTGAAATACTTCTGCTTTTTGTAAGATAATAAACACCATCTGTATTTTGCTAAAGTAGCATACTGCCTCTTTCTTAAACTCATTGCCATTTCATATGGTCTCCACATTAGCTAAGAATGCCTCTGTCTAAGATAACTGTGGTGAAATGTACTACCCTGAGACGTTGCTCTGTGACCTCCGAATTTCTCCCTTGGTTTAGGGTGAACGTGGTGGTGGGGGATATGCTGTCAGTTAATCCTGTTACCACCTTGTTGGTGATGATTGGAGAAAAGGAAAAGTAGAGGGTGAGAAGAGAGAAAGAAAATACCGTGATTTTTTTTACAGAAAAAATAATTTTACAGTGCTTTATGGCATATAAAAAAAGAGTTAAATCATATCAGAACCTTGAGGCTGTACTCTTACCTGGTAGAAAGAGGCTGTGTATAGCTAGAGACGTGTTTTAACCAGGTCATAGTGTTTTGATGGGTCCTGTACAGGGTTATCCCCTGAACGGTGAATGCTCAGGGGATATATATCTATATATCTAATATATTTATATTCTGACACAAATAACACCCCCTTTTCATTACTAAATATTTTATTCCAAATCATAAGCATGTAATACTGTAACATAACAATATCACACTCAAGCACATCATACAGCATTTTAGGTGAACTGTTCAAATTAAAACTATAAATTATTATACCCATATTATTACCCTACCAACCACACTCAAGCAGGCGTTACTTTTGCCGGACTGCATCTGTATGTATCTATATATCTATCTATGTACCTATAGCTATACCTATATCTTGCTGTGCATTGGGGAGAGAGTGGGGCGAAGAACACCCCTGGCGGGCGTGGAGAGCCTGACCTCACTAAACCAAACTGGGTAACATAAGTCACCCAAGCTTGCTCTACCAGACAACCACCGTAGTTGATGACTCCTAGGAACTAACAATAATTAATGGTTTATCCTTTCTATTAAGCAAAGGAATAGCTAAGTTTCATGGAGGCTAGGGCGAGGCAAGTGAGACGCCGAGGACGTGTAAGTTAAGGAGACTGCATGAAAGCGAGTGAGCGAGAGTGTCTCCTTAAAGTCTGCTCCCTAAGTGCCTCACTCACTTCGTCTTTGTCCAGCCCTACTTCCAACTATGAAAAAACAATAAAAACCTTCCTGTGGGCCAGGGAGGCCTGTTAGCAGAGATACAATTAAATGCCCCCAAATCACTGTGTATCTATGTAGTCAATCCCTGGATTTTCCAATTAAGCTTTAGATCCCTTTTTTAAAAATAAGAACATGGCTGATTTCATATGTTGACATCAATTATATAATCCTTTAGGGTGGTGAGTCTCGTTATGTACTTTCTTCTGTGTAAAGACACAAGCCCTTAAGAGGAGAGTCAGAAGAGGAAATGGACATTTATTAAACACCTACTAAGGTACATAATGTTAGTTGACCAACATAGGATTATTCCCTACTCCCTTTGTCCTTTGCCAACTGTTAAGAATGAAAACAAATCAAATACTTTTTTGAGGCTTCCTAACAGCTAATGATTACAGTGTAACAGAGTCTAGCCAGTGAAGTTGTACCAGTAATTGGCTAGGAGTTCCTGGCATAAGGCTACCAGATTAAGCAGATAAAATACAGGATATCCAGTTAAATTTTAATTTCAGGAAAAAGGCAAATATTTAGTATAAGTATGTCTTAACTATTGCTTAGGAAATACCCTAACAATTTCATCATTGTTTATCAGAAATATAAATTTAATGGGGCTTCCTATATTTTATCTGTCAACCTTATCCATGCATATATTTTTGCTTTGTCTATAGTTTGCAGTGCCCTCCTTTTTCTTGTCTTAATTAAGGACTGGGACAGTGAACATAATTGCAGAAATGCTGATTTAGAGCTCAGACTTCATGAAACCCCTGACTAAATGTGAAGAACATGGCAAACTCTGGACTGTTGACAAAAAAAAGTCTCTGTGACAAAAATGCATTCTTTCTATGTTTGTCATTGTCCACAGGGTGTTTTGTTATTAGGATACAAAACCCCTCTTAATTGACACACCTATTCTGTGCCAAACATGATGTGGTTTCTCCGTACTTTATCTCATTTAAATATCTATAATCATTCGGTGAGATGAACACTGTTGTGCCTATTCTCAGGTGAAAGAACAGAGATGGAAAGAACCTAAGTACCTTGCTCAAGTCTTCATAATGATGACAATTAATGTTGACTGCACTCAGATTCAGACTCATTTCTAAGTGTTTACATGAGTGGACTCACTTGATCTTCCCAGTGACTGTTGAGAAAACACTGTAATTATCCCATTTTATAGATAAGAAAATCGAGGCAAAAAGAGGCTAAGAAACTTACTCAGTTCAACAGAACTGGCTTTAGGTCCACACAGCAGGATTTCAGATCCTGCACTCCTCACTATATGGCCAGCCTGCAATAGAGCTGACATTCACACTAAGCCTTATGATGCTAAAACCAGTGCTCTTTCCCTTGTGGCTGCCAAAGGAGTCCTGGATTGGCCTGCTGGATTTCCAAAAGTTCTCTCTCTAATTCTGATAATAGCACCTTACTTATCCTCCCCTGCAGGTTTATCTGGCATAAATTCTGGCTTTAGGCAGGTGGCAGGAAACACCTTCCCTTAGTTGCTTTGGAGTTGGCATCAGTGATTTCTGGTGGTCCAAAAAACCAGTCATTGTGTTCTTGTTCCCTAAACAGTGGTCTTGTGCTCTGTATGGCCACATTGGTTGGTGAGCCTCGTCCCCAGAGGAAGTGCCTGTACTTTCTCTACATTCTCTTAATCCACTCCAGTGCAGATTCCCAGTCTGCTGGAATTTTATGATTTACTTTCCACATCTTTGCTGAAATACCCAATTATTTCCTTCCTACTTACTTTCTCCTTCCATGCCTCAAATTAATTACCTCTTTGGGGAACCTACTTTCTACTTACCTCTGATTTGCCAAAAATAACGTATTCTTGACCATCCTTCTGCTGTGGCCTCCTTCCTACCTGGCCTTTTGGGTGTGCTTGGACTCCTGATCTCAAGTAACTTCTCTTGCCCTATCCTGTCTATAGTCAAATTCCCCTTGTTATAGGTGGGCACTACTTCCCAGTTTTGCCTGGAACTTGTCCTAGTGTTGGAGACAGCTTAGGGTTTGCTTTAATGCCCTTTGACAGTACAAGCATAAACACTTTCTATTTTAGGGGATTGTTAGTATGTTGTTTTTTCTAAAGCAATCCTCAAAAGCAAGGAGATGTGGGCTGGGTCTTCCACATACAAAATGATAGAGTTGTTTATTCAACCTCTTTTTTTTTTTTTTTTTTTTTGAGTCACCAAAAGTTAAAATAACAGTAACTTCAAAGGAGTCACTGTTTCCTTGTAGAAACCATGACATTTGATTTGCCATTTCTAAGAGGAAAGGAATGTTCAGAGTGACAGGTATTAAAATTCTTTAATCTTATCTTTTAAAATCATATCAAATCTTTTATATATTCAGGCTCTGTTCCATTTCTACATGAAGTCATCTCTCCTCATCATTTCCTTTGCCCTCTGTAGATTTAAGTTTATGGTCTTCCTTTTCATAATCAGGTATGTAATACTCAAGTATGGACAGAGGATCCTAGTGGTAGGAATCCATTATTTCCTTTGTTCTTGACTTGTTCTCTCTGTGTGCCTGTTTGCAAATACGTAGAGCCAAGCAATGAACAAGTCAAACTGAAGGCCTTTAGAAAACGCTTTCTTGATTTGATCGAATCTCCGGGCGAAGCAATTGGTGATACCATTTGAGAAGTAAATGAGGTTTGATTGCAGGGAGATTTGTCTTTGAAATGTCTTTACCCAGGCACTATTATTTTACTACTAGAATGTCTAAAGGTTAACTTTCCTGATTGTCACTGAACTCCTTTATCTAATCATAAACTTTTCCCATTGAATGTGCTATCCCTGTGGATTTAAGTTCCAGCCTGGGGAACGTAAGATGAGTGTATACTTTCTGAAGCGCATTGCTTTTGTAGCAAACTACAATCCGTTTCCTAGAAGAGCCAGGAATTCCAATCTTTCCCTTTTATTATAAATCCCCCAAATATGATTTTTATTCTAAATAAAATTATTATAGTTTTTTATTTTGTTACTAATGGGGGCGAGGTAAAGCTTACTAATTTTTAATTTTGTTAGCATTTTCTTTTTATATGAGGAACAGGTTGTGGAAGGAAAATTTTGATAATCATATTTGGTTGCTAGTTGCTTTGCTAACACAATCTATTTCTGAGATTTTATGAGATCTGGCTTACAAAGCACCAGTTGATAAATGATACAATATTTAACCATGATTTACCTGTACCATGTGGAGGAAAATTATGCTGATGGAGCTGAAATCACCACAACAGAGATTTTATACCTCCCATAGAATGTGTCAACATAGTGTTGAGTGTGAATCACTCACTCGGGGCATAATGTGTTCTTCTTTTTAGGATCCAGGATTATACCTCAATATAAATGGTTGATGGAAGTAAACAAAACGAGCCCAGTGCACTACCTGGTGACAAGAGGTAGTAAAGATCGGCAGTGAGGGCTGGAAGGGCTCCCCTGCCATCTCTAGATGTCGCAGAAGTAGTTTTTAATCTCTGTGGGTGGTATAAGCCTGGAAAATAGAGGAACAGTCAGACCATATGGGAGTCGATACGGCTATGTGCCAGGAGAGGCGAGAAGCAACTTTGCCTCTTTAAGAGAATGTCTCACGATGGGCGCATGATACCTGGACTCCTCCCCGAAGCCTCGCTACATATATATTTATTTGAAGATGTACTTCCCTAAATTGATGGGACCCAGGATGTCACAATCTGGGAGATTTCAGTTAGAGACGATACTTGTACAGATGTTGGAAAGGTGATACCAATGCAAAGTCGAATTAAATTAGCACACAGAGTCAACAGACGGATGCAATATTTACATTACTACATAGCCCATCTGCTAAAAAAAGCACCACAGCACAGCTAAAATGGTAAAGATTTTATATTCCGGATGGGAGGGTAGTAAATAGTTATCTTCTAGGGAGAAAGGTTTTTTTTGTTGTTTGGTTGATTTTTTTTTTTTTTTTTTTTGCTGTGTGTTCAGGATTACCTATGTTTTGATCACTAGTGTATCCCTTATCCCTTCTGCCACTCACTGCCGGTGCTAAGTAAATAATTTTAAATAATTTTATTTTGATTCAGCTTTGTGGAGAACAGAAAATTCACAAGCTGTACAAACGTTGGAAGAGAGGTGACTTGAGGGAAAAGGTAGCATGGGAAGTGGTATCCGGTCCTGCTGCAGGAGAAGCTGAAAATCACCTCCAGGGGTCCAATTTCCACTCTCATTATACTAATCAACAAACCCTGGAAAGTCTGTCTGGGCCACTATTCCAACTTAAGACCAGGCTACTCTCCTGTGTCTTATTAACCTGATGCATCTATGGCCAAAGGCAAAATATGGTTTTGCTTTATCCCTTTTCTATAAATTCCCATCAAGTTAACCAGATTTGTAGTCACAGCCAATAAATACACCATACACTGGCCTCGCTCAAGGCCTAAGGCATTTTACTTGGTGTCTAGGCCAAGAATTAAAATGAGATTTCAAGCCCCTTAAACTGATTCTGGGTCTTGCAGTTAAGCTGACAAATGACATTATTCTCGTAGAATCCAGCAAGTGCCAAAGTCCTTACCCTCAAAATCTGATGGCTTTGGATACAGATAAAGGGCTGGGTTTCCTAAAGGTGACATTACCAATGCCACCAGAATGTTTTTGCTGTCATAGTCTCAAGCTTAAACTTTGTGATTTGGCAGACAGCTAAAAAGAATCATAGGGTTCTTTGCATAAAGCTGTGACACATGGATGTGTTTAATTCCAGCATTGAAATTAAGAACACGTTTACCAGCAGAGAACGACTGTATTATAGGTGTGCAACATAAAATCACAATACATGAGCGTGTAAAAACCAAGCTCTTGAAAGAAGCACGGTCTGTCTGAGTTTCACCTTTGATATTCATTTGCTGCGTGTTCATCTGTTTTGTTGTCTTCCTCATAGACAAGCAGGAAAAACCACCGAAGATTTAGGAAAAATTTATGGAAGGAAAATGGAAACTTGAAAACATTCTTTCCATTAAGTGTTTGTTTCCTCCAAATTGGCAAGACTACCATTCCTCGATTTCAGTCATAAAAAATCTTGTACCAGCATTTGGAATATTGATGATCTTTGGAAATTAGTTTGAAAATTGCAGATAGGAATCTGTATGATATATGATAAATGAAAAAGTTTGAAACTCAGAGTCAGACACACCCAGATTTGAGCCACCAGCTGTGTGACTGTGGGCATGTCACTTAACCTTTCTTTGCCACACTTTTCTCCTTTGTGAAATGGTTATAGCTGTAATATCTTAGAATTGTGTGTTAATCGAGTCTGATGGGGAGAAGGCATATACACCCCAAATAGCCACAGAAGGCTGAGAATAATTATGGTTTAATCAGAAACACCTTGAACAAGTCTCTTAACCTATCTGAAACTCAGTTTCTTTTATAACAGGTTCTCCCTAGTATTGTTAGAGAGCCGCATAAAGTAGAGGAGGAAATGTCTGTAATTCTGCCTTGTTCAGTGCCTCCCTAGTCACTCAGAGCCATCAATGGCCGTGTGCGGTCACTCTGGCTTATGGAGCTGGGCACACAGTGGACACAAGCAAGCGTTTGTTAAAGTAAAAGGAAAAATTATGTGTTAAGTGAGGTGGTATGTTGTTAAGAACTCTGATTTCAAGCAAAACAAAAAATCAATGTGGGGTAAATTAAGCAAAATAATTTATTGGAAGAGTATCGGAGTTTTTCAATATCCATGAGAGTCTGACGAATCAGGCATGGAAATGGGGTTGAACCAAAGCAAACTTGGTTCAGAAGCAGAAAAGATAGCAATGATTTTGTAACAGAAACTCTAGTCCAATCACACTCAGTCAAATGGAATGTAACTTCACCCCTGTCAGACTTTTTGACTCTCTGATCTTGTTTGAAATATCAGAGAGGAAACACCTAATTGATCTAGATTAGTCATGAGGCCTCATCTTGTTCAGGAATAAAAAGCATCTCTGATTACAGTTCCTCCCGCGGACAATATTCAATGAGAAAGAGGTCTTCCAATTAAGAAAAATAGGATACTATTAGAAAGGGGAAATGAATGCTAGGCATTTCAAACCAAAAAATGTCTTCCTTTTCTTTCTACTTTATCAAGGTATAATTAACAAATAAAATCGGTGATTTGCTGTACATATACATTACAAAAAAATCCCACAATTGAGTTAACACATTCATCAGCTTGCATACTTACCTTTTCATGTGTGCGAGGACACAAGCTCTACTGGGCAATCACACTACACACAGCGTCCGGCAGAAGTAAGGCTTGCTGGAGTGTGCTTGGTAGGGTACACGAATGTCTCACACAAGATGGACAGCAATTTGAACATTTCACCTAAAACGTCATATGGTGTGCTTGAATATGATATTGTAATGTTACAGAATTACATGCTTATGTTTTTGTAATAACAGATTTTGTAATAAAAAAGGGGTGGTATTTGTGCTGGACCCTGTATGTTATCAATTATAGTCACCATAACCCAAAAATGTCTCCGAGAGATAAAGTGTATAGTGTGCCTGAAAGTGACTACTCAGTATATGTCATTTCATCTCACTTTTCTACCTCCTTTAGGTGTTGCTGACCTGGGATTCTAGGTAATACTTTGTAATATTTTGATGTTAGCCCAGTAATTTCTAAGAGTGTCAGAAGCCCAGGTCTCAGTTCCATGTGCCTGGAATGAGAACACATGATTCACTCACAAAAGGGCTCTGGATGCCAGTCCTCCAAGAGGAGTCTGAGGACTTCTCAGGTGCAGTTCTTCACTGCTGGGGCTTCTACAGTTGGCTGAGATAGAGTAGCTCTGCCCAGTTAACTGTCTTAGTGACCACATCTAGGGGCCTGTGACTACATATATCACGATTTCCAAGATATACCTTTGCTCTCATTATAAAAGAAAATTACTTCTATCATCATAATTTTGTTCTCCAAACTGTGCATCCTTTGCAGAATAAGCATGGTAAAAAAAAAAACAAAAAAAAACAAAAAAAACAAAAAAAAAACCCTTTATCCTCTTTTATCTCTGCTGAACACAGACAAAATCTGCAAATAGCCCAGAGATTTTGGCAAGTATGAACTATGACCGTTTGGTAATTTTACTGTTTTTTTTCTGGAGTGACTGAGAAAATTCACTTTGTGGACATACAAGGGGGGACCCCCCCAAAAACCCAGAATTCATTTATAAAAATTGTGTATTTATTCTTACATGTTTACACTTCAGTCACCTTCAAAGTCCTCTCCATTTAATGTAACACACCTATCAAGACGTTTTTCCCACCGCTTCAAACAGTTCTCGAACTCCCTGATTTTGGTGCCTTCCAGTGCTTCTGCCATTTTTTTGTTTCACCTCTTCCACGTGGGCAAAAGGTTTCCCTTTGAGGACTTTTTTCACCTAGGGAAACAAACAAAAAAAAGTTGCTTGGGGCAAGATTGGGTGAATAAGGAGGGTGGAGCGCTGCGGTTGTGCTGGTTTTGGTCAAAAACGGCTAAGCACTCAGCACGGTGTGGGCAGGTACAGTATCACGAAGTGGGCAAATGACTTGAGTCTTACAAAAATTCACTGAAGCTGAACACAGCCTCTCACAACAACACCAGCTAGTATACGGATCCAGATGGGTTCCTAGAACACACACCTAGGGGGGAAGCCTGTACTCCAGAAGGGGCCTGGTTTCCAGAAGATAATTCCATTTTGGGGGGGTCCCACATTGTATTTTCATTGCCGACTGGACTTGAATATCTTCCTTTTATACCTCTCTCACTTCTTACTCAGCCTGGTTATTTTATTTGCGAAACCACAGTTCAATTTTAGTCTTTTTTATTCTTGCACGCTAAGGAGAACTATCTAACTGGGGTCTTTTCAAACTCCAACAACTGTACCCTGGTTGCAACAGTTCCCCCCAATTATAATTCAGATAACAATGTGGGAAAACACTCCTTATTGTGAACTATACATCTTCTTCATTTCACCTTTGTGACCAAATTCACCAGAGCACCTCTGGAGTCCTTCATTAAATTATCAGGACCCTATTGCGTTTAGGATTGATTTGACGGGAGACTGGGAGGCCATCATAGCCACAGGGTCTGTATCACCAGCTTTCTTCTTCTTTTTTTCCTTTTTAAATCAAAAAATGACTCTGGTGTGTCATGGTCTGACCCATCTATTCAGAAGTTTGTTTCATTAACTCTTTTAATAGTCCCTTCTCCAGGGCTCTGATGAGATTAAAGTCATTTCCTCTCCAGAGGCTGGAGGGCTTCTGCCCTTCACCATAATTCACTGGCACCAGCTAATGGGCAGGGGAGGGAGGAGTGGAGGATATTGCAAGACTAGGCCATGCTTTGCAATGACTGTGAGGTTACTGAAGAGATGAAATAGTAGGTGTTCTTCCTTTCTTCTTAGGTTTTTCTTACAATGCTTATTTTTGTCCCCCCGTCCCTTTCCCAGCGATAGCCTCATGTAGGAAGAATAGCCTGCATTGTAGTCTGTGTAAGGGGTGTGGGAGAGATTGGGTCCTTCCATATTTATTTTCCCTATTTATGGATGAGACCTACACTGCCACAATTAGTGATTTCTTCTTTCAATTTAAGGTTTTAGATGTCCTGAAATTTTTAGTAAAATAGCATATTGAGTTTTGTGAGTCATTAATATCTCATAAGAGGTTTCACATTTACTCGATACAGAATTTGAGCCAGAAAGCTGAGAAGAGTCGGAGAACACTGGGTTCCAGAGTAAGTGGGAAAAAGTGTGTGGGAAAAGCCCAGAAGTTGACAGCATCAATCATTAAGCTTTCACCAAACTTTATGACATTTGACCTAGAACTGGCCTGCCTCTCTTCCCCATACTGAAATATGGTTCTGGATTCCGAAAAGACAGGAATTCCTATTTTCTACATCTTGTAGTTAAATATTTATTAAGCACTCTATTCAAGTGTGTTTCATTTCTCCCTCTCCGTGCCTCTCTGTCTCTGTCTGTCTGTCTGTCTGTCTCTCTCTCAACATGCCTGTGAACCCTGCCTTATTTCATTTCCTGGCACAATTGTGGAGGAAGTTACAAAGAAGATTTCCAAAATACAAGAGATAGGCACTGCCAGACCACGGAAGTGTGAGGGAATCAAGTGAAGCAACTTTCATTTCCAGCCATAATGTAGTCACTAGTCCTGGGCTTATCCTCCTGGCATAAAAAAACCTAGGGGAAAAAAAAAAAAGAGAAATAAACAACATCTTTTGGACATTAGATAAAAAGCAGCAGAGAACTATGGTCCTTGAAGGAAAGAAAACCAAGTAGGTAAGACCTATAAGTAACCTGGCTTTGAACTTGGAGGCAATTTTTGGACCACAAGGCAGAGACAGGAAAACATGCAGAACACAGTGGTCTTGTGAAGCTGAAGATACAGCAGTCTGAGTTTGGGGAGGATCAGGAGGCTTAAATTTGTTGGGCAGAACAGCAAAATGGAGGGAACTACGAAGACAGAGAACTCTAGAGATCAGC
The DNA here is from genome assembly GCA_004026765.1 of Micronycteris hirsuta. Classification (NCBI taxonomy): domain Eukaryota; kingdom Metazoa; phylum Chordata; class Mammalia; order Chiroptera; family Phyllostomidae; genus Micronycteris; species Micronycteris hirsuta. The sequence continues at coordinate 231,628 of PVJI01000266.1, read as the reverse complement.
ATAGGAGTTCCTTTGAACTAGTTGCTGAATATTTGTTATATATTTGTTGGGTAAGACTTTGTGAAGCTCAGCATAAAATGAATATTATGAAAAAATAACTAAAATGGGAAGCTAAAAACTGAATGTGTTCAAGTTCCAGTTAGCCAAATTAAAGAGAATTCAGAAAGACCACACTTTTTTTTAAAATTTTTTAATAATTACTTTATTGTTGTTCAATTACAGTTATTTGCATCCTCTCCCCTCCCCTCCTCCCTTCCCCTCCAACCCCACCTCCCCGCCCAGCCTCCCTCCTCCCCCTTAGTTCTGTCCATGCATCCTCCACAGTGACCCCTGCAAACCCTTCTCCCCATTGTCCCCTCCCCCTCCCCCGGCCATTGTTACACTGTTCTTAATTTCAATGTCTCTGGTTATGTTTTGCTTGCTTTCTGCTTTTGTTGATTATGATCCAGTTAAAGGTGAGATCATATGGTAGGAAAATCTCAGACATTCCACGCAGCAACGTCTTCAATGACATGTCCCCTAGAGCTAGAGACATAAAGGAAAGAATAAACAAATGGGACTTTATCAAAATAAAGAGCTTCTGTGGGGCTAAAGAAAATAGCATTAAAATAAAAAGAGAACCAACCGTATGGGAAAACATATTTGCCAATGATACCTCAGACAAGGGTCTGATCTCCAAAATATATAAAGAACTCATACAACTCCACTCTAGAAAGACCACACTTTAACAGGAGCAATGGACTGGACAGAGTTCATGCTAGCCTGTACCCCTCTGAACAAAACTTAAATACTTGGTTTGAAAAGGACCATGAGGATTCCATGTCTGCCCAATAAAACTCAGAACTCTTCAAAGGAAGGCAACAAAATTCAATATTCAAAAATATAACACTTACAATGTCAAACATCCAATACAAGTAGCCAGATATGCAAAAAGAGGGGAGAGCAGGAAATTGTGACTCATAATGCAGAGAAAAATCAATCAACAGAACCAGATCCAGAAATAACAGAAAGAGAAAACAAACAGCTATTATAAATATTTTGAAGAATTTAAAGATAGATAAAACATAATAAAGGGATAAATAAAATATATAAAAATGAGTCAAATGATTGTCTAGAGGTAGCTAATACAGTATGTATAATAAAAAAAATTCTTGAGTGGGAGTAAATGCAGATTATACATTTCAGAAGAAAGAAATCAATAAACTTGAAAACAACAATAGAAGGTATCCAAATGAAGCATAGAAAGCAAAAAGAATGAGAAATAAAGAATAAATATTGTGAAAAAATTATTAAATAGTCTAATATATGGCACTGAAATATCAGAAGGAGAAAAGAGAAAGGAAATAAAATATATTTGAATAAATAAGTTTCATTATTTTCCAAATTTGATAAAAACTATAGATCTACAGACATAAGAAACCCAACAAAACTAAGCAGAATAAACCCAAAGAAACCACACCATAAGGCATTATAATTAAATGATTGAAAATCAAAAATAAAGGAAAATCTAAAAAGCATCTAGGGGGAAAAAGATACATTATATACAGAAAAACACACACAAAAAAAAGCTGCAGGCTTCCCATCAGAAATAACGTAAGCCAAGAGATAATGCAAATATCTTTACAGTGCTGAAGGGACAACAGCAAAAACAAACACAAAAAGCTCAAAAAGTTAACTTCTCAACCTAGAAATTTAAAATCAATGAATTTATCTTTTAAAGAATGACAAAGAAAACTTGGTTTTATGCAGGGGACTGAGGAACACTGGAAATGGTTAATGTATGAATAATTTGTTTTTAGGTTTTTAAAACTTATTTAAAAGACAATTACCTACTGAAATAAAAAATGTACAATGTATGTGGGCTTATATAACATAAAACAGTAAACTACAGGGTCTGGCAGAAGTAACGCCTGCTTGAGTGTGGTTGGTAGGGTAATAATATGGGTGTAAGAATTTACAGTTTTAATTTGAACATTTCACCTAAAATGCCATATGGTGTGCCTGAGTGCGATATTGTTATGTTACAGTATTACATGCTTATGATTTGTAATAAAAGATTTTGTAATAAAAAGGGGGCAAAGATGAAAAAAGAGGCTGCCTTGACCAGTGTGACTCCGTTGGGCATCATCCCGCAAAACGAAAGGTCTCTGGTTTCATTCTCGGTTTGCTCCTGGTCGGGGCTCACAGGAGAGGCTACCGATTGATGTTTCTCTCCCTTTCTTTCTCCCTCCCTTCCCCTTTCTCTAAAAGTAAAATATAAAAAGTCTTTAAAAAAAGACAAGAAAAGAGAAAAATGTAATAAAAAAGAATAAATAGAAAACAAATATCAACATGGCAGACTTACTCAGACAAATCAATAAATATATTAAATACAATATTTCAAGCGCAGGACAGAGATTATCATATTGGATGGAAAAGCAAAACCTAACTAAATTCTGCCTATAAGAAACTCCCTTTAACCTGGCTGGTGTGGCTCAGTGGATTGAGCGCGGGCTGGGAACCAAAAGGTCCCGGTTCGATTGCCAGTCGGGGCACATGCCTAGGTTGCAGGCCAAGTCCCCAGTGAGGGCCATGTGAGAGGCAACCATACATTGCTCTTTCTCCCTCCCTTCTCTTCTCTCTAAAAATAAATAAATAAAATCTTAAAAAAAAAAAAAAGAAACTCCCTTTAGATATGAAGATACAGAAAAAAAAAAGGAAAATATTTACTATGCTAAAAAGAACAAGAAGAAACTACAGTGGCTATATGAATAAAAGATATAGTAGATATGAAGCCAGGAAATTTTATTGCAGACAAAAGGAGATATTTTTACAATGATGTAAAGAGGAAAATAATAATTCTAAATGTGGTAGAAAAATTTGACATGCATACTGGAAAGTTCTGTACTCTTCATTTGGCAATTTATGGGCCAAGTCCAAAGAAAGTCAGTAAGGAGCGAGAACATTTGAACACCTTTATCGACTACCTGAACCTAATTTACACTTACACACATAAGTGAAAGCACATGTGTCCTTTAAAGTGCATACAGACATGGAGCAAGTCAGACCATGCACAGGACAAAAATAACAGTCATGATACATTTAAATAGATTAGAATCATTCAGACCAAATTCTCTGACCACACATACTTAAACTGAAAACAAAAAAATACTTCTGAAAATTTTTCTGACATTTGGAAAATAAACAACAGGATTCTGAATATCTTGTGTGCCAAGGAAGAAGTCATAGGGACAATTAGAAACCATTTGGAACTTAATAAAATCATAATATATAAGAATTTGAGGGAACACCTAAAACAATGCTTAGAGGAAGACTATACATGTTTATATTAGAAAAAAAGTCCAAAATCTATAATCACATATAGAAACTAAAATAATAAAAAAATTAATCTTAAATTCAGTGGAAGGGAAGAATAAAATAATAGTTGAAATAAATGAAATAAAGAACAAAAAATAGAAAATAACTAGTAAACCAAAAGCTGGTTCTTTCAAAATACTAATAAAATTATTAGATGCCTTGCTAGAATCAGCAAGAAAAAACATTTTTTAAAAAAGCAGTTCACCAATACCATGAATGAATGAGGAAATAGTACTACAGATTCTCCAAACACTAAAAAACTATCAGGTGTAATTTTTTAACTTAGTAAATCCTGAAAATTTCCTTATTGGAAAAAATCAGAAAATATTAGAAAAACTTCATATCTATAAATTAAACAATTTAGAAGAAATGAAAAAAGCTTCCTGAAGGACTTTTACCAAAATTGATACAAGAAGAAATGAATACATGAAAAGCCCACACCTGTTAAAGAAATTGAATTAATAGTTATAAATCCTTCTATACTTCATGTCCAAATTAGTGAATTACATAAAATATTTAAGGTAGATTTCCTTTTTTTTTTTTTTACAGCTGGGAAGCCTTGCATGTGTAAATGTATCACAGCTTTTTATCCACTCATCTGCTGATGGGCAGGCACTTGGGCCGTTTCCAAATCCTGAATATTGTAAATAATGCTGCAGTGAACATAAAGATACATATATTTTTTTGAATCAGTGTTTTAGGTTTCTTTGGATATATTCCTACCCCAATAAATTCAATAAAAATTTTAAAAGAAAAAAGTAATAAAATATATAAGGTAGAAATAATATTAATCCAACACAAACTAATTTGAAAACCTTCCAATTCAAATATGTGGCCAATATTATTCTTATGCCAAAGACAGACAAAAGCATGACAGGAGACCAATCATATCCCTCCTAAACATAGGTATACGTATTCTTAACAAGATAACAGCAACCTAGTCCACAACATATAAAAGTAAATATAACCTACAAAACGAGATTTATGCCAGAGATGTGGGATTGGTTTAACATTTGAAAATCAATGTAATTTACTGTATTAACAGAATAAAAGAGAAAATCCATATGAATACCTCAATAGATTTAGAAAAAAATCAACACTTATTCATAACACATTTTTTAAAAAGCCTCTCAGCAAACATAGAAGAAAACTTTCTTAATCTGGTAAAGATATCTATTTAAAAAATCTATAGTTAGCAACATACTTAACGGATAAGACCGAACACTTTCTCCCTATAAACAGGAACAAGATAAAAATATTCTCACCATTTTTACTCAACATTGTAGTAGAAGTATGAATGCAATAAAGCAAGAAGATTTAATAAGTGGGGTATATACAGGGAAAAAAAGGTAAAGTTGCCTATATTCACAAATAATATGATCATGGACAGAAAATTCTTAGGAATTTATAAAAACATTACTAGAATTAACGAACAAGTTTACCAAGGTTTCAGGATTCCACATCAACATACAAAAATAGATGTTAATTCTATATACTAACAATGAACAATGAAAAAACAAAATTGAAAGGGCTATACTATTTAGAATAGCAAAAAAATGAAATAAAAGATATATTTAATAAAATATGTGTAAGAATTCTACCCTGGAAAATTAAAACATTGCTGAGAAAAATTTAAAAGTGCCTAATAAATAGAGAGACTAATATATTTATGGACTAGAAGACTCACTATTGTTCTAATGTCAACTCTCACCAAATTGATCTATAATTCAATTCAATTATATTCAAAGTTTCCACCAGACTTTTTAAATAGCAACTTATAAGCTAGTTTGAATATTTATACAGTTATTTAAAAACTTTAGAATATTCAAACCATTTTTGAAAAGGAATAGTTTCAGGACAGACAGTGTGTGATTTTATGGCTCATTGTAAATCTGTAGTAATTGAGACAGGATGATATTAATATAAATATAGGGAAACAGACCAATAAAATAGAATGTCTTCAGCCCGGCTGGTGTAGCTCAGTGGATTGAGCGCCGGCTGGGAACCAAATGGTCCCGGTTCGATTCCCAGTCGGGACACATGCCTGGGTTGCAGGCCAGGTCCCCAGTGAGGGCCATGTGAGAGGCAACCATACATTGCTCTTTCTCCCTCCCTTTTCCTTTCTCTAAAAATAAATAAATAAAATCTTAAAAAAAAAAAAAGAATGTCTTCAACAAGTGGTCCTGGAGCAAGCAGATACCTCTAGAAAAAAACAAACAAACAAAAACAACAAACCTCAATCCTTACCTCACGCCATACATAAAAACTAATTCAAAATGGATTATAGATACTAAAACTACAAAACTTCTAGAACAATGCAAGAAAAAGTATTTGTAACTTGGGGATAGGCAAATATTCTTTAGACAAGTCACAGAAATCTCAAAATGTACAAACACAGTAATTTAAACTTCATCAGCACTTTAAATTTTTGCTTCTTGAAAGACACCCTTGATAAAATTAAAATATAAGCATCACAATGAGAAAATATATTTATAGCCCATACATTGGAAAAAGACTTGTATCTAGAAAAAGAATTTAAAAACTCTTACAACTTAGCAGTAAAAATAAATAAACATTTTTAAAAATAGGCAAAAAATTTGAACAAATGCTGCACAAAGGAAGTTATGGTAATGCCATTAAATACACGAAAAGATGCTCAGCATCATTCAACATCAGTCAAATATAAAGTTAAACCACCATATACCTATTAAAGCTAAAAAAGACTAACAATGATACCACATTTCTATAAATTTTATTTGTTTATTGATTTTTAGAGAAAGAAGAAATGAGAGAGAGAGAGAGAGTGATTTGTCGTTCTACTTATTTATGCCCTCATTGGTTGATTCTTGTGTACGCCCTAACTGGAGACTGAACTTGCAACCTTGGTGGATTGGGATAACACTCCAAACAAACCCTCAGGCCAGGGTGACAACACCTTGTTTTGACAAGAATGTAGAGCAACTGAACTTCCACATATCATTTGTGGGAGGTTGGACCACTTTGGAAAATACTTAACACTTTTTAATAAAGCTAAATATATACTTATTATATAACTCAGTAATTATACTACTAGGTTTTCATTCAAAAGAAATGGAAACATTTATTCCCACAAGGTCTTGTAAAACAATGTCTATGGCCGCTTTACTTATAATAAACAAATGCTGAAAATCAATAAGTGAATAAACAAATTTTAGTATACTTATTCAATGGAATGACAAGCAATAATAAAGAGGTGAACTACTAAACATGAAACAGCATGGATGAATCTAAATACATTATGCTGAAGGAGAGAAGACATATATGAAAGGATAAACACCATGTGGTTCGATTTAGATAAAAGTTTTGAACAGACAAAATACATCTATAGTGACACAAAACAAATTGGTGGATTTCTGGGTCATGAGTTAGGAAGAATTCACAACAAAGGGGTGTAGTGAAATTCCAGGGGGTGGGGAAATACGGTGTCTTCATTTGAATGTCTTCATTTGAATGTCTTCATTCAGACCCATACATAACAATTATATGGGTTTATATAGTTGTCAAAATTTGATGAATTGTTCACTTTCAATTGATGCATTTCATAGTTGCTAAGTGATATTTCACTAAGGTTGATTTCAAAATTGAGAAAAAGTCCTTAGGCTTGTCCTTTATTTGTGGGGCCTTTGGCAAAAGTATAAACAGATTTCTAAGGATTTAGGAAGTATCATATCTGGACAATAAAGTCTTACATAAAATATCTTCTAAACCTTCTACCTTCACTTAAATACCTGGAAGCCAGACTTGAATTTGTATTCTTGGACCTCCAGAGCCTGGAGCATTGTTGTATAGACTTCCAGCACTTGGCCCACCCCACTCTCTTTCTACTTCCCTGTGCTTTAGACAATGCATGTGGACATCCCAACCTTTACGTTCCAGTTCTGTCCAGAGGGCCCACAAACCACTGCCTTTTGGACGTTCCTATAGGGGTGCACGCTGAGAGTGCAGCTCACCCTTGGAAAGATAGACCAGGGAAGAGGCACACAAGACCCTGGATATAGGCTTGAGGCTATTTAGGCAGAAAATTACAGGGTCTCAGAATGTGATCTAGAGGGGAATATTAGATCCAGTTGAGCACATGTCATGGATCACTTGCCTAATGGGGAGATTGTGGCACACATTCCCAAAATAAAGGAGAGGAGAAGTAGAGGTAGAGTAGAGGTAGAATCCATTGCACAATGGAAGCTTAAAATGTCAAACTGGAGGAAGCAAGGTTCAGATGGGGAAAGAACTGAAATATTTTTAGAGCAAGATGGTATTGCTGTTGTATGTGTAGGGCAGCATGAAGCCATTCCCGTTTCTGAGTTCAGTGCCTAAAATTGTGGATACTATAGCAACTCCACCAAGAGCTAAGAATTTAGGAATCTCAGGGCACGGAGAAGAAAAGGAATTCTTTTCTTCTTTTCAATCCTCCTTTTCCCCTCCCTTCCTTCCTCCTTCCCTTCCTTCCTTCCTCCTTCCTTCCTTTCTCCCTTCCTTCCTTGCTTCCTTCCTTGCTTCCTTCCTTCCTTCTTTCCATCATTTTTTTTCTTTGCATTCTTTAAGAATGTGTTGATACAAGTCAATTTGTCACAAGTCTTTGTAAATGAGCTAAGCCATGTAACCCATGATACTTGTTCTTCAGGATTTACAAATTACTTTGTGAAATAAAATACAAACATATGAAAAATAAAACAATCAAGGCACATTACGATACAATATATTATTGACTGCAAATTCCCAGGAGAGAGATCACTGTGAGTTAAGCATAATTAGAAAATACTTGGTGTTCCAGTAAATTGACTTGGAAAAGTTGATTAAGAATTAGGGAGTTGGGGGTAAGAGACAATCCCAGGAAGAAATGGCATCAGCAAAAATGTGATTGTGAGAATAAATATGGCAGGCTTGAAGAATGTAGAATAGATTAAGCAGTCTAGCTATAGGTGAATACGCAAATAAATGGAAGAGTCTGGTTTTGAAGACAGAAACTTGAGCATACATTTGACAAGCTGGGTTGGGGACAGATGATATGAAATATGGTCCCATATTAACTATACAATCAGTAACAATGAAAACATCTTGTAACACTTGAATGTTTACAAAGGTGTGTTCTCATGCATTATCTAAGCTGATCTTTATAAACTTTGGAAAACATTTGTAAATAAGGGGGGAAATATTCGAAGAAGAAAATGACTTGCATATGTTTATAGAGCTAGGTAGAGTAGACTCAGGATCTGAGGCCCCTGGCTATAAGACTTACATTTTTACCTTGTTAAATATTATCTCTTACATAACATATCTCCCGATTGGTCTCACTAACACCGATTTCATCTTTTGTAGGGCACTTTAACTTTTTATTCATTTGTTTATTCATAACTCTCCTGAGGATTGTAATTTCATTTTCCACTTCTTTTCTATCTTCCATAGAGCAATGCATAGTGCTGAACTCATACAGGATAGCCAATGCATTAATTATGAATGAATAAATGTATCAAGTAATAAGCTGAGATATAGGGAAAGACTGGATCAAAATGCATGATAAAAACATCAGCTGGAATATTTACACATAGGAATGCCTAGAATCCATACCAGAGATTTTTATTTACTTGTTCTGGGATAGGGCTCAGACATTAGTATTCCTTATTTGTTGTTGGTACCTTCTACACATGGCAAAGTTTAGCATCTAGGGTTCCCTTAGGCATTCCTCAGCCAAGGCTGAAGCACCACACATATGTGTTTGAAAAGGGTCTGTGAGCCTTCTTTAAATGGAGACGTGGGCAACTCAGTTCTTTCAGGATAGAAATAGAGCATATCTAGTCTCAGTAAGAGGAACAAAAATGAGCAAGCCTTTCTAGCTAAAGGTCTCAGGTGTTGGGATGAGTGGACTTGTGACAGGCCTGGGAAATGTAAGAGGGATGACTTTTTTTCCCTCTGTCTTTGTAATATTTCCAGTAACTGTGCCATTAAATTCCTTAGATAACATTAAACATGATTTAGCAGAGAGCACTAATGAACAATGAAGTGAGCGGCTCCTGCCTGGCCTGGCTGCTGGTGTGCATACCAAACAGGTACGCTGGTGTTCATTCCGGTAGCTCTGCCTGGTGCACGCAGGAGAGAAACCAGGAGAGCAAGACACTGAGACAGAGGGAGAGGGAGGGTGTCAATTTCTAGGCAACATTGCGGGTGAGCTGTCTTTCCTTAAGCCCCTCCAACTTCATTCTCAGTATATTCCTGCCCTTGTGTGGTTCTTAGATATTTGGAAACAGAGTGCAAAGACCTGACAGTAACAGCTGTTAAAGACTCCCTGCAGATGAAAATGAAAGCCAAACTAGCATGCACACGTGAAGGGGATTATCAACCAAATGTGTTGATTTCATCCCTGGATCTTTGCAGCAAAAAATGTATGTTTCCTGAATGATAATGAAGTTTTCCACTTCTATCATGCCTTTCTTTCCAGAACTCCAATACATTCTATTTTGTTATTTGTCCATTTATTACGAAGGAGGGAGAAAAGAGTATAAATATTTTCTAGTGTGACTGATTATCTGTTTCTCTGGTTTTAGTACTGAAAGTGTCAGGGCATCCCAGGAAGCCCTTGGTGACCATTGGTCACCAAGGATTTCTCCCAATATTATATGTATGATTTCTGAGTTCCAAAGTGGCACAGTACCTTGGGCTGGGGGTAAGAGAACCTGTTGTTGTTTTTAAAGCTTATATGACACAAATAGTGCACAATTGTTAAATAAAAATCAGCCTGGCACAATTCCATTCCTTAGTTATGTCCAAATTTCTGTCTAATCTGTGCATGTACACAGGTTTTCTACAAATCACCTTCTCTCTCCTTAAACCTCCAGTATCCACCCAGCCCATTCAGCTCATTGTTTTGCTTCCTAATTCTTTGAGAAACTGAATCACTCAGCAAAGAACTTTCCAAGCTCCCACTGTAGTAACCATCTCCCTCCTGCATCTGTGCCCTCCTGTTACTGTTGGTCTGGATAAGCAGCTCTTGGCCCCGTCTCAAGGGCTGATTTGTGTGTGAGATTCTCTCCTTTCTTGCTTGAGAACGTATTCAATCCTTTGCTCTTTCCTCTACGTCATCAACCCACCCCCCGCTTTTAGATCATGTTCTTTTTACAAATATTTTATTTATTTATTTTTTAAAGAGAGAGAAAGAGAGGGAAAGAAACATCAATGTGTGGTTGCTTCTCACATGCTTCCAACTGGGGATCTGGCCCATAACCCAGGCATGTGCCTGACTAGGAATTGAACTGGTGACTCCTTGGTTTGCAGGCCAGCACTCAATCCATTGAGCCACACCAGCCAGGGCAGGACCATGTTCATCAAGACACAAACATGGTATTTCTCCCATCTTAAAAATACCACCTTGAGCCCGGCTGGTATAACTCAGTGGATTGAGTGCGGGCTGGGAACCAAAAGGTCCCAGTTGGATTCCCAGTCAGGGCACATGCCTGGGTTGTAGGCCAGGTCCCCAGTGGGGACCATGTGAGAGGCAACCACACATTGCTCTTTCTCCCCTCCCTTCTCCTCTCTCTAAAAGTAAATAAATAAAATCTTAAAAAAAATACCACCTTGAGATCACATGCCCCTCTAACTTTTGCACCCCTTTTTCTTCACACTCCTTTGTAGTAAAACTCAAAATACTCACTTATACTTACTCTGTGATTTTTCTTCTTATATTATCTCCTACATCAACACCAATCAAACTTCTGTTGCCACCAATTCATCAATACTTCTCTTGTAAATGCCAACACGGCATTCGTGTTATTAAATCCAATGGCTAATTCTCACTTCTCACCTTATTTGACTCTTACATGCATTCGGGTCAGTTCATCACTTTATTTTCCTTGTTATATGCTCCTCACTTAGCTTCAGGGAGAGTATGATTCTCTGGGTATTGTCTTACCTCATTGATTTCTTCTCAGTCTTTCTCCTTATCCACACAAACTCTAAGGTTGGAAATGCCCAGGGCTCAATTTTTCACCACCATTATTCTCTATTTATACTGAAATCCAACATCTACTCTTTATTTACACTTATATCTTTAATCAGGCTCATGGCTTTAAGTACAATATATCTGCTGGGAAGTCCAAATTTATATCTTTAGTCTAAACTTCTCCTTGATCTCCAGAATCATATATCAATCTCCTGCTTAATGGCTCCATTTAGATACCCAAAGGGAATAACAAATCTCTGATACCCAAACCCAAACACTTCCTCTTCTCATCCAAACCTGCTCTTTCTTCATTCTTTCTATCTCAAATCCGTAGAAACTCCATCCTTCCAGCTGTTCAGTCCAAAACTCTTGGAGCCATTTGTATACCCATCTTTTTCTCACATATTCTAACAAATTCATCAGCAAATCTTATAAACTCCAACACTCAAATTATATACAGGAAGCAGCAACCAGGCTTGTCCAAGCCCCCATGATATCTTACCTGGATTTCTGTCATAGCCTTCTGTTTTTCTGCTTCTGGCCTTTCCTCTGTGAAATTCAATCTCAATCCCAGAGCCTAAGTGATTCTTCCAATATTTGAGTCAGACACGTTATTCTTTGTTTAAGATCAACTAATGACTTCAGAACTCAGTAAAATCCTACACGCCTTAGCACAGTCTAACCTCACATTATCTCTACGACCTCATCATCTCCCCCCTCACCTCCTCTCCCCCTTTCTAACTTCACTCCAGCCACACTCATCTCTTCACTATTCTTCAGCTGGGCTGGAATCTCACCTTACCATTTTTGCCCTTTCTGGTGTCTATACAGTTCACTCCCTCATCAACATAAGCGAGTTACTCAAATTTTACTTTCTCAGGTCTTCCCTGACAACTGTATTTAAAACTGTAGCCACCACTCCCCCACTTCCTCCCACTACCTGTTCCCTTCCAAACTTTATTTTTATTATAGCAGTTAATAACACATCATAATGTTATAAAAATACATTCATTTATTTTATACCTCTTCCTCCTACAATGCAAGCATCACAAGAGCAAGGATTTTGCTTATCCGGTTCTTTTTGCCTAGAAAAGTGCCTGGCATATAACAGGTTTGTTTAATAAATATTTGTTGAATAAATGAGAACCTGGCTTGGTCTCATGAAGAGGTTTTGCCGTATACTAGCTGTGTGACCTTGGATAAGTCTCTGGAACATTACAATTGTATTTTTCTCACCCATTCAATTATATAATAAAATCTAATTTATGGAATTGTTGTGAGGATTAATGCAGGCAAATATCCTATTGCAACACTCGGCATTCAATCAATATTCACTGAACCTATTTTCCTTGAAAAGAGATTACAAAATTTCTTGCAAGCCGCAAAATTTATTTCTTACACATTTCCCATTCCACTGCCTGCCTTCAGGTATTTGCACCTCTGCTTTCTATTTTCCATGCATTTTGTTAAGCCAATAGTAATCATTTACCTTGGACTGCTTGATTAATCAATGTCAATGAATTGGTGCCTATTGTCAAATAATTATTTCCTTCTCTTCTTCTCTCCTCTCTTCCTCCCTCCCTCCTCCCTTCCTCCCTCCCTGCCTTCCTTCCTTCCTTCCTTCCATTCCATCTTTGTTATCCACCTACTAGACCATATGTAGGTAATGTAAAATACTGAATAGACATTAAATAAAATTACCCAGGAGCTTAAAATTTAATTATGAATCTAAAATGTCATCCTTCAAACAGTCAGATGTGAAGCAAAGTGACTCAAATCTAGGTATTAGATGTGGGCAGGAATGAATGTTTAGATGGTTACAGATTTGGAAAAAGATCTCTTGGGGCAGGTAATACTGAATATTAACCGTGAAGGATGGATAGGTATATTGTTCAGAGTAATGTTAACTGCAGCAACAAATAAACCCAAAATAATATGGGTTTAACAAAATAAATATTTATTATTGCTTATGTCACAGTGTGATGTGACTTGAGGGGCTCTTCCTGGTCAGTTACCCCCATCCCTATCCCCACTTCCAAGCATTGATGCACATGATCTTCTAGGAATGCCATCTCCAGTATCTGGCCTCCAAGATCATCAAGCACACACTTTATCTTTACTGGCCTCAGATTGATTCAGTGTGACCTTACTCAGGGAGTACTACTCTGATTCTTGGGGACTTGAGGGCTGCCTTGAATATTTCAAAAACATTTGCTTAATCCCAAAAGCACTGTGCCCAGTGCCCCAGAGAGGGTACTGTGGGTCTCAGGATGTAGAAAGGGAGAATAATGGTGGGCCATTTCAACCTTATTATCCTTAGACAAGTAAAAATATTCTTGAGACTGGCATGGAAATGTATGGGTCTATTAAATAGATGGAAACATCTATAAATCTGGTAAACAGGTGTGCATGGGATTACAGGTTCATTAATGCAGTGATGTACCTTTGAGAGAGAGAGATTGCATTTTGGCAATTGTCATAAACGGGTTTGTTTATGATGAGGACTGTGACCTTGGAGGCTATCACAATGGCACACCGCATCTTTTGAGGAGATTATAGTGCAATTATAACTCTAATGGGCATCATCAAAGAGTCTAAAGTAACCAGAGAGTTCCTATTTTTTTCTCAGAAGGTTATGTGCCAGTGATATTGGGACTAGTTCACAAGTAAGGTGTTGTTTAAAACCATTTCAGCAACTAAAATAAAAGACAAGTAAAATTTCCAGAGGGGGACTGCATAACCTCAAACGTAAGAAGTAGCTACCCTTCCTCTTTGTCTCTTTCTTTATCTTTCCCTGTTTATACCTCTACTTTTATCTCTGATTTTATTTCTCTTTCTCTGTATTATTTTTGTCTTTCTAATTATGTGCCCCTCCGTGGAACTGCCTTCTCTCTCCTATCTGGCCATTGTTCTGGTGGAAGATCACCTTGCCCCACAGACCACACAGTCCCTTACACTTCAATGAAATAATAATTTAGTGTCTATTTTTTTCAAGATATTGTTCCAGTCCAAAGAAAAAGAAACACAAATAAAAGCCATAAATTCCATAGTCTCGAATGGAAGCAGGAAGCATCATATGAAACTAGCAACCATCCAAAAAAGGAGACTATCCCAGTAGGTATGACAGATGTTCTCGAAGCAGATTGTAATTTCTGTAGCAGTCTACACCACACTAGCCAGACCTGATTTGACTCTTAGCTACTTGTGGCTATGCATCCGAATTCCCTGATGTTTCTTTGATTTTCTACTTCAAGGCGCTTTTATAGGAGCTGAGAATTTACTTCAATCTGCAAAGGACTTGGAGAGGCAGCGTCATTCCTCTCCTGTTCTTAGTAAAAAAAAATGTGCAAAGAAATGAAGAGGGGACTCTTCTTTTTAAGGCTTTGTCCCAGAGGAATTTCTATGAAAGTAAATAATCATATTTTATATTTGCTATATACCGAATGTTTGCCAAAGACCATGCTAAGCATTTTATATATATCAACTCATTTAACACGTACGATAGTCCTGTGAAGTAGGTGTTACTATCAGGAAACAGGCTTAGTGAAGTAACATGCTGGAGGTCTCACCATTTCTAAGGGATAGAACCATGATTGAAATTCAAATTGTTGACTCAAAATTCCTCGTGTATGTGGCTATCATGGACTGATTCTTTACGCATGTTAACCTCATTTAATTGCTGAGCAATTTTTCAGAGTAGGCATTTTTATCTCCATTTTATGGTTAAGAAAATGGAGGCTTAGATGTTAGATATTTGACTCAGATAACATAGCTGGAAAGTGGTAATTTGGCTTTCTTCAGGCTTACAGAGTACCAGAGTACAGTGTATTACACTCTTTAGGAGTTCTCACTTTCTCTCTCATCATTCTGCCTCCTGGACTCATCTGTCAAGAGTACACATTCTTGCCCTGGCTGGCGTAGCTCAGTGGATTGAGCGAGGGCTGCGAACCAAAGGGTTGCCGGTTCGATTCCCAGTCAGGGCACATGCCTGGGTTGCAGGCCAGGTCCCCAGTGGGTGCCACATGAGAGGCAATCACACACTGGCGTTTCTCTCCCTCCCTTCCCTTCTGTCTAAAAATAAATAAATAAAATCTTAAAAAAAAGAGTACACATTCTTTATGTCTCACTTGAATTTGTGGTAGCTTTTTTCCCCTTCAGTATCAGTCACCAATCAAAGATCATATTTATTGTGTTTTTTTAATATCTATATCTGTGAAGTCCAGTGCTCAGAACTAAAATACATACAAAGATAAATAAAAACTGGTTCCTGCCCTCAAGGAGAGATACTCTTAATTGGGGAGAAGAAAGAGAAGCCTGCGATAAAATTAAATGGCTTTTCAGACAACAACAGAAAACATGTCTTGAAGCTGGATATGATGAATGGCTGAAAGAATATTACAGACAATATGTGCTGTAGGATTTCAGATGAGGGAGAAATTGGGAGCAGATGGTCACTGCTCTCTGCATAATACACCTTCACATATTTAAAGCCCATTATTGAGCCCTTTAAGAATCCCTTGTTTAGGATAAATCTTTTTTATCTCTCCTTGGGAATATTATTCTCCATTCTTTTGCCATTTTTTTACTTTATTTTATTTTATTTTTTTGCTGCTTCTCCAACTTTCCCATGTTTCTTAGAAATGTTGGCATCAGGAAAACAATTCAACGATATGAATTTAGGAAGTCTTTCCTTTAAGACCTTGGTGAGCTGAGTCTTTCCCTCAGACCATGGCACATCCCTCAGACAATAATGAAATATATGAGGTCTGTCCAGAAAAAGTCCAGCCGTTGCTAGTATAATGAGAATGGTTTGCATAACATTGATGTAACCTGGCAGCCAAGGAGAGTGGACTGGAGTGCACATGCATGAACAATGACAAGTTTACTGTACTAGTCAGTGGGGGCAGTAGCTGCCACTAAGTGAGCATGTGGACTGTGTGGTCATTGCATTAAAAATGACCAAGAAGAGCAATGAGTATGCATCAGATTTTGCATTATGCTTGAACATTCCTCCACAGAAACCATTCAGATGATTCAGAAGGCCATAGCTATGGACAACTGGAGATTAGCAGCTTCATCACAACAACATGCCCACTCATGCATCATGTCTCCTGCAGTTTTTTGGGGAAACATCAAATCACCCAGGTGACTCAGCACCCCCTACAGCCCAGATTTGATGCCCTGTGACTTCTGTCTTTCCCCCAAACTAGAATCACCTTTGAAAGGGAAGAGAGTTCAGACCATCGATGAGATTCAGGAAAACACGTTGGAGAAGCTGATGGCGACTGGGAGAACTGTATTGGGTCCCATTGTGCCTACTTTGAAGGGGACTGAGGTGTCATTGCCCTATGTACAATGTTTCTTGTATCTTTCATCTTCTTCAATAAATGTCTATTTTTTGTGTTATGTGGTTGGATATCTTCTGGACATACCTCATATATATCTATAGATATTTTCACATAGCTCTTGGGATTGAAAGGCATGGCCAGCCATACACTTAAGCCTGTGGTAGATTCAAAAATGAAGTGGGAGATGAGGGAGAAGGTATGAGAAAATTCCCCATCACTCTCTTCACACCATGATTTATTCTTCCCATCCAGGTAGTACTCACCTTTATGGATGCATTCTTAGGTGGCCTTTTAAGAGATAGAAGAATACTTGACTCCTCTGTTATACAACATCCTAGTCATAAAGGCCTAGGAATGTGGTAAGGGGGCTAGAGGAAGGAGAGAGGGTGGTGAAGTGTGAGCTTGCTGCAAAGGGGCTGGAAAAGAAGTGCAAAAGACTTAAATGGTAAAATCAGCAAAATGCAGATGGAGAGCCAGGAAGTAAATCTTACTCACTTCACCATCCTGCCAGGGACTGCTAAAACCTGGTGAAAAGTTCACCGCTGTAGAAATATATGCACCTTTTTTTTTTTTTTTTTTTTTTTTTTTTTTTTTTTTTTTGCCCTTCAGTCAAATGTCAAACACAAATCCTAGGAGACCAAAAGGTTAGGCCATCATAAATGTCCTCTATCTCTAATCAACGGTGACTGAGACAAGAAAAACAGACATGATAACCTTGAGAGAGTTTATCTCCTGGACAGCTCTCAGGATAGTGTTTCATAAGGAGCTGTTCGAGTCACTTTTGTGTCCCTTTCTGTTGTCACCTGATAAGTTCAAGACATCGAGTCTGCCAGAAGACAATTCCTGTGAAGAAACTGCCAACAATCTTTGATTCATGTTCTCTGTTACAAGATGTTAGAAACTTTCTAAAGAGACTTTAATTCCCCTCCTATGGTGCATGCAGTCCTATGATAGGGAACACAGCCATCAGCCCAGGCTGCTTCTTAGGGACCCTTGGCTAACCAAGCACATGACTCACTCATCCAGCAGGAGACAAATAGGCAGCTGGCAAGATCTACAGTCACACCATGGTGTGGGAAGAGGACTCCAGTGTTAGACTCTGAAGCAGAAGGCTCAGGGCTTTAGCTGGGGATTTGCTGTTGTCATTTAAGCTCATTCACTTTCAGATACATTATCTTTAAATGGTGCTATTAATATGATGACTGATACCCATGGATGCATTGGGATATTTAAGATAGCTTGTATTAGAGTATTCAGCAAAATAGTATATTTTAAGAAACAGTTGTCTAATCTAGGTCTCCCATTGTTTAAGGAGAAGGGAGCTTGTATGGATGAGAAAACAGGATTCAGAGTGATAGCTTTAGGACAGTTATGCAAACCTTATACAAGGATATTAAAAATAGGTTTTTGTTTCGGCAGTCAAGGACATTAAATTTGATCTTTTATGAGACCATTGTTTCAAACTCAACTTTATATAGTCTGTGCTATGCATGCAGCAGTTACTCATTAAAGGTTAGATGGGAGATAAATTGATGGATGAATGATTGACCCTTTAAGGAGCCACTAGATATTTTTCTCGAAGTGATGGCTCTACCCTGGCAGGTTATGTTTCAGAGACAGTGGAAGTGACCTTTCCAAGCATGATGGTAGCAAAATGCCTGAAAGGACAACATCATGGAAATTATTTCCATCTGAATCTCCTCAAAACACATCAAAATCTCATGTGGGGTGTGCTGGCTGGACACTTTATAGTCTGAGTCCTCTCCAATTTCTGCGTCAGCCCATCCACGTGCTGGTTCATTGTGTGATCTTGCTGGCTATAGGATTGCTGATGACTGACAGCCATTCCCTGAGAACATTGGGTCTGCCTATAGCCTGGCTGTGCATGGATGCTTTGCAGTGACAGGATTAAGCAGTCAAGCTTCTCCAGGGACAGCCCATGTTCAGAATGTGTGTCTGAGATACTGTCAAACATGGCAACCAGGGGATGGCTACTAGGCACTGATGCCTCCCGTCCATGAAGAGCATCACAGAAACAAAGCACCATGGTCCACTCTCAGGCTAGCTTCTGGGCTCCTCACCTTTGTCTCTCTGGCCAAGAAGATGTTGGCGGGAGGCAAAGGACTCTATCTGTCTCACCTCCTTTATTTTGAGTGGTGTTTTCCCAGTAATTAAATATGTTATATCCTCAAAATAAATATGTTACATCCCCAACTGGATGCCTTGTAGTCATCCAACATACTCCAGCACACTCAGGGATTAAAGATCCCGGACCAAATGTTCAACAGGAAATATGAGGAACACGCAAGTAGAAAGTAACCAAATGATTGCAGCTTTTGGAACCATCAGAACACACGGGGGTTTGGCCACTGACAGGGAAGAGTCAAACCATTGAATTCACAAATGGGATTAGTACATCGTTTCTTACCATTCAACAAGTTAGATTTAGAAGAATGTTTCATTCTCAGGAACTCTTGACTTTCAGTCATAAAGTTTAGTTCATGATGAATATTAAGGCCTCAAAGAAGACTACAGGTCATAACTTGATTTTCTTGTTATAGATTTAAGAGATAGAGAGAGATTCTCTCATTCTCCCCTTATGATACAGTCACAAATGCAGCTAGATTGGGGAAATGCCTCCCAGATCCCTGTGGATTCTGCTAATATTTTTTAACCAGCTCGGCAAGCTGGGGTTAAAAGTGGCCTCTAGGTTTGGAATAAGAAGTATTAACTCCTGTTATCAGTATTTAACCTCTCAATTCCACCACCTTCCCCCAGTCCCCATGGCCTTAAGACCTTGTGGCACTCCCTAAATAAGTATTCTTTGTCCATGTGCCCCTGGGCTCAAAATTCTTTTGAAGGAAAAGAAGTGGCCCCATCTAAAGGAAAATTTTTTATCATTGTTATTAAAGCTAATGATAGGCAATGGCAGACCTTGGGGACTGAGGTAATTGATTTAGTTCAGATGGACCCTGATCACTGTAATTTAGGTTTCGGTGAATCCTCTCCCCATGTGCTCCACCGCCCTGCAGGACAGGCAAAGGTGACTTTCTCACTTTCTTGAGCAATGATATGAATCACTTCTGAAAGAGGCTGAGATATGCAACCAGCAAACCCTTTTCCCACCTGTTCTTTTCTTGTCCCTGTCTTCTGACTATGCAGTCTTGCCTTGCTCACTGTGAGTTATTAATGATCCTCTCCATATCTTGGCCAGTTTCCTGAAATCTTTAGCCACCACAGGGACTGTGTCTCTTCCAGAAATCCTAGTGTTAGTACAGGCCTGTTGCCAGTGACTCCTATAGGTATAAGGTCATTTAGAATTATACAATGAGAGAGATCGTTGACTTCTACACTTTAGTTTATAGAATGGAACACAGAGGCCAGAGAGCTGTGTGGATTATTCAGGTTCATAAGGATAACTGTGGCTGAACAGGGATGAGAATCAAGGTGTTCTAACTCCTGGGCCACTGAGCTCCCTACCAGCTCTTTTGAAAATTTTTTTAAATTTATTTATTTTCAGAGAGAGAAGGGAGGGAGAAAGAGCAATGTATGGTTGCCTCTCACATGACCCTCACTGGGGACCTGGCCCGCAACCCAGGCATGTGCCCTGACTGGGAATCGAACCGGGACCCTCTGGTTCCCAGCCCGCGCTCAATCCACTGAGCTACACCAGCCAGGCTCCAGCCAGCTCTTTTTAAATGCTTCTACTCCACAATTAAACTTCAGTCTTTCTGTGTTTGCTTGAGGATCTCGCAACTCACTTTTTTATCCGTATTTCTGTCTACAATCTCTGTGCCTTCTTCCACCATGATTCCTCTCCACACACCCTCCACACTGCTACTATTATTTAGTTGCCTTTAGAGAGACATGAATTGGGGGAATTGAAAATAAATTCTGCACTCCTTGCCAATGTGGCCTGAAGGAAGTCTTTAAGAAGCAGCTCTTTCTTGACATGTTCTAATGTGCCTGCTATAATTGTGGCTGAAATTTCAATATCAAAGGTTAAAGTACTCATGTCATGGTTTCCTTTATACTTCCTTTCATTCGTAGTTTCCAGTGGGGAGAGAACATATCCAAGCAGGCATTCTCCATGCAGTACTTCCCGACCCAGACTGCGCTGCAGACTGGGCTGCAGGAGTACAACAAAAGATGGAGATGGGTATGTGGAAGGAAAGAGCATGTGGGCAGAGAAGAGCCCAGGGGAGGAACAATCTCTGGGCAAGGTGGGTGGATGACACAATTTAAGGAGAAGGATATTCCAGCTTTGGTTCAGTATTGTAGTACAGATACAAGAGGATGCAGGTAAGTTTTGATTCAAGAAAAGGAATAGAAGTGGACTAGAGAATTTTATTGGGATTAGGTTCCCTAGGAGCAGTGTGAACACACAAGCTCTAATGATGGTTTGGAGAGTCAGAGAGGGACTAACAGCAAGCGCAGCCAGGGCTGCTGCGCTTCATGCCCCCAAGGGGGTTGGGCATCAACTTGAGGGTTGATACCTCCAAGAGGGCTGGGCACCATGAGGTGTTATTTTTACTGTCAAATTACTTATTTGACTTTGAACATATGATTTCTCCTCTGTAGGTCCCAGTATCTTTACCTGTAAAATAGGTAGAACAGGCCCGATCATCTCAAGGTCCCGACTTCATCTAACTCTACTGAAGCCAACATTCTCGACTACTGCAGTTGCACTTTGACCAACCTTCTAGGTATAAATTTCTCTTGGCATGACCACAAAGTAGCTACCTCATGTCCTGTCTCTTCTCTCACCTGCCTCTTCTCTAAAAAGCAAACTCTTTTTGAGTCTTTTATATCAAGCAAATCCAAGCATTTTTTTTTTTTTGAAGCCTCATTTCATTGAAGGCAGAAAGCCTTGAGGGCTTCAACCCTGGGTGGCATCCCTCCCTTCATTGCCCCTTACTTTCTTTTCCCAATCTCTTCCCTTCCACCTAGCAGGCCCTCCTCATTTAACTGGTAAATGATAGCAAATCAGGAACCTCCTGCTGCTTATAATGATAACACTTCCTGTAATTTGCATGATAAAATTCAACTGATTTCAGATAGCATTTCTTAGGACAGATAGGTGACACAGGGCTCCATGAGGGGAATAAATTACCACCTCAAGTTCTATGCCATCAGAATTGTGGATTCAGATTGGCTGACATTCAGCCCCAAACAAAAGCACAAAGCCTTGTGTAATGGAGCAATGAAAAAGGATATCTAGGAAATATTAACAAGTTTTGCATGGTAATTTATGCAAATACACGCCATAACTCAGCTGAAGATTTTCAGCTTACACCTATATAAGGGAGCTGCATTAGCCAGGAATTTTATGGAACTGAGATCACCTTATTACATCTCAGAGGTTGTGGGTTTTCATACAAATTAGCAGTGGAGAGGCCTCTGGTGGCAATTAGTCCTCAGACCACCTGCATCACAGGGTGCCTATTAAATGCAGTTTCCTCTGGCTCCATTATGGACCTATTGAAGAAGAACTTACAGTGGGGCCTGATAATCTGCATTTTAATAAACATGCTTTGGTTTTCCCCAGGAAGTTTTTATGCACCCTGAATTAGACCATCTTTCAGAGTCTGGTTTCCCATGATCAGTACTGTCTACATCTAGATTATGCACACAATTACCCACTCTCTTACTGTGTGAGTTGGCTAAGTCACTTCACCTTTTTCAGCCTCAAGTTCCTTATCTATAAACTAAGAGGTAGACCCAATGACCTCTTAAGTGTTTCAGGTCATGATACTTTAAAAAAAAAGCATGGGCCATATTTCAGTCCAAACAAAACATACAATCAGGTGGCCAGTTTGCAAACTGACCCAGGTGGACTCGGTCGTCTCTCTGGAGGTCTGCACTGCCACATTATCCATCTCCGCTTCCAGGATTTCTTGCCCACGTCATCTTTCTCTAGTCTGGAAGCCAAGCTTACCCCACTGCTTCTGCCAGGGCACTGTGCCTAGACCTAAATCCTTTTTCCTACTGGTAGCTAAGGCTTTTGAAAGCAAAATTTTTGTTTGTGTTCTTGCTTTTCTTTTGCTGGTTACGTTTCCCATGTTTTAGTGTCTCTCACTCTAGGGAAATAACTCTTCATATGTTTTATATACAATATTTTCAACACCTACAATGGCACATGTCATATAGTAGGCAATCAATAAATATTTATTGAATGAAGGAACCCTAAACAATTACCTGCCGGAATAGGAAATGGAAAAGGGGAAATAGAGAGTGGAAGAAATATATTTTGATATCTCAATAGAGTAGCACATAAAACAAACATTTATTTACAACCAAATATACTAAAGGTTTTCTATAGGTATTATCACATTTACCCCTTACATGTCTATGAGGCAGCTATTGATATATGCATTTTAGTTGAAGGAATTTGGCTCAGATAGGTTAAAATACTTATCCAAGACTTCATATTATTAAGTTGCTGAGGCTGCACTCAGTGCCAGGTTTGTCTTGACTTGTAATAAAGCCTAAGTATTTCCATCTCAGCACTGTGTCTCCCCAGGAAAAGTCTAGCAAAAAAAAAAAAGTAAACCAACTGTTTTATCTAAGTTAGTTTTCTTCCTACTTTATTATTATTTCTTATCTGAAACTGGTTTGTTCACCTTGGCCTCAGATAGGTTAAAAGTAATCTTGTTAAAAGATTAAAAGCAAGATTGGAGCTTGTTTAGATTAAAGCTCAGCTGTTTCTGCAGCTAAGACAGCCAACCAGCCAGGGTACCGTGACCTTGGGAGAGGATGTGTCAACACAAAGTGTCCCCTGGTGTAGTTGGGACAATCTGTGGGCAAGAACGGGCGATGATTCTTAAGGTCTGCTATCTCCAGGTTAGGCATTACCTTCTCCTTATCCTCCTGAACTTTTGCAGGCACTGTTTATTCAGTGAGTGCTCTGTGGATGTTCCTGCCTGCACCTCTCCTCATTTATCAGGTTAAAAATGCTTTGGGAATGACAGCAGTGCCTAGGGAAATGAGGGAAAGGTATTCCAGGAAGAGGAAGCAGCAAGGCAAAGATTCTGAGCAGCTCTAACTGTCAAGCGGAAGCCTGCTAATTCAACGGAAAAGTTGTAATCCTGCAGGAAGGCTTCACTGCTAGAGTACTCAAAGCCCTCTTCTTTATTTCTTTTCTTCCTCTTTTTGTTCTTTTCTTCCTGTGACTCACATACAAACTCCCTGAGACAGGCTCTCACTGTTCAGTAGGCCCTTATTATTTCCGGTGCGCAGAGCCCTTGAGCCAGGATGGCTGATGGCCGGATGAGATGCCAGTTACCCATTGGCAGGGTAAGTTTTCCTTGGAAGGGTTGTGGGCATGGCAGGCCCTTCGTGCTTAAGAGTTTCCTCTGCAACCTGTTCTCCTCTCACTTAGTTGAATGCTTGGTCATTCTGTACATACAAGTACAGACCCAAAGTGATAGTTATCACTGAGAAAAGGTACCTAGGAAGACGTAGGGTGCATATGGATGGGGGTGGTGGTACAAGTTGTAGTTAGCAGCCGAGGAAAGATCATTATAACAGGAAAAGTACAAGTGTAATAAGATGGCCCACGGCGGGCCGGCTGCTGCCTCTCTGTATTTATAGTTGTAGAGAGGACCTTCCTCTGTGGTCTCAGCCCTGAAGCTGAAAATCTATCCTTGTCACTGCTGTCTTCCTCTTTATTATAAGGCATCGGGTCATTGTCAACTCTCAGCCCACCATGTGGCCTGTGATCACAACACCTGGTTCTTGTTAGGAAAGACACTATTTGTCATTGGTAAGAATCACAACTGAGACACACACAAACTGGGAGGTGGTACCTGCAGTTTCTCCTTCGTCCAAAGCCCTCTCTGCAGGTCCCTGCCCAGCCACTAGCCCGTCTGCCATCCGGGTTCCACGTCATCTCCTTCTGTGTTGGTTTTGAGCTTGCCGTCCTTTGGTTCCAACAGTCTGGTTTCATCACGTTCTTCGAGTCCTTTCTCTATTCTTTTGCTTCCACAGGCCTACCACATGGGCTGTCTTTGTTCTTCGTACAAAGGGACTTGTCAGTATTGAAGGCTCTTTTCAGAAAGGCAGGGAGGAGGCTCTTGTTTTTCTGAGTCATGAGCAGAGGCATTATTTGTGCTTCTGTCCTCTTTCAGGCGTGCTGCATAGGAGGTATCACATATTCATGGGCTTAGGATTGAGAGAATGTGTGTGTGTGTGGGGGGGGTGCAGTTTATCACAGGAAAAAGACTAGACCGAAAAAGTGGGGAAAAGCAGAGGAAGAGAGAGAGTAAAAGCAAAACAAAGTAGGGACCTGGGCCATGAGACCCATCAGTAATGGTGCCAGTGGCCCCAACACATCAATATCCTACCTCTGGGGTGGTATTTTACTGTCAGATCCTTTCAAGGCTCCCTTCAGCTCATGGGTTCAGTGGGTGTTTGGGTGTCATCCAGTGTGACATCCAGAGTGACATGTATCGAGTGCTCCTTTCAGCTCCTCTTTGGGCTGATGAAATTAGAGTTGTCAGCACGGAGACAAGCAGCTCAGCTGTGGCAGGGACCAGGGACACCAGCCCAAGGAGGTAAAGGCACAGCGCATGGTTTCTCCTGGACAGTCTCACTGGGTGCCAGGCTCTGTGCCCCAAGGGCAGTGACTCAGCCTTCATTTTTCATTTGTCACCTGCTCTATATCTGTCCTTCCTAAAGACAGTTAAGTGCAGAGGAACAAGTGAGCTGGCCACTCCTCTGCAGGATGAAGGTCAAGTCCACATGTTGCCACCAGGACCTCAGTTGGGCTTTGCAGCTTTTTCACACCCTGTGCAGCTCTGCAAAACACTCTTTGAGGAGCTGATTCTGATGGACGAGAGCTGTGCTCAGGGACCAGCAGTTAGTCTGTGTGTGATCCTGGCTCCATGACCACGCTTGCAAGCTCGGCTAATGAGGAGGTCAATTAAATAACGCCAGCCACTGCTTTTCTTCCCCAAGGCACTGGCACTGCCAGAGAAAGGTGCTTTGTGGATTATTAACAACACAATTAATGGGGAAGTAACTGACTGTGAAAGGAGGCTAGTTAGGGTGGCGGGGACCATTCAACCCTACATTCCTGGGGCCAGGGCCTCCCAGGGGATTGGACTACATCCTGGACAAGCAGCCAATGAGCTGAAGGGGAGATACGTCTTGGGTTCCATGGGGCAAAACTTTAGGAAATGCTGGCCTGGTGCTGGAGTGCACATGGCCCCAATATGTTATGTCTGACAGATTCTCCCTGTTGGATTTAAGTTCTGGATTCTGAAGGGAGAGCCAATTCTTTAGTGTGCAAAGCCACAGGTTCAATCATTGGAACTGGAAATGACATTTATTGTGTGATTTGAGGCCATGCCTGTAACTCCTACAAAAAATAATTTGCCTAGATTCAATATTTGTTCCTAGTAATATACAAAAACCTCATGGGAAGGAAAACACACTGAGCATTCTAAGTGAATAATGTGATAATAATAGCAATAATAATAACAACCAACATTCATCGAGATGTCATTGTCATGACCACTGCCATCTTCATTATCACCACCATCAGTGTCCTCAAGTGGTTAACGTGCACTGACACATATCTGCTCCAAGCACTGTTTGAAACACTGCTAATGCCTTATTTCTCTAATCTTCATTGTAACATGAGGTGGGTGCTGCTATTATCCCTCTTTCGTAGATGAGAAAACTAGAAGAATATTTCATAAGTCGGGTGACCAAGGCTACCTACTGGGAAACGAAAGCCCCAGAATTCTACACCACCGGGCTCCTGTAAACCCGCCAGGGCCTTGGCCGTTAACCACCGTGTTTCTGGAGCAGAGCAAACACATGGGTCTTCATGTCAGCCCTGGGGCTGTGACTTTGGGCCTCTCTCGGCGGGTTCCCTACCCATGACATGGGGATACATGTTCGAATAGAGCCAAGAGGGCCAGACTGGGTTGAGGCAAGGGAGGTGCCTAGGTGTCAACCTGAAGGAGGTGCTCCGGGAGGTGCAGGTGTCAGCCCTGAACTTCTTACCTGGGGCCACTGCTTGCTTATGCAGCCCAAGGAAGCAGGTGACTCGCTAGCCTTATCCTGATCTTTGCCCCAGTGAAAAAGGTTAAGTGAGCTTTGTTATTTAAGTTCCTGGCATGTATTAGGTTCTTAAATATAAATTTCCTTCTTTTTCTTGAGACTAAGGTGATATTTTCTTTTCCTGGAGAACACAGTTGTTTACAAGAGAGCAAAGAGATCACAAAACCTATAGCCTATGGATTGGGATTTGAGGGACGAGTAAGGGCACTGGGAGGGCCCTGATGACAAATGTCACATTTGCTTAGACCCCGCTTTGTTCTACTGGAACCCACCTGTGCCTTAACCCCTCATGTGCTGAAAGTCTTACTTCAAAGGAGTGGGGAACAAAGGCAGCTGCTGCCCCAGACAGGCTCCTATTCCCTGGGCCACTCAGACACTGATTCTTTGGGTCATGTTCATGGAGTTTGTATTCTCGCAGCCCTCCTGCAATAGTGTCTGCTCTCCGCAGGGCACTGCATGCACCCGGTCAGCAAAAAGGCCCCCCCCACCCCCACAGGGGGTTCATCGTATGTAAGCAAAATCACCCTCTGGAATAGCAGAATATTATGGTTTGAGGGGACCTCATAGACCATGATGAAATGTAGCAACTAATTTAAAAAATGTAACAACTAGGGCCCAGGGAGGGGACATCACTTATAATGTGGACTTGTAAATAAAGCTGGGTCTTCTGAACCCATTGCTGCTCAGTGCTGCTGTTCTAGATTACACAGTTTTCTCCCTGTGCCTGAGATACGCCACCAAGAAGGCCAGCCGTGCACATTCAGGGCAAGAGTCTTGCTCTAAGCAGCTGAGCGTTCCCTTTTTAGAGAAAGCTGCTTTCAGAAGGTTTCAGGATGACCTGTGCTCTCTGTCCCAAAATCCCAAATTAATGTACCAGCAACTTTCATAAAAGAAGAAACTATATTCTACAACTCTCCTTGCTGTGCAGGGATGCAACAAGGGAAGTGCGTGTGTTTGCGTGTGTATGGCGAGGTGAGAAAGGATTTGTTGCTAGCAGGTAATAAAGTAGAATCTCTTCCTTTTAAAGTTAATGGCAGCATTTTCTACTCTGAGGACCTAGCACAGTGCCGGGCACAAGCCAGGCTCAGTTTCTGAGCATCTCCTTGTCTTCTCCTGCATGTTACATTCCCAGCATCATAGGCCTAGAGGGAGAGCTGGGCTAATCTCAACCATATGAATGTTGCCACTCACAGGAAAACAATTATGCTTTAAGCTACTATTGCTTTATGCATCTTTCTCTGCCTTCCCCATCTTTCTTACGATGATGGAGTTGCCAGGGCAGGCCTCTTCTCTTTTCCTCTGGTCCAAAGCGGCTCCTTCTAGGAGCCTGGTTACCTGCTAATTGTTTATGCTGTCTGATCTGATGAAGCCACCTAGCCTTAGGGATGCTCTGATTCTCTGAGACCTGCCGCTGAGTATTTAGCTGGATATTTAGGATAATGCTCCCCCTCTGGGGCTTCACCCTTTAGGAGAGTAACAAAGTCCACTCTACCCAGGCCCAAATTCGTCTAAGAAGGATTATGACCAAATACTGTTATCCCTCTCAGACAACTTCTTCTTGGGCACAGTGATTCAGACAATGCAGGGAGAGATAATTTAGAAACAATTTGGAATAGCCAAGTAATTGCAATGTTTACTTGTAGCCCTGAATTATCGCAGAAACTGAGAGAACTGGCTGTGTGCCTCACTGGCTCCAGTCTGTTTTGTGCTGGACTGTATGCGCATGTGTGTGGTGTAGAATAATTATTTAGATTTACTTGGCTTTCATAATATAAAATAATCACATCAAAACATCACTTTATTTTATTTTTTGGATTAAAAAAAATTTTTTATTGTTGTTCAATTACAGTTGTCCCCATTTCCCCCCCATCAGGCCCCCCTGCCCTATCCCGCCACCTCCCATACTCAATCTTTGTCCTTTGTCCTGGTCTTTGCTGTCTTTGTCTGTCAACCCTCCCCATTGTCCTTGTCCTTGTGTCCTTTATACTTGTTATTAAATTTAACAATAACTCTGTGTCATTATTTCTATTATCTGCATTTTTGTTGTTGTTGTTGTTTAAAAAATGACTTGTCCAAAGTCATGCAACCAATAAAAAGCAAAGATGAGTCTTAAAACCAGGTGCGTGGATCTCACACTTGGGAAACCTTCCCCCCACGTGTTGGCGTGACACAGTGCAATCCACAGACCAGCAGCCCTGCCTCTCCTGGGAGCTCGCTAGAATGTAGAACTTCCACCTCACCCCAGAGCTACTGAATCAGAATCTGCATTTTAACAAGATCCCCAGGCAATGCTGGTGCACACTGAAGTTGGCGAAGCAATGCTTTAGAGCTGTGCTGTCCAACAAAAACAAAGTAGATCTGCCCTGGCTGGTGTAGCTCAGTGGATTGAGTGTGGGCTGGGAACCAAAGGATCCTGGTTCGATTCCCAGTCGGGGCACATGCCTGGGTTGCGGGCCAGGTCCCCAGTGGGGGCCATGTGAGAGGCAACCATACATTGCTGTTTCTCTCCCTCTCTTTTTCTCTCCCTTCCCCTCTCTCTAAAAATAAATGAAATCTTAAAAAAAAATAAATGCAAAATAAAGTAGGTCTTACACATGTAATATTAACTTGCCTTACAGTCACTAAGAAGGTTAAAAAGACAAGTGAAATTAATTTCAGTTTTAATACTAAATTTAACCCCAAACATTATATTATTTTTGGTACGAAGTCTGAAATCTGATGTGGCTTTTATACGACACATCCAGCTCAGTCTGCACACCTTCATGGCCTTAGGAGGCACGTGTGGCAAGTGGCGGCTGTATTGGTTGGTGCGGCTGTGGAGGGGTGGCGGAGCAGCGGTTCTCAAACGCCAGGGTGGACCAGAGTCACTTGGAGGGCTCGTTCCAGCACAGATGGCTGAGTAGATCTGGGTTGGAACCCAGGTGTTTCTGTTTCTAACACATTCTCAGGTGATGCTGACGCTGCTTGTCCTGGGACCACGGTTTGAGAACCAAGGCTCTGCAGGTTCCTCTAACCCACCTCAGAGATCGTTAAGTTCTGGACATAAAGGAGGAAAGCAAAGAGGGCTCGGGAATATTGCGGGGAGAAAACCACAACTAGAAGCAAGAACCTAGTCCTTTGTACCCACTCGGTGGAGCCCGGTAGGATGGTCTCTGGGGCCAGGGCCCAGGTGTCCACACCTAGCATGCTGTCGCACCCAGCATACTGGACAGTATGGACTGCATACTGTCCGCACAAGACAGTATGCAGATTTGATCGTGTATGTGCCTCACTTAGGAAGAATGTGTGTCTGTGCCTAGACTCACTGCCTGCCATGTTCTTTGTTATGCTAAAGATTAGCATCAGAGGGTTTAGCTGGACATCCATGGGCTTTCTCAACACCTCCCTCTCTCCCTGGACCCAACACGCAATCTCGTACCACATCCTGTATCTTCTTCCTTAAAACAATACCTTGGACCTCCTTGCATCCTTCTGTCCTCATTTCACCTCCGTCCTGTCCCACTGAGAAGCGCCCTGGCAGGTGTTCCAGCTTCTGGGCCTATTCTACCCTCAATTAATTCTGCACGTGGCAGCCAGAAAGACCGTTTTAAAAGGTAAATGGATCTGTTCATGTCTCTCCTTAGCTTTAAACAATCCAAAAGCTCCCTGTGAACCGCAGAATAAAATTCCACCTCTTTCACCACTGAACTCTGAGGCTCTTACGACACCCTTTGCCTTCTTCTAGTGACAGAAGGCCCCACTCTCCCTTTCGCACCAGGCTCCAGAGACACTGGCCTTCCTCCTTTTGAACAAGAAATGGGAAGTTCTTTTCTGACTCCAGGCCTTCTGTACATGGATGGCCCCTCTGCTTGAAATTCCCTTTTTCCTCTGATTTTTAGGCTGCCTGCTAATTCTTTCAGGAGTCAGCTTAAACGCTCCTTCCTCTGAGAAGCTGATTGGACTACCCTACAGAAAGCAGTATTTCCACCCCTCAGGCTCTTTCAGAGCTCCTGGATCATTCTCTTCCTGCCACCTAATGCAACTCATCATCCCATGGTTATTTCTGTGTTTACTGCTTCATAGCGTTCTCCTCCAATTGTCTGTATGCAACAAGAGTAAAGGGATCACGTATTAGTTCATTCATTCTAGCCCAGCACTGCTCCGAGCAAAGTGGTAAACCCTCATGTCTCTGTTGGTCAAATGGGAAATTCTATCCTGTTAGTAATTGAAAAGGACATAAACAATAGAAATGATGATCTTGAATGTTTTTAATTGCTCAATGCCATTGGCTGATAGAAGCCGAGGTAGGCAGCTATTATTTTGCCCAACAGTATTAATATTAATATAACCAATATTAAGATGCTCAGAAATGGTGCAAGAAAAATGGACCAGGCCGGCCTCGCTGGGTTCTGAAAGTTGATGTCCAAAAGAAAATGTATCTTTTATTCACAACAAATTATTTGTCAGAAAAGGCAGCCTGCTGACATAGAAGACAATTCTCATTTTCTTACTTGGTCAACAGGTAGAACCTCAGCTCCTTTGCCATTGTAAATTAAATTGAATCCAGCATGGTTACTTACTGCAGAATCTTATTTTCAGGCTTTAGTTACAGTCTCGACATATCCTGCTTCTTTTTGCATCCAGACCAGAGCTTTGCTTCCTGGTATTTTTGCTCCTTCCCTGTCTTGGTGGAGACAATATGCGGTCTCAGGGAGGAGTGGCTGCCACCAGGGCAGGGGAGTGTTGCCCAGGCAATCCCAGGGGTAGCCTGGCGTGGTCTCCCCTCTGACTGCTGCTCATCCAGGCCGGCCTGCAAAGCATCAGTGGAGGGCTCAGTTGCCTGTGGCAGAGGTTCTAATAAATCAGGCGGAATCCCACAGAGGGGCTTCACTGATTCAAACATTTAGAGGAGAGTAGACCAGGACCAGAGCTAACCCATTCTTCATCCTGCCTGGCATTTCCTTTCTCCTGGAGGGGCCTTTTGTTGAATCCTGGAGGCTGTGGTGCTGGCTTTGTGTATGCGTTGGGGGTGGGGCTGGGGGACTGGTGATAAAGGGAGGGAGGTGTAGCTGCTCTTATGCCTTTTCTCCCTTCTTTCTTTTTATTATCATTAATAATGAAATATTGAGACCAGGCTGCTAATGAGCCTAAACTCCCTCCTGTTAGTTTATTTTTTGCCTTCAGACTGTCACTTCAGAGTAAATTACTTTCCTCTGCATGTTGTTCCAGTAATATTACAGCAGCATGACCCTCCCCCTTCCACCCCCCTTCTAATTTCAGGGTTATTCAGTTTCTCTCACTGCAGTTTACTAAGCAAAGGAGGCCAGCCCATCTATCATGCTTAAACCTGCGCAACGTGCTCCCTCCTGGAATTGAGACATCATTCTTGCAGCCCCGGATTGAGTCAGGTTTTAAATACTTACACGATACACATAGATACACTATAAATAAGTAAGTAAATAAATAATATATACCCATCTCTCTTTGTTATTTTGTGAGCTTTATGGAGAAAGATTTAGAGACCATGAGGCAGAGTGAGACCCGTTTTGGAGGGAGGGGGCCAAATAAACAGACGAGCTGCAGTTCCCGTTATCCGCCGCCTTCTGCTCCACTCTGCTCCGCTCCTGTTCATTTCACGCACGCTAAACATTTCTTTGTCAATTGGAAGATGTCAGGATGTGAAAACAACCAACATTAAGTAGCTATTTTGTGCCAGCACAACAGCAAGGGTCTCAGATATGCTTTTGTCTCCTGTTCACAGACGCTAAGCTGGTCTTCATCAGGCAGCCACCATTTCTTCGTGTTCCTCTGGTGCAGGGGACACAGGACTGAAAACCCCGTGCTGCCTTCTCCTGTCCTCCTCGAGTCCCTTCTTTCTTCCTCGTCTCCCTACTGGTGAAAAACAAGGGCTCTCAAGCCTCAGTTTATATCCCAGCTCTGCTACTGACTGTGATCTTGAACAACTAATTTAACATTTCCTTGTCTGTGGAGTGGTGATAATAATCACACTTCCTGCATACTATTTGGAGAAATAAATGGATTAACTCTTACAATGTGCTTACTACCACGCTTCACACTTTATAAAGATTCAAGACCTTTTTCTTCCTCTCTTTTTTTCTCTTCTTCTTTTGTCTCTTTTTTATCTCCCTCTTGCATTTATTTTTTACCACAGGGAATTCTGACCTCAGAGGATTGGCTTTTACTAATCGCCCACCCATCTGCTCTGTACAGAACTGAACATATTTCCACTTTCTGGCTGATGGTCACGGACAGTGCTGTTGGAGAACCACTGGAGCGTGAAGCAAAAGGAAATTTGACTAATGCCAATCCTGTCTTTATTTAAATGTTGATACTTTGTTCATTGTGGATGGTTTGGCTTTAATTTAGATTTTTAAAAACAGTGCATTAAAATATCGTTCATCTTGATTATTGAGCTTTTCGGCGACACTTTAATTTTTGTGAGTGAATCGTGGGCTTCCCTTGCCTTGCCTGCGCCCCAGCCCTTTCATTGACAGAAGTCAATTTTCCTCCCTCCCCCTGTCGGTTCCTCTCAGGCCGTGTGGGCGCTTGCGCCAGCACCTCTCTGAGTGGCCGCGCACCTGGTCTTGGTCTGCGCAGAGGACAGAGAGTGAGAGCTAATTTTACCCAGAAGGGAACACCTCTTCGAACTGAGCATGAAACGAAAGGCAAGCAGGAAAACACATTTGAGATTTACCTGACCTAGAGGTTAGGCCTTCAGATTTCCCTAGCTGATCCATGAAATCTCGTCTTTCCTCCCTCGATAGGACGTAAATAGGGGCCATCCTGGAGGTGGGGTGATTTATGAACCTCACACTCGGGGTGCAGGATGGTGGCGACGGAAGGGCCAGAGAAGAGAATTCAAATGGCATACACTTTCCTTTCTTATTTTCATCCAAGTAAGAACGAACCTGCCCTTAGGATTAAGCATTTTCATGAGGGTCTTCTGCTGTGCCCCATGAAAAAGTGTGGGCTGTACAGTGTTTATTCCTTACAGTTCTTTTGATTTAAGAATGAAAGGGCAGCTGTTGGTCAAATGAGCGGCTGACCACATCAGCTTCTAGGCGCCCATGCTCATAGGACCACCTACCTCAGTGCTGAAGCCACTTCCCCTGCACATTCAGTGTGCTGTCGGGAAATTCTACAAAACTTTTCTAAGCCTTAGGCTTCTGGGAGGAGTCTCAGCTACTTTAACCATGCTCTAGAAAAGGCTGCTCTCTATTAAATGTCTGGACTATCCTATCTTTTCCAACCCCACACAAATCCTCTGGCTAAGCTGTCCTAATGGTCAAAACCAGGCCTTGTACAGGCTTGGGATGACACAAGTCACTAAGCACATCTGATGCCCTCAAACCTGATGCCAGGCTTTGTTTTCTCAACTTGATTCTGCTTTGAAGCAAAGTGTCAGTAATATCTTCGTTCCAATGTGTTTTTCCAATATTTGGTAATATACCTGAAGAATATATCAAAATGTCAGAATTGGGAGCATTGAGCCATTTACTTATGTGAACAAGTTTCAAGATCTATTCTGACACCGATACCTCCAGAACAATAGTACTCAAATATCAGCATGCATCAGAACCGCCAGGAGAGCTTATTAAAATTCTGGGTTCCGCCCTCAGAGTTTCTGATGCAGTAGGTCTGAGATCGGATCCAAGAATTTGCATTTCTTGCACCTCCGCAGGTCATGCTGATGTTTGGAGACCACGCGTTAATGACCACTGCTGTGGGCTTAGCTGTGCCTCAGGTCACAGCTTCAAGTCAGTGCTTTTACTGGCCAATGGAACTATCCTACAAGTTCAGAGTATTTTACAAAGAAAATGTTTTCCCCTTTCTATCAATCAGGGTAGGCTATGTTCTCACTGACGTAAATCCCTTTTAGGTGACCTCTCTCGTGTTGTCTGTGTCCTTCTCTAAGTCCTCGGCATCTTTTCCATTCAGTGGTGGGTAGAAAAGAGAGTGAGGGGAAACACACGTAGTAACTGCTTTGGTCCAGGAGTGGCACATATCATGGAAAGGATAGAGAATGATGTAGTCTAGCCACGTGCCTAAGAGGGAACAGGAAAATGTCTTGGTGAATTTATAGCCCCTCTGCTATATTCCTCCGGAATATTTGGTAGTTCCATTTCATTTTGTGTAAATCATTCCATCAATGGCCTCAATTTTCCACTTTACAGCAACTGTATCGAACACTGGTAGTTATGCCCTGAGTTCCTTCCCTAGTTATTTGTCAACTTGACGTAATCCATCACTTCTTCCTAGAGAGAAAGTGTTTCCTCTCTGTGTAGCTGAGTTTTGAAGAGGCATATGCCACCAGGTAGGGGAACATACTGATTCTTCTTTAGAGACGTGCAATTTCCTTCTGTAAGAACTTCTGAGACAATAAAAAGCAATTTGACAAAGTCCGTTCTACTTTATACGCCCCTTGCTCCCCATATTCTTTTGTAAATGGGAGGAGAGCTGGGGTGGATAGGGAGTGGAAGGAAGAAAAGAATAAAATTTTCATGTTCCTTTTTACCCATCTGCCTCTTATATTTCTATTACATATGGTCTGCATGAGAACATGAGAATGAACATCTGACCAGACATCAATTATTGTTGCAATCAGGATTCTGACAAATTGAATGATGTATAACTATGTATGTAGGCAGAGATACTTAAAATAGCCTGGAAATTATCACTTGCATGCAGGCATATCATTACGTATGATGAAATAATGTCATTGTGTGTCGAGTAAGGTTAAAAAAAGACACATTGAAATCAGTTTCTCTCCCACCCTCCTGGAGTTTACAGGAAGAGAATAAATTGCTGTGAAGTCTATTCTGGCTGCTGGCAACTCTGCCCACATACTTATTTATACACTTCTGCTTGTCCCTTCCAGGGGAATCTGTTTCCTCTATAGCAAGTCACCGAAACTACTCCTCTACAGAGCTTTCATAACTCTTAGAGGCCCTTCAGGACAGGGAACCAGTGTACTAAAATTATTGCAGAGTAACAACAGACTACTAAACATTGTTAGTCCTTGAACTTTTCATAATAGCCTTGAATGATAGCATTTTCTCCTTTAGTGCTATTTATAATCTTGCAAGAAATATACAGGGTGAGTATTATGTGGCCCCAATTTACAGATGAGAAAAGTGACATGAAAAGTGTCAGAGTGACTTGCCTAAGGTCACCAAATACACTTGGAGGTGGAATTAAGTCTAGAAAAAAGCGGAAACTATGAAGAATATATAGATAATCAAATCCTGGGCTCAGACACACATGAACATAACCCTGCCCTTGAAGTTAGAGATGCCTCACCACTCCCTTCTCACAACCAGCCCAATAAGAGTGGTTTGTGATGTTTTAAAACATATTCCTTTTACAATTATAATAAAATTCAGGCTAAGTAAATAATTTTAACGATGTTGACTTTCAATATATTTAGCCATTAGCTACATGGAATTCTAATACATACACAATTTAGGTATCAAATTGTTTGTCTACAACGAAAGTGACTATGTCAAAATATCGCAGGCATAGCTTAAGCAAGCAAACGACCAAACACTTGCTATTAACTTCTCTGCACGCTGAAGACAGAAAAATATAGCTCTAAACACTCATACGCCTGTCTTTTCCTCATCCAACTTACTTTCCAGAAAACAGACATTGCATAAGCCCAACTCAGATTTGACACAGAGGCTTGTAATAGCTACAAGGACCTAGCACCACAATAACATTTTTTTTCAAAAATACCTTATAACCATGACTGAGAGGACCCACCCCACAATTTTGAATTTCAAGTTGTAACCATTGTTCCTATCCATAGTGCTCTCCACTCTGAAACATCTTGAGATATCTCCAAGCGTGGTGTCACCGTGCAACATGAGTATCAATTCTATGAAAAAATACTTACTTGTATGTCTTTATGACCTATCAGATGAGGCACATATAAAATGACATAGAGGAATGAAAAGCAAAAATGAAGTACTTCCTTACTCCCTCCCCTTTTCCCAGAATGTGCTCCTTTTCTGCTTTTGCAAACCTCTTCTCCAATCGTTTTTGTGTTATGACCAAGTGACGATGATTGGGGGCATGGAGGGACATGTGGCGGCATTTCCTGTGAATTCCCCTCTCTGCAGCTTGGCTCTGAACGCCCTCGTGGCGCTGACTAACGACTTGGGCTCCATCCAGAGCACTGAGCCTTGCCGGCATTATGATTCCATTTTTGCGTAGTCGACAGTGCTACGTTAAACTCCAGATGCTTTCTCACAAGTCACTAAATTAACATCGCACACATTTGGGGCCCATTATCATTACACTAAGATCGCAGGAGAATTATCACCCAGAAAGGTGATCATGTGCTTGTTTTCTGTCCTCGTCAGTTCTTCAGGTTCCACTTTTATAAAATTAGGTGAGGGAAAATGAGGGTGGAGACCTCAAGAAGACCTGTGCCTAAAACATCACAGGAAACCGCGCTCCTATCAAGAGAAAAAAATCGCCGTCCTGTGTCAGTTGGCAGATTGACATGTTTTATGAAGTACAAGTGACAGCCTTTAATGTAAGTACTAACAAAATTACTGCTGGAGGGCTTTTTTCAAAAACTAATATACTTTATGACATGAAATATATTAAAACGTCAGTGTTTTAACCAATGTTTATAAAAATATATTACAGCCATTTATTGAGTTTGTAAAGCACATTAGGCACTAACAAGATAAAAGATGCTTTGCAAATAAAGTCCCTATTATTTAGAATGTGTATCTGCTGCCCAGATTTACCGAGTGTAGGTAGGTGGCACATTTGACCTCTTTTCAACAGCGTAGCCCTTTGGGAAGATAAACAAATTGATCTCAGTAATAGTTGGCACTCATTTAGGCGAACTCATTTGTAGTACTTCCGCGCCAATACTTTGGTGGAAAGTCTTGTATACCTTGAAATATTTTGGTATCTATCTGAGAAATTGGTTCACAAATCTAGGACTGCAATTGCCTGTCACACTGCAGTTGCCTATGTATTTAACTGTAGACCCTCATTAGCTTCTCAGCTCCATGAATCAGGATGAATGCATTGTTTGCCACTGTGTGCCCAACGCCTGGCTCGGGGCAGCATACATAGTAGACGATCAATAAATGTTTGTTGAGTAGATAGATGAAACAATGAATGAATGAAGCATAACCCAGGTCCATGGACCTGGCCAGTCATCTCAAATTTGAGTGAATCGGGTAGATACACGATGAAGGATGGCTTTCCCAGTGGTGCTGGCCTTAAAAAACTGGACATTTTTAAGCAACTGGAGAGATGCAGTGTCAGACATTTAGGATTATTAGCAAAGGACATCCTTGCTGAGAGGAGAGCCCAGAACTCAGGCTACGACCCTGGGTTTTCTTTTTGCAGGGAGAGGAAACTACTGAGTAAAATGACCTTCTGGTTGTACAACTCAAGGTGGAAATCCATGCAGCTAATTGGATTTATATGTCAATAGCTCTTCTAAAAATTCTTAATCTTTCTTTAAACAAAACTGTCACAGAGGAGGGATATCCTGGGTGAAGGATGCATCTTATTTTGTCTTTTAAAGCACCTGCTTAATTTCACACCCCACCAGGCTATTGTCCTTCTCCCTGTCTTCTCACAGGTCCCTCTCCAAAGCCCTGGCAGCCCCGGTTCTGAGAGGGATGAGACACGAGTTAGGCATGGAAAATGTTTGACGTTGCTGAGCACATTCAGTTCAGTGCCAGGTTGGAAGTGGCTTTGAAGGAGCCAAAGCAGCAACCTGTCACATGTGGGGTGCTAAAACTACACTTGGGCTTAACAGGACTGCATAGTTTACATGGTTTAAAATGAAGGTCATTTGAATATACGTTCACATTTTAGAACAGCTGAAAATCAGGGAAAATTATGAAAAGAGAAAATGATGCCACAATGTAATCCCACCTCCATGTGTACTCACTGTTTATATTTTGTATTTCTTTTCATTGTGTATGTACAATATGTTTTATAGAAACATATTTATAGAAATACATTTTATAGAATGTTTGTAGCAGTATATTTATAAATTTATAGAATACAGTTATAGAAATGTATTAATACTAATGTATTTTATAAAAAAGAAAAGTCATACTACTGATAAATTTTGCATATTACGTTTTCAACTGGACTATGGCAAAGACTGGGATGAGGTTGAAGCGCGATTGCCCAGTGACAGAAATGCTGCCATTGCCGATTAGAGTGAAATATTCATAAGATGTCACAGATTGAAGTAGCTCAGAAACCATGCATTCAAACCCCACTTCTCTCTCCCACTCCACAGGTGAGGAAAAGAACCTGCCACAGCCTGCCCCTCCACTGTGTGCATGACACTCCTTCCTACACAGAGGGACAGGAAGGGAGGCAGGGCAGGAGGAAAGCACAGGTGTCATGGTCCCACCGCCTGTTTGAATCCTCCCTCCGACATTTATTAGCTTTGCAATGTTGAGTAACATACTGACATTCCGTACATTGCCATTTTCTTTCCAGTAAGATAGAGATAACAGTCATGTCTATGACAAATGACTATTGTGGAAATTAAGTGAGTAAATACATAAAAAAGCACTCAGGACAGAGCCTGGTAGTTAATATGCCTTAAGTAAATGTTAGCGATTAGGATGATTCTTATTAATATGCATACTGTCTATGTCTAGGAGACAATACATTTACAAGTCCATGGTCATCTTGAGTTCCATTTAGACACTCCCTCAGAAGACTGAGTGTAATGATTAACAATGTGACTTTTCAACCAATCGGGTAATCAGAAAAGAAGAATAATCTAGTGTGTTAATGGACAAGACCTTACGGAGTTATGACAGAACTATACAATATGGCTTACAAATTTCAATGTAGAAGCAAAATTTAGAAATAAAGCAATATTGATAAATGTCAAGATAGTATCTAGCCATCTGTAAAACTGTGTATTATTCATTTTGATTATGGCTCTTCGTGAGCATCTGTCCTAACACCCCCATTTTACAGAGGCAGAACTGAGACCTGGAGAAAGCATGTCATTTGCTTAAAGAGCCGGAGCTTCTTTGTACCAAAGGACCAGAAGCAAAGACTCTGATTCCCGGCTGATGCTATTCCCACTGTACAAATGGCTGCATTTTACATGACGGAGATTCAGAGAACAAAGAGAAAAGCAGGCATTGGATGATTCAGAAAAGTTTTCAGGGAAAAGGTGGAATTTCGCTGGGCTTTAACGGAGATTTGGAAATGAAGCCGGGAGGAAGAAGAGCCACCTGGGAGAGACAAAGGGAGGGGCTCCCGCAGAGGAGCTCGGGTGCAGTGGGTTCAGAGGGTGATGAGGAGGTCAGTAAACCTCAACGTGCTTAACTTTGTTTGGAGAGGTTTTTCGTTTGTTTGTTTTTTCTGTTTATTGTTTCCGCTCGGTTTCTAGCTTTTACACTGAGGTCCTTGGCATATGACCAAGACACTGCTACCCTAAAGTAAAATAAAATGCATTAGCATCCGTCTGCTCAGAGCTGGTGGTGGGCAGTGCAAGACTGAGTAATGCTTCTTTTTTCCCATCTGCAGGTACAGGAACCTGGGAGTTTTAGGAAGCAATGGGTAGAGGCAGAATGTTTGAGTAAAACTCTGCACTTGCTACCCATGTAACTTTGGATAAATCGCTGAAGCCCTCGGTTGTTCATCCGTCCAATAATCATAAGAATACTATCTTGCTCAAGGGTTGTCAGGCAGACAAATAAGAGAATACACATGCTTATGCTTTGGAAACTGTAAAAGGCTAAAACATTGGCTCATAAAATTTCCTCGGCTTTCCCTTCATCGTCAGCGACGAGCAAACCAAGCTAACTCTTAGCAATTCACCCTATTCTCCTAAGATCGCTAATGCGGCTGGGGCTGAGCCGCGGAACAGCTGCACTGAGCAATTGAGAACATTCTTACAACCATAGCAGAGTCCGTGAGCTGCACACACACTGCAGTGACTGATTAAAAAACACAAGATGAAGCATTGCAGCTATCAATAAGGTCTGCACATGGCTGACTTCTAATGAAAGGATCAAGTTTCGGAGGGAAAGAGATGGAATGAAGAAAAGCGTTCTTAGCAATTTAAGAGGAACACGGTGATGTGATCCCCCAAATTTTTCATGGTAAAATATTTTCATTTATTATCCTCCACCATACAGTGTTTGTTTAATTTCCCCTTTTCAGCAGCTATATATTTCAGGTTTTAATTAAAAAGAAAAAGAAAAAACATTGTTCCTCATTGATTTCCTCAGATCA
Organism: Micronycteris hirsuta; assembly: GCA_004026765.1. Lineage (NCBI taxonomy): Eukaryota > Metazoa > Chordata > Mammalia > Chiroptera > Phyllostomidae > Micronycteris > Micronycteris hirsuta. Next base: position 190,627 of record PVJI01000266.1, on the reverse strand, counting down.
CTTCATTTCCTATTTGCTAGCTTCACTCTGGAATTTTCTGTTGCCTGTGATGAGGAATTTCTTCAGATACTTTACTCTCCAAAACTTCTGCCTGCAAAGGAGAATATGACCACAAGTGATTTAATTTTGCTGGACTTCATTTCCTCTGCCCAAAAAGCAATGTGTAATTTCTGTTTCTACCTCCAGCGCTTAGAAGCACAATACCATCTCCATCAATATTGCATATAAAAATATTTTTGTGAAAATATTATTAAAATAAAACATGTGTAGTGTGGGTTTCCTTCGATGTGGGTGTGGAGGCCTTGTGAGCCGGGAGCAGATGCAGTCTCTCTAGCTGTTGGGTGGATTTGGCAATTCAAGAATCACTCAATGCAGTGAGCCATTAATCTTTCTCCCCATCTTCTTGTCCTTCCCTTTCTCTCATCTGCGCTATCTTCTATGTTAGTTTCCTTCCTGGTCCTTTTCTATAAACAGGGTATGGCTAGTCCTTCCATGCTCCCTGAGCCTTGGGCTGAAAAAAAGGAAAATGACAAGAGTAATTTTCTCTGTGACTCCACTGCACCAGCTTCCCATGCGAGCTTCACCTGCAGAGGCCCCTCCTCTGTGAGTCTCCGACATGACCTTCATCACAGTCCTCAAAATAATGTCTTTTGAACAGGTCTTGTTAGTCCGGCTGAGTCTGGACAGCCAGATGTGTAGGAATACCTAGGAATTAGCCAAACTCTGAGGTTAAGGGCACAGTGCCAAGTCTGCCCCAGAATTCTGACACCAACTAAAAATTTGGGAGTTTCCCAAAAACCCACTCTGTCTAGGAAAAACACTCATTGTTTTCCTCTATGCTCACTTCTGACAGCAGATGTGTAGGTTCTTTCCCACATCATCCAAATCTCTGACACCTGCAGCGTGTTCTACCATTCAGTTCAACTCTGACACTAACCATAGTGCAGACCCAACAGGTCAAGGGCTTTGTCCCACAACACTGCCCTTGCTTTTGATGCCAAGTGCAAGTAGTAGGTTCCCAGGTTGCCAGCAACTTCATTCTGATTTGGCTACACATTGGCTACAGAATGGCCCCGTCCACAGGGTTAATGATTTTCTGGAATAGCTGTCAGAACTCATGAAATCAGTTTATTTACCATCGCTAATTTATTACAAGAAGGGTGTTTGGTGTTTTTTTTTTAATCCTCAACCAAGGATATGTTTATTGATTTTCAGAGAGAGGAAGGGAGAGAGGGGGAGAGAGAGAGAGAGAGACATCAATGTAACAGAGAAACCTCAATTGATTGCTTCACACATGCGCCCTGACTGGGGACTGAACATGCAATGCTCCAGTTAGCTGAGTCACCCAGCCAGGGCTGCAAGGAATATTTTAAAGAAGATATACAAAAGCTATCATTTAAAATGGAAGGGCAGATAAAGTGCTTCCCAGATAAGGTCATGTTTATTATCACCAACCCCTTATTATTTGAAATGTTAAAGGGACTTATCTAAGAAAAAGAAGAAGATAAAAAATATGAACAGTAAAATGATAATAGACTCACAGCTATTGACAACTGAACCTAAAACAAAACAAAACAAAACAAAACACAAATTAAGCAAACAACTACAATAGGAACAGAATCACAGAAATGGAGATCACATAGAGGGTTATCAGTGGGGAGGGAGAGGGGTGGAATGGGGGAAAAGGTACAGCGAATAAGAAGCATAAATCGTAGGTACAAAATAGGTGGGGGAGGTAAAGAATAGTATCGGAAATGGAGAAGCCAAAGAACTAACACATATGACCCACGGACATGAACTAAGATGGGAGGAAATGAAGGCGGGGGATGCAGGGGGGAAGGGAGTAAAGGGTAGAAAAATGGGACAACTATAATAGCATAATCAATAAAATACATTAAAAAAAAAAGAAGAGCTACATAGGTCAACATCTGGAAGGGTCGTGAGTGCAGGAGCTTCTTCTTCTATGGGCTGGAGTATGCCACCCTCCTGACACATAGATGTATTCATCAACCTAGAAACTCTCTCAGCTCTGCAGTTCAGGGATTTACGGAGGTCTCATCACATAGCTATTAACTCATTTTCTCACCCCTCTTCACTTTTCTGGAGGATGGGAGGTAAGACTGAAAGTTCAAGCTGCTAACCATGACTTGCCTTTCTAGTGACCAGCCCTCATCTAGGCTCCCACTAAGAGTCACCATGGTAGAATAAAAGACCGTCCGATAACCCAGGAGATCCCATCGATTTAGGTACTCTGTGTCAAGAACTGGGGTCAAAGACCAAACATTAGCAGGAATTAGCAGGGGCAGAGATGAATATGTATTTTTTATTATTTCACATACCCCGAGGTTCAACGACTCACCCAAACTACTATACTCGTGATCGCGTTCATTATAGGGAAAGGATACCAGTTAAGACTGTCCAAAGGAAGGGAATCATGGGATGGAGGCTGGAAGGTTGCAAACCTAATCTTCCATCATCCCCAGAACACATTGCCTGTGAAGCTCACTCGGCTGCGTCTGCAGAGTTTTTATCAAGACTTCATTATGAAGTCACGATGGATTGACTGATTGCTGCTGTGGTTGAATTCAGTCTCCACATCCAGACCGAAAGCCTTCACCCTTTAGTGACACTGCTGGCCTTTCTGGAACAGTCAAGTCCCCACCCTAAGACTGAGGTGCAGCCAGCCCCACCCTGAGTCCTGTTCTGAAATAAACTGTCGGGTGTGTATGTGGGGGGAGGGGTGCCACGAATTAAAAAAACAAACAAACGTCACTCCTCTCAGGAAATGAGGACAAAGACTGGACCTCTCAAAGACGTGGCCAAATTCTTTACTACTCAAGGGGTAAAAAACCGATCAGAAGGCCACAGGAGCCTCAACCACGTCCACCAGCTTCACTGAGTGACTCCCAGCCTATCGGCCCACTTCTTGCACTCGTTAAAGGGTCAAGATTATTCTAAATAGAGTATCGATACACAACCGTTGCTTTTACCCAGTCTGTATTTATTTAAAAAAATATAAATGAAAAGTCTTATGAAGTTCCGTAACTCGTGTGTTCTTGCGTATTAGAATCTGTTTTAGCACATATGTAATGGTGCTTTTGGTAAAATAAGCCTTCTACTTAATGTTCTGAATGGAATTCATGTGTCTTTTTAAAAGACTTCCACTTTTGAGGACAGTGTTTGCAACTGCAAAGTGAGTCACTGAAACCTCCATTTGCTGGTGGAAAGACGGCTGTTCAGAGTTCAAGGCAGGTGTTTTCCAAGCAAAACGTTTTGGTGACTAACATTTCTATCCCATAGCACATCACTTGGAAATAGAAAAAGTTACTATAAGCTTTGTCACTAATATTTTATTTGCTTTTGTCTTACCAGACCTTTCTGCATCATACGAGTGGCCTTTAAAAAGAGATTTAAAACATTTTTGCCCATGAAAGACCACGGGGGGGTCGGGGGGGACTCCTTTGTGAACACAGAGGCTAGTCCAGATGTTTTGTCTGTAACACGGTACTTGTTGTTTGAAAGTGGTTTCTCTGTTAAAAGGAGGTTGTAATACACAACCACGCACAAACGTCTGATTCTTCACAACATGTCCATTGTTCCATATTCACACAGGTGGTGATTGACTGATTTGCGCACGTCCTTGAAATTTGGTGCTTTCCGCTGTGTGCTTGAGGGTGCGGGTGTATTTCACAGAATTAGGCTGGGCGATAAATTTTGAAACTTTATCCTCATCTTTGGATAGAGCAATAAAAGTTTGTAGGCTTAAGAAAGCAATAGTTCCTGGAACTGCAATATACGGCAATGATGAAACTGAACTTAAATGCACAGTAATCTCTAAGGCCTACCCGAGCTAGAGAGGTGCAAAGTGAGAGTTATAAAGAAAAATTTAACACCTGCCACACTAAATGTCATTTTCAGCCTCTGACCAATTTCACACAGAATTGGGGAATATGACTAATATCAAGGCCTGATTCCCTGGGGGAACTTAAGAAAGAGCATGTCAGGAAGAAAAGCGATGGCCGTTGTTGGCTGAACCAATGAGAAATCAGAGTTAGTGTAACAATGTCCCAAAGTCTCCCCAATAGCAGCTTTCTTTCCCTTTTGTTGAATTCCATCTGCTATACAAAATGAGATTGGCAGCCATCCTCAGGAACTTGGGACCTCTGCAGGTTACAAGGTCCCCATGCAAGAACCAAGGACTTTCTTTTCCATGGAGTTTAGTTTAGGGTGTAAGAGCATCAGCTCTTTCCCATGATGCAATGTTAGCAATGCACACTTTACTGTCACTAAGGACATCCCCACACAACAGGCTAAGAGATGCAAACAAGCACACAAATGAACCGAACCTGCATAACTATTCAGACAGTCTGATTGACACATCTAGCCTATCATGCTCACAGTTCCTCCAAACCTCCTTCACCAAAGCCTGGAAATATTATTCTCTCTTGTTCTTTTATGACTTAGTTGGATCATTATGTTGGGTCCTGGCACTTGGTCTCCCCCTTTTAAAATTTTCTTTTTATTATTTAAATGTAGACCTGTAGCTGGAGAGCATGTCCTGTGTCCAGTTCGACCATGCGCTGTCCCTGCACCATTGATTAGCCCCACTTTGATGACGGTACACATAGCCTCACGTGACTATCAGCTCTGGTTAATGTCCCTGGCTCATTGCAGGATCATTGCTGTGACAGGAACATGTCAGCAATGGGTGATTTCCTCTGAACGATGACTCCTAGACCGTGGCTATGCAAGCAGAGCAAAGAAGGGAGCTGAGCAATTATCAAGGAGATGTGATCCACGCTGACAGCCAATCTGGATAATTCAAATAGAAACAACTTCCTTTGCCTCACTGGCAGGTTTGGGGCTTGATTTAGTAAGATCATTGTTTAACTGCTTTGCCTGTGGAAATACAGTACATGTGTTTGCTGGTTAAGTGAGGGTTTGGGGGTTATAACCACAGCATCTGTTAATTTGACATTCACGCTTCGCTCTGGTTTGGAAGCCCTTGTGCCTAAAATTTAAAAGCAGCAATACATACCGAACTCCCAGCTGTGGGGGAACACAGACTGCATATGCTTCTTGGTTTTCTAATCTGCACAGAGAAATAAAACCATCACCTGAGCCAGAGAACAGTTTGCTTAATTGGATTTTTTTTAAACTTTAGAGATACACAAAGCAGATTCCAGTGTCGCAGTTGTCTGAGTGACGTTACAAGCTGAGCCAGACAACTTACCTAGACTTCCAAGATTTACATTTTGATGATGTTTTCCAAGAGCTATTTTATCTGGAGGAGAAAGCAATCATTTAAGCAGCTGCAGAATTCCTTGCACATCTGCAGGAAGTCCCTCTCTGCCCTGGGCAGCACAGCATAATGGATGGAGCGTGAGTTTTATAGTCAGTTTGACCTGGTTCAAACCTCAGTTCCAAAACTCATTAGCTATATTATCTTGAGCAAGATACTTAATCGTTTTAGACGTCAGCTGCCCTATTTATAAAATTGGGGGTGACAATCATTCTGATACCTTCACGATGTTATGAGGATTTTAAAGATTATTTACTCCATAAACAGTTGCTGAGTGCCTACCACCTGCAGGCACTGGGAAAACAGCAGTGACCGTAGTAGACAAATCTCTGTTTGTGAAGCTGATAACTTTTGGTGGAGGGAGGAGACAGACAAAAACAAGATTAATAGGGAAAATCAATAGGCGAGGCGCTGGTAAGAGCTGTAGAAGAAAGATAACACCTGGAAGAGGAAACAACAGTGGGGGTCAGAGGTGGAGTCTGTGATGGGGCATCAGAGGAGGCTTCGCTAACGTGGTGATACACACAGAGGTGAGAGGGTGGGTCCTGGGGATATTTGGGAGAAGGGTGTGATGGGCTGAACTTTGCTCCCCTGAAAGATAGGTTAGAATCCCAGAGCCTACTAACTCAGACTATGACCTTATTTGGAAATAAGGTCTTAATAGAGGTGATCAAGTGGAAATTAGGTGAGCTAGTATGACTGGTGTCCTTAGGAGAACTGGAAGTTTAGACACAGAGACAGACTTGCACAGAGGGAAGATGGTGTGAAGCACAGGGAGAAAATGAACGAGCGACTGGAGTGACACCCCTACAAGTCAAAGAATTCCAAGGATTGCTGGCCAAGGCCAGAAGCTAGAGGAGGCCAGAAAGGATTCTCCCCTGGAGCCCTCAGAGAGAGCATGGTCCTGCCGACATCTTGGTTTTGGACTTCCTTCTGGCCTCCAAAATCTGTGAGACAATATGTTTCTACTGCGTTAAGCCACCCAGTTGTGCGTACTTTGTTACAGCAGCCTTGGGAAACTGATGCAAAGCCTGTCTGGGCTGAGGTAACAGCCAGTATAAAAGGCTTGAGCCGGGAGTGTACCAAAGCATTTTCAGGAACAGCAAAGAGGCCAGCGTGCCTGGAGAGGTAGGAGCCAGGGGAGCAAGGAGGAGAAAACGAGGTGAGAGAGGCATGGGGCACGGGCCACATGGGGCCTTTCCGGCTACCCTCAGGTCTGTGCCTTCACACTGCAGGACAGGGAAAGTCATCAGAGGGCTTTGAACAGAGGGCGGACATGATTTAACTCACGTTATGTAATTATGTATGTAAAGTACCTCCTGATTGGCAATTATTATTTTTACTCCTCTAGCCCACTTCAGTTCTGATAAACTCAGGTAGAGTGGTGGGGAAGGCGTTGTGTTTAATATTTATTATTTATGCAGCTGTTCCTGTGCTCTGTGCTGTCAAGAACTTGTACGCACGCTGATTGCCATCCTTAGTCTACAGTGACAGACAGCTTCTCTCTCCCCGTGCCACCCAGTGCCAGCTCCGGTGCGCCAGAGGACAATTTATTTACCTGTACCTCTTCATGTAGTTTTCATTCCACTTTGCACATGTATTGCTTTTTGCTTTGCTGTAGAAAGATAATGAACTTAAATTGACTCCTTCAGGGCTAGTTGACCATATCTGGAGAAATAAAAAATTTCAGGAGGCGCAATAAAAGTGTAGTCTCTGAAGGATCCTCAGTTGCTGGCAATGCCTGTGTTATTGTCGAGTGAACGATGTGAAGGAGAAGGGCTGAAGGAGAGAAGGAGATGCCGATCTCAACAACATAAGAAGGCACAGCGGTGTCAGCAGCCGTGGGTGGGGCAGGATGGGAAGTGCCGGGGGCATGACTTCATTCATTCCACCTGCATTTACTGAGCAGGCACTCCAGGAATGTCTCCACGTTCAAGACTGGATATGAAAAAGTTAACAAAATTCAGCCCCATCCTCAAATCATTCCTAATGTGTGTGAACAAAAAAGAAACGACACAGAAGAGGGAGGCTCATTCAGTCTGTTCTGGGACTGGCGAAACCAGAGGCAGGAGGAAGATGGAAACTGGGGAACAAATGAGGAGGGCCCAGGTGTTGAGTACTTCAGGCTAGCAGCCAGTAAGAGGGCTGCCAGAAAGATGGAAGTTGAAAGTTGAAATCGAGTATGGGACAGGTGAACAGAGTATGCCAGAGGGAATTCTAGGAAGTGCTGGGTGATCCAGAGAAACCAATGGGGCACTTGGAAAATGCCTTCACAGTAGCAGAGTTCCAGACACAGGGCTGGGATTCAGGGCAGAGACGCCATTCCATGGGGATGGCAGGGCAGGGACGGTGGGGGTGAGTGGTAGGTAAGAGACTCATAAGAACAAGCAGAACTAGGTCCTTTAGAGTGACAAATATTCTGCTGGTGATCAGATGAGAATTTTGACACAGAGAAAGGGATGGAGAGTCAGGTAAAGAAAACAAAAACATTTGAACATTCAGCTCTGTATTCATTACAATGTGGGGGAAAGGCAGGGCCAAATTCAAAGCATAAGAGGTAAAATGCTAAGGCCTGGTTTGTCTCAAACCTTGTGCTGGGCAACCCCAAGTCCCCTTGTTTATCTGGGGGGAGAGGAAGGCTATGAGGAGACCTCACAGGGCAGTGGATCAGCATATTTCTTGCATAACCTGGGAATTGCTGAAATGCAGGCTAAAACACATAAAGGAGAAATGAAAAGTGCCTATCACCATTGACCAGGATGATTGTCAGGCACCATTGCTCTGCCACCGCAGGCCACCTGAGTTGGCAGAAAATCAGTTGCTTCATGCGAAGCACTTCCCTCTCTTCCTAATGAAACAGGAGCGGATGGCATCATAGAGTCTGAGATGGATGGGACCTCAGACACAATTTATTCCTGCTGCTTCATTTTGCAGAGAAGAGATCTGAGATCCAGAAGTGTTATTTGGTTTAGAGATTTTTTTTTGAAGCAAAGAGAAAAGGACAGCAGCAGTTCTTTGCTGGTCTGTATCTATTTAGATTTTCTTTTTCTCAAATGGCTGGAGAGGAGAAAGAGCCCTTTAGACATTATCACCAGATCGTGAACAGCTTCTTTGTTTTCTTTCTTGTACAAGGAGAAACTCTGAAAAGCAGAGTCAAATATATGTGCACTGTTAGCAATAAATATCTCAAGAGAATGAACTAAAAATATCTGTGTCTCTAGGATGACACTGGAGATACCTGTACATCCTCATTATATTTCATTTCTTCTGTGTGTCCAGCATTATCTTGGCCCTAAACAGGGGCAGTAAAAAGACTTTCTCTCCCTAACCCCTCACACAAAATATCTATATGCCTCTAATGCATGCTTTGAAGTCTGAGTGCCTGTACTGAGTCCTAGCTCTACCTCTTACTAAGAATGTAACCTTGAGCAGGTGACTTCACCAACTTGTACCTTGGTTTTCTCATCTCTGGAATGGAGATATTAGAGTAACTATATTATAGTATTAGCTAGTATGAAAGAGGTTAATATTTGTAAAATGTTCAGAACAATAGTTGGCACATAGCAAGCACTAAATAATTCTTTGCTATTAATACTACTGTTATTACTTTTTATAACATGCCCTTACCTGGGAGACCTTGGGCAAGTCACTGATGCCATCTGGGAACCATTTGTAAAAATAAGTAGATTGAAAAAACTAATCTTTAAAACCTTTTCTGAGGCTAAGTTTCTGAAGTACTGTCCCATGATGCTGCCACAAAAGTAAAATGATCGGTAATATTTTCACACTGACTACAACATTACTGGAAAAACATGCTTTGCGGGGTTTAATGATAAATGTCACCGATCATTGGAAACCTTTCTCATTTTCATGAATGATCGTCTGCAGTTGCTCCCTTTTGCTCATAAATTGAAAAAGTCGTCTTGAGCTTCAGTTTTACAAAATGCAAGCATTAGTAAAGAAACGCAGATACAAAGTATGGAGACCATTTGCCCCCCTCTCGCCTTCCCTGGCTTCACTGCGCATTGTACCCATTCTGCTGGCAAGGAGACTCCAGCTCCCTCTAGCCCTGCCCATTGTGTGATATTTATTGGATTAGGAAAAACAATTCACCAATTAATAAAGATAACTGTGTGTGCATTTATTATACACAAAGCTGTGCTTCATTTTGGAAAATCCTCCCAAACCTTCTCAGGGGGAATCAGCTGTGTCAAGGTTATAGCAGACAAAGCAGGATGCCCTATAGCTGTCTTGTTTTAGCTGGTTTGGCAGTGATGGGATAAAGAGAAAAGTTGGTGCAGAGGAAGGGATACTTCACCAGCTCTGTGCAGATCGAATAAAAATATTCACAGTGATCTTGGGTGGCTTGCCTTCCACAGAGGAGTCATCAGGGTTTACAGAGACCCACCTTCACTCCCAGGGGCTGGACACTCTCTCCTTCCCCTCCCCCTTTCCTTCTCTCTCGCTTTTCTCCCCCATACCTCTCCTAGTGCCTTTCTGTCTCCTGAGTCTTTTACTCCTTGAAAAACTCACAGATTCAAAACTTCTTCTCTCTTCCCAGCAATACTATTCCAGACCAGGATGTCTGTACCCCATACCTCAACTCCTGCAACCACCTCTGAGCACCTCTTGGCTCTCACAAATCCATCCCACATAAAGATTTATCTCACATTCTGCTTTCATTTGCTTACTTAGATGATGAATCTCAGAGATTTGCTCTTTCTTATCCGTCCAAATCAACATTTCTCATTCTATCATTCTTAGCTCTCTATCGATTGGCATCCAAATATCTATCCAATTTATTTCTGGGACTTAAGAGTCTGGTTTCTTCAATTCAGTAAGATTCATTCCTCATACTCAACAAATACATGTCCCCTTTTACACGCCAATTCCCAGTCATGCGCTCTTACACCTGTTTATCTTCTTTTCTTTGAATAACAACCCTTTCTCATCTTCCACCCACATAAGTCAATTTCTTTAAGTTAAGCTGGAGATATATTTTCTTTGTTAATTATTTTTGATTTTCCTTTATCAATAATTTTTTAAACACTTGGAGAAATCCACTGGTTGAGGCATTAGCCCTGAATATTTCTTAAATAGGAGGTTTTGATTATAAATTCAATTTCTCATATAAACATAGAACTTTCTATTTATTTTTGGGTTATTGTTGATATTTTCCTACAATTCTGCTTGGTTTTTTACACATATATTAATGTCAGATAATATCATCTATTGGATTGGTACTCATATCCCATTTATCTTTCTTGTTATTTGTAACTTGTACTTTTTAATATTTTTGTCAATTTTTATTGCAAAATTCCCAAATGGTTTTATTTATTTTTTCCTCAAAGAACAAACTTTTGGCTTTGTTGATTTTCTTTATTTTACATTTGTTTTATAGTTTAATAATTTCTACTATTATCTGTATTATTTTGTTCTATCTTCTTTTGTTGGTTTAATTTACAGGTTTTTTTTTTTTTGTTTGTTTGTTTTATCTATCTTCCTGAGAAAAATACTCAAGTATTTAGAAAATTAATTTTTAGCTTTTCTTCTTTTCTGCTATTAATTTAAAGCAATATATTTTCCTTTAAGATTGGTTTTGGCTGCATCTCACAAATTTCGATGCCATTTATTTTTATCACTCAGTTTAAAATGTTTTAATTTTCATTGTGACTTCTTTTCTTTCCTACTGCTTGGTTACCTAACAGATTGGGATTGAGGAAGAGGAGGATTTCAGGTATGGACTTGATGACCTATAAGTGTCAAAGGAAGTCACCAGTGGAACACAGAGGAGAGAGAGAGAGAGAGAGAGAGAAAGGAATATGGACCTCCCAGCATGTGCAATTTATTGGGGTAGAGAAGTAAGTGGGTAGACGAAATAAGAGGCACCGTACTCTACTACTAAATTTGCCTGCAAAGAGGAAAGGAAATATTATGGTGGTGTCTGAAGAACATGGACATAAAGAAAAGCATTTTTAAAGAGATTAAAGTTTTGAGTATCTATTCCTAGAGATGGGTAAGATCCACAATAACTAGGGAACACATCTGAGGATGGCAATAGTCAGCATGATCTCCAACGGTGGAGAGGGTAAGAACTCCGGGCAGGAAAAGGATCACCTCATTCTCTGCAACTAGCCAGGAGACAGGCAGAAATGGTGAGTGTAATCTCATATACACAAGTTTGCGGGCGGAAACTGAGGGGCTTCTGCTGTTTTGAGCACTACATCACTACTTTTGTAATTCTTTGTGATAATTGTCAAGGGAGAAGAAAAGCATTTGACGTTTAAGTACTGGTCCACTTTCAGAAGTTGGTAGCAATAATGAAATCTAGAGGGCCTACAGACTTCTTCTTTCCCTTAGTTATCCCCCTCATTCCTCTCTGGAGAGTTTCTAAACAGAGGCTGTGGAAGCATAGCCGATCGATGCACAAGGGCTGCCCGGTGTAGAGGGATGGTTCCCAAGGTGTTGTCATTGGAACAGCAGCAGCAGTGTCACTGGATGACTCATCATATGCACGTTCTTTTAGGTCCCATCCAAAACCTACTGACTGAGAAACTCTGGATGTGGGGCCATGTATTAACCCCCTAGGTTTTCTGTAACAAATGACCACTAATTTAGTGGCTTGGAAAAACTGAAATTTATTGTCTTATAGTTCTGGAGGCTGGGAGTCTAAAATCCAGGTGTCAGCATGGCCAAGCCACCTCTGAAGCCTCTAAGGGAGATTCCTTGCTTGCTTCTTCCAAGTGGCTCCAGCCGTTCCTTGATTTGTGGGAATACAAGCCCAATATCTGCTTCTATCTTCACATGCCTTCTCCCCTGTTTCATTGTCTCACGTCTCCTGCTCTCTTTTTCTTATAAGGACACCTGTCATTGGATTAAGAGCCCATCTTAAACCCAAGATGACCTCATCTCAATATCCTTAACTTAATTATGTCTGCAAAGACCCTTTCTCCAAATAAGGTCATTTGCACAAGTTCTGGGGGCGAGGACTTGGACATACCTTTTTAAGGGTCATTATTCAACCCACTACAAGGCTAATAATCTGCTTTAAGATAAGGTAGAGTAGTAGTTCTCAACAAGGCTGCCACAAAATTACCTATAAAACTAAAAAAAAAAAAAAAAAAAAAAAAAAAAAAAAAAAAAAAAAAAAAAAAAAAAAAAAAAAAAAAAAAAAAAAAAAAAAAAAAAAAAAGAAAAAAAGAAAACCTGAAATATTAAATTAGAATTTCTGAGAATGAAATGCAAAATTTACCAGGTGATCACAATGTAAGCCCTATTTGAAAAAACAAAACTTTATAGAGAAAAGAATAGTAACTGAGGAGTTAGACAAGTCTGGGTTCCAATGCTATCTTTCTGTCTTATCAGCAGAGTATACTCTTCTATAAAATGGAGATAATCATACTCACCTCATGTTGTGACATCATTGTGAAGCTTAAATAAAATTCTGTATGTAAAGCACTTGGATTTTTAACTATAGAATGTATGATTTCAGAGCATCATTCACCCGTTAGCCTGTTTACTGAAGCATTCAAAATAACATTCTGCTGAATATTTTGGTCCTGCTGGTAGTTGCCCCTCAGTTCATCTCTGATGGAAGGTAAGGATCTCCTTTTAAGCATTTTCCTTGTATGTGCCTCAGCTTTCAGAGAGGAATTTAGTTAGGCCTGCCTGCCCCAGCTCAATGGTCTCTTAAGTAATCAGGTTTATATTTAATTGGTAACACAGTGTCTGGATTCTAGACATTTTCCAGGAAGCACAATCTTGTGCTCAAACCTACTCACTATTTATCAAGCATTCTGTTGAACAAAGTGATTTTCCAGGAAGATTGAGTAAAAGACCAAAGACAGCCTAAATTTCAGCTATTTTAAGCTTCTTTCACTCAAATAAAAGAAAACTGTTTATTGAGAATCTAAATGTCAAGGAGTGGAGATATTTTGCTGATTTGAGTGATCCTGTAGTTGGGAGTCTGGTCAGGAAGACAGAAAAACAACGAGATTATAACACAAAGAATGTAAACATGCAACTGTGGCAAAGCTGGGAAGGTTTACATGCTGCTACCAACCCCTAACAAGATTGTACAGAATCGGAGAGGTCAGAGGACAGGAGGCTGTCCTGAGGACAGACCCCTAAACTGACATGCTAAGTATGACTTGGAATTAACCAGTTGAAGCAAGGAGGCAAAAGGAAAAGCAAGCTCAAAAAAGCTGTGTGGCAAGAGTGTATTCTCCCCTCCCCTCTTTCTTTGCTTCCTGTTTTTCCTTACTCTTTCTTATCACCCCATGGTGGCAAGATGGCTACCACAGCTCCTGACATTGAGTACGCATTTAAGCGGGGGTGGAGAAAGGGAGGAAAAGGGGTAGAACATTAACTTTTTCTGTCCCTTTTATCAAAAATTAAAATTTTTCCCAGAAGCTCCCTCCCCTCAGCGGGATCCCCTTGTATTTCATTGCCAGAATGAAATATTGATATTTAGGTCAGTCACTCACAAAAAGGAATGAGGTCAACATGATTGATTTAAATCAAGAGAGCTCTTCCTTTTCCAAGGTCAAATATGAGTTTTCTGAGCAGAGATGCTGTTGCCACAGAGATGCTGTTAGGTAGGCAATCAAAAGTGTCTGCCCCCAAGACTGCAGCAATAGTCCAAGTGGAAAATGGAAAGAAGTAGGCATTGGTGATTCAACAGCAGGGCTGATGGATGAATTTAACATGGGGGTAGAAAGAGGAGTCCTCCTGTAAAACCAGCAGCTGCACAAGCAGGATGGTTGTATAACTAGAGTATGGCTCTCCTGAGAGCAGAGTTTTCTCAGCCTTGGCACAGGGGACATTTTGGCCTTGGTGGTACTTTGTTGTGGGTGGCTGTGTTAGGTTCTCCAGATAAATAGAATCTGTATGTGAGGAATAGGCTCATGTGATGGGTGGCTGAGGAGTCCTGTAATCTGTCATCTGCCAGCTGGGGATCCAGGATAGCTGATGTGTAGTTCCAGCCTGAGTCTGAAGGCCTGAGGTCAGGGAAGCCAAGGGTGTAAACTCCAGTCCAAGGGCAGGAGAAGATCAGTTGAGATGTTCCAGCTCAACCAGTGAGGCAGGAAAAAAAAGGGGGGTGGGGGCAGATTCATCCTTCTTCTTCCTGTTCCATTCGGGCCCTCAATGGATTGGCTGATGGTGCCACACTGGGAGGGTATCTGCTTTACTGATGTCATCAATTCAAATGCTAATCTCATCCAGAAACACCCTCACAGACATACCCAGAAATAATGTTCAACCTGGGCACCCTGTGACCAGCCAGGTTGACACATAAAATTAACTGTCACAGTGGCCATCCTGTGCATTGCACAGTGCTTGGCAGAATCCCTGGCCTCTGCCCAGTGGACACCAACAATTACTTCCTGCACGGTAGTGACAGAGTCTCTCTCCAGGTTTTGTCAAATATCCCCTGGAAGGAGAAATTATTCCCTATTGAGAGCCATTGCCTAAGAGAATTCCTCCCACTAACTATGGCTTTGAGTGCCATGATCACAACAGGACCCAAGGCACACAATTTCAGGACACAGTCTCCCCCGCCCCCAAGAGTGAGTGCCTCCTTACATCCTGTGCCCTAAGAGCTTCACTCCCCTCTTCCTAGTTCTGGCCATGCGATGTTAGCCTATATTTCAACAAGAATAAACCTGACTCTAGTTCAATGATGCTGTTGAAGATAGTGCTCTTTATGCAGCACAAAGTGGTCTGTGTATGAGAAACTCCAGGAAAATTCCTGGCTATATGTCAAAAAAATAGACATGTTTTTCCTAAGCCACTGGTTTGCTTTTATCTGATGAATACTACAAATTGTACAGTCTTCTGCCTCCTTTTTGACATGGGTTGTTATTAAATTATTTCCCTTTTTTATATGGACTGTTACTGAACTTGGAAACCAAATCTGCGGCTTCCACAGCAAGAGCGTATAATAATATTTCTTGCATTATTCCTGACTCTATTTTAAATTCCTGCCTTTGTTTCTTTTCTTTTTATTTTGTCTCAGTTTTGTTTTGGGTAGTCTTACGTTTTATGAACCCATATATTTAAAATACCTTAAAGATTTTTGGAACTACTGTTGTTAAATAACCAGCACAGGGCCTGGCCCCCAGAATGCATTTGGTATGGAGAAGCTTCCTTCCTTCAGTAATGATGTGAAAAAGTGAGACGCTGTGTGGGGCAGACCTTCGTAAATGACCGCAAGTTCCGGAAATAGAAGAGCAGTATTTGGGATGAGGGTGGTTTCAGGGGCGAAGAAACAGAGACCACTTGTAGCAAAAGGTATTAAAAGTACATCCACTTTTCCAGGAAAATAAATAACATCCAGTGGTAGACTTCCAACCTGTGTCTTTGTTGATCAAAACTCTCGGGGCTTAGAGAACTTTCGCGAAACCCACCGCCCACACCAGCCCTGAAAGCACTTCATTAGCCTGTGTTCAAGTGCCTCAAGTGTCCTCTTCCTTCACCGTGTGCACATGTTGTGACTGGGGGTTGTGTTCCATTTTTCAAAGGCAAGACTCAAGCAAAATGACAAAGAGGGTTAAGTTAAGAAGCACTTCGAAAACTGAAAGCTATGGTTATGTTAAGTGAGTGAACAATAGGCCCCATCAGCAAAGACAGAGCAGATGTGGGGTGGGGGGTGCTCTAAATAGCCTCTGCTTCTTGCCATCAGATTACTGCATTTTCATCATAATTATTCAATCTTGGCAAGAGGCTCAGCAGCCTGTTACCCACCTCCCTGATGTCAGGCTGCTCTCCCACGCTGCAATTTTGAAACCTGGTTGGCAATTGCACCCCGAAGAGCAGTTCTAACAGCGCTGCATCAAACTTTCCCCCCCTTGAAATCTTCAATTATGTATGTATAAGCTAATGGCAACCTACAGCCTACCATTTTCTCCCTCTGTCCTTTTTCTTATCGCCATGTCATTAGCTCCAACAAAATTAACTTAGGGACATTTAGTGCTCAGAAAAGCCAGGGGAATTATAACAGATGGATTAGGGTAAAGGGGATAAGGCAGAGAGAGAACAGTTTGACTTCCTTTTAGAAAAGTTTGAGCCACACAAAGAGAAAGGCACATACACACAAAGATAACATCAAACTTTGCAGAGAGAATCTCAGCGCATGGTGAGCTAAACTACTAGAAATCCCTAGATATTAAATAATCACCAATCTTTAAGGGAAACACATGGGACAAATTAAAGTTATACTATGCTTTGTACAGCATAGAATATTGGAAAAAATAGAAGAGAGATGATAAAGTACCATTTTCCCCTAGCCTATATAAATTCTTAGTAATAAATAATAAAGATTCTGGATTAAAATAAAAAATTCCTCTGTGTCAGGGACAGTAGGGAATAACATATAAGGTACTATTCAGAAATATGGCATCTGGGCTTTGTCAGAACCCAATAAAAGTAAAACCTCAACAGGTACGCTTCAGAGGGATTATTTAACCATTCTGTTGTTAGCATTAATTAGCCAGGTCTGGCTCGACTATATTGGGAAAAGTGTTTGAACATAGTGGGCATTCAGTATGTGTTCATAGAATTGAGTTCAGGTTTAGTTGTGTATATTTCAAAAGCAAAAGATGTAAAAACACAAGGAAATGTCATTTGGAAATAACTCTAAATATACTCTAAGATTTCACAAATTTTCTACATTCCCATTGGGGAATAAAGAAACCCGAGTTTTATAGGGCAAATATAGCTTTTAGAATTTATAACTAAACTTTAAAATTTATCCCATGAAAGCCCTCAGCACATTCTTACGGAAAATGTCTTGTTATTCAGCTGTGGTAGATATCACTTAGTGCCCTCGTAGGGCAACTGCTCACTGTTGGGCCCGGCCAGGTAATGAGTTCTGGCCAACAGGCTGGTAAAGAACATGACATGGGTTCATCTGGCGGGGTCAATGAGATGACCAGGGGCAATCGTTTAGTCTCCCTTCCCAACTCATTGACCAGGGAGGTTACGTGCTCCCCAGGACGAAGCTGTAGGATGGGCTCTTTATCAGCCTGGACTTCCAAATTACCACACGGAGGATCATTGCCCTAAAAAGTCATTCAGGGTACATAGGAATAAACATCTGTTTTGTTAAACGACTTAGATCTCTATTTATTACAGAGCATTATAAAACTTATATTGCACTTATTAACGTACCAAGCTTTAGGAGTGAGAACACTGAGGCTCAGAGAATTGTTGTCCATGGCTCTAGGTTACGTTGCAGGTAAAAGGCAAGCTGGTATATGAACCCAGGTCTTACTGAACACACATGAAGAGGAAGAAAAACATCTAGCCCTTCTACAAGATGGGAGGAAAAGCTATATTTGGTCTTTTTTTTTTTTTTTTTTTGGTTATAGAGGTGGGCAGTGAGATCTATTCTGGTCAATGAGATCAAATAAAGATTTGTGAAGAACAGATGCACATCTTCTGAAACACAGATTAGCAGAGAAGCAGGGGAAATAGTTACTTATATGTGTTTTGTGTTGCCTAAAGTGCTCTTCCCATAGGTATTACTAAATAATTTTTGTTTCTATAAAAGACAGCCCCACATTTCACTGGCTTGATGCAACAGAAGTTCATTTCTCACTGACAAAAAGTCCAATCAGCAGAGCTTAGGAGCTTAGTGTCACACAGCTGTTCAGGAACCCAGGTTGGTAGACTCTACCATTTGCAATACATGATGTCCAAGGTCACCCTGGGCACTGGCAGAAATCCGGCAGCCAGAGGAAGAGCAAGTGTGAGGAACTGAGTTGGTCTTTTTGGACCAAGACTGGCAGTGGCATACATCATTTCTCTCTCATTCCTTTGTCTAGAAGACAGTCCTGTGTTTCTACTGACCTACAAGGAAAACTGGGACATTTAATCTAGCTGGGTGCCTGGGAGGAAAAGGAAAAATATTGGTAAAAATATAATACTCTATACTGCATCAATTCTTCCTGTCACCAAATAACTATTTCATTCTTCTCACACGTAAAACACACTCACCTGCCCCAGCTGCATCATCCAGCCATCTGAGGGAGACAACCCAAAACCCTGTGTGTGTGTGTGTGTGTGTGTGTGTGCTTTATTATTTTATTGTTGTTCAATTATGGTTGTCTGCATTTTCCTCCCACCACTCCCCTCATCCCAGCCAACCCAAACCCTGTTTAATCCCTGCATCAGGCTCAAAGTCCAGGATCTTCAGGTGATATTCAATCCTCTCCATCAGATTCCTATTTATTTTCAGAAATCTGAACTAAGAAGCAAACTACTCTCCCAAACAATGGTGACATAGGGACAGAAAACTGTCAAAATCCTCCGGTTTGGGAAAAGAAAGAATGGACACAGCAGTAGCTGGTTCCTGCATAATGAACTCTTGTGAGCCAGGTTCTGTGAAGGCTTTGAGCCTGGGGTTGTGGAAATTTTCTAGATTACTTTGTAATTGTTCCTTGCAGGAGGACTTAGTTACCTTGTGTGTAGTCTCCACAGCCCCTGGTGACACCCACCCTCTGAGTGGTTGTTCTTTGACTATTTAAACCAAAAGGTTTTTTGAGGGTTGCATAGTTTTGCTGGCTGTTTTTTGTTAGTGATGCTTTGGGACCCTGTAATTGCTTTTAATTTCACACAGTCAAAGAATTTTTAGTTTGAACTCATGGTATTTTTAATCCAATCCAATTACCTCAAAATCTTAGGAGGCTTCTAACTTACTCTCTTCCAATTGGCTACTTATACCAGAAACCCAACCCAAATTTATTTTCTAGGTAAAGTTCTCAATCTGTCTTTTTTTTTTTAAGTGTTTGACCTAGTCTTTTTCTTAACTTAATATCAGTTTACCCTGAAACACCTGGAAAAATAGATGGAAAAATCATATCCTTTATTTCATCTTTGAAGAGTCACTTTGTTCAACTGGTAAGTGTTATGAAGCTTTTGTCACTAAACATCTTTGTCAAGTTTGAATCTGCAGGCACTGGGTTTTTCCAACCTTTTGCAGCCCCAGATTTCTGGTCTCTCTTTGTTTCCTTTTATTCTAATTGAAAATCAGCCAGTTGTGTCCTGAAACGATCTTTCTTATAATAGCTTTCTATTAGCGAACAATCATAACTACTTCTTTCTGATTCTTTCATCCATTTTCCTTGGAATCACTGACTTAATGGCATAAAATTTTATTTCCATGTTTTATCAAATGTTTTGCTAAAAATTTTGCTTCTAAGTAAAATTGCCAGCCTCTAGCATCAGTTTCTTGCCCCAGTTACCAAATCAGTGGCGTATATTTTAAGTTTTTATCCAATTGTCCTCCAAATGTATCACAATTTCTCTATTTATTAAGTAACTCCAGTTTCTGGAGCAGGCAAACCTGCAATCTTAATTGTTTAATAGGTATTTATTTCTCTTTTTTCATGAATTCAGTGGTGGTAGCCTGGGGTTTCCAGTACATAGTTACTGAGGATATCAGGCTAAAAGGGACTCCACCATCTTGCTCTCTACATTGCTCTGGTCATTGACAGCTGGCTGGCAAGTACAGGAAAAGTGAGTGAGAAAGGTTTCAGTAAACATTTTTAGAGGCCAGTTTGAAAGTGGTATCACATTTCTGATCACATTGTGTCTGAGGCTAGGGTTTTGCAGAGTGGGGTGATGCAAAAGAACAGAAGCCTATGAGAGCAGGGGTTAAAGTGTGCGAGTAATTAGATAGCAAAGGGATTGAAGTGAGGAGGGTGCTGAAGGGTGAGAGGAACTAGTGGGGTTGAAGAGCCGGTGGTCTCGATGAGGTCTAAGAGCACAAACATAAATAATGAAGTGAGAAAATGGAAATATAGAAATTATGGTCAGAGAGTAAGGTGTTAGAATTGGTGTTTTCTTAGATCCATCGGAGAGCGAAATTTAAATTTTGGTTGTAGAAGTGGGTTGCTGAAGTGTGGCTAAGATGCCTTTGCTCTGTTTCAGTCCTTTTGAGTCCAGCTCAAAGGCAGGACTAGGGCACAGGGGTTAAGCTTGCGAGTTCTGGAGTCAGAATACCCCTGTTTGAATCTTGGTTCGATCGCTTGCTAGTGTTGTGTCCCTTAGCATAGAAATCTCTCTCCACTTCACTACTCATCTGTAACATGCTAATCAGAACCTTTCCTCTTTCAGAGGGCTGTTTATAGAATCAAGGAGTTAATATGTATGAAATGCTCCATAGGTCTAGCCTATAGTAAGCAGTCATTTTTAGCCTGTCTCTGTCATCCCCAACTTTTCTGTTTTCAATATTCCCCTTCCCACTTCTATCCCTATTTTTACCCTAATTGTATGGAGCTAAACAATATTCAATATATGAACAGTTTAAAAAAATGATATTCTATATCCTCAACCTTCCCTCCAAATACATCTTACAACCTCTAGATGGGAATTTCTTTTTTTTTTTTTATCACATTAAATATCCAATTTCAGATGCAGTGGCATGATCTAAAGTGGTTCCATTTCACTAAATTTCTCTTGAGAATAACTACCAAAACAAAGAAACAAGAAACTTTTTATAATAGAAAGTTTGGGCCAAGGTGGTGGCCGATGATCTACCTTTGTATTCCTGTCACAGCTGTCACCATCCCAGCTGGGCAGGCATCATTGCTAGTGGTAGTCCTCATGCCTCTCCGTTCACCAGGCTGGAAATCTGCCATAAATTACAGTCTTATGATTCAAAATGTGATCCACCGACCATCGCATCAACATCAGCATCACTTGGGATGTTAGAAATGCAGAATTGCAAGCCTCATCTAGACCTACTGCATTCAATGCTATGTCTTAACAAAATGCCAAGCGATTCTAATGCACTATAGGTTTGCAAAGCACTGATCTACAGCAAAGAAAGTAAACTTTATACCCATTGGGCTAAAGGAAGGGTTGTATCTTTTAAAAAGTACCCTGCCAGCCCAGCTGGTGTAGCTCAGTTGATTGAGCACGGGCTGGGAACCAGGCGGTCCCGGTTCAATTCCCAGATGGGGCACATGCCTGGGTTGCGGGCCAGGTCCCCAGTGAGGGCCATGTGAGAGGCAACCATACATTGCTCTTTCTCCCTTCCTTCTCCTCTCTCTAAAAATAAATAAATAAAAATCTTAAAAAAATAAAATAAAAAGTACCCTGCCAGATATCAGGCAGAGCCTGCTTAGGATTCATCCTTCCTTTTAGAGATGTGGAACTTAAATTCTAACGTTTTTTAACTTGCGATTCAGTATAAGTAGTAGCTGGTTTCTCAAAAAAATTTCTGGGTCACACAAGATTTGGAGAGTTTCTTTAAAGTCTTTCTCCTCAGTTTCCCTAATGTAAGATTTTCCCTATTTCTGAAGAGAGAAAACAAACAAAAAAGATGGAAAGAAAATGCAATAGGATTTGTGTGTGTGTGTGTGTGTGTGTGTGTGTATAATCTTTAAGGGTCTGTTCAATTGGGAGAGAAATCTAGTAAAATAATAAGTTACACTGGGGAAGTGGTGGTCTTTTATATGTAGATGCAGGAGGGGGCTAAGAGTAATCTGCTTGGAGAGAAGTGAGTAGCTGTCCCAAGAAACTTGTGGTGAAGCTGTGTTAGTACAACAAGCATATCGCTTTTAATCAGTGCCTATTTGGGGTGATGGTGATAGAGATTATGGTGGAAGTTAAGACCCATCCCCAAATTATCAGTTTAGAAGACAAATTGCCTACTTGATAGGGTCTATTATCAAACATATACTAAATGTAGTTTCAGGTTGGAAGGTCCCATCCTTAAAAATAAAAACTGAAAGATAGTTTAGTGGGATTTTCTCTTATCATAGCTAAGCTAAACATTAGACCAAACAAGGAGGCCACCAAAGCTTGTAAATTTCTTAATCTTTCTGACCACTCCAAGTTTGCTTGAATATCTCCCTAGCAGTTGACTCGAGTGATTAAAAACAAAACAAAAACCAAAAACCAATTGCAATTCAAATCCTTGGTAAACCCTTCTTTAGCAAAGTGATCAAAGTTAACATCATCATCAACAAGACATATCACTATTATACTTTCTCTGATATGCTGCACAATATCACTTTTAAGGTATTCTTGCCAAAAATGTATAGTTTCATTCTATTGAAGTTTTCATGAGAAAATATCAAACGAACTGAAAATGAGGGCCATTTTACAAAATACTGGTGCTCTTCAAAGGTATCAAGATTGTAAAAGACAAAGAAACTGTCTCAAATTGAAGGAGGCAACTAAAAGCAATGTGGAACACTATATGGGATCCTATAACAGAAAAAGGGCATTAGTGGGAAAAATAGTGAAATTCTAAAACTTGCAGTTTTGTTACTAGTATTATATCCATGCCAATGCCCTGGTTTTAAACCATTGTACTAGGATTATGTAAGGTGTTAACATTAGGGAAAGCTGAGTGAAGGATACAGGGGCATTTTGACTATAATTTTTGTAACTTTTATGTGTTTAAAATCATTTTAAAATGAAAAGATTTTAAACAAAAGCTCAAAGCCCTTTTATGTTTGTTTATAGATAAAACTACAGAAAATGAGTCCCAATTTTCTGTCAGTGTTAGGATGAAAACATTAGAGAGGATGGGAAAATACATCAAGATGCTTGGGCCAGTAGCAAGAAGAATAGGGAAAGCCCTGAGCATTGATCGTAGTCTGAGAAGTGGCCCTGAGATTTATTAAAACATGAGTATAAATCACAAAGATCCCAAATAATAACACATGTTAAATCTATCTACCTAGTTAAATCAATCTATCATCTATCTATCTATCTATCTATCTATCTATCTATCTATCATCTATCATCTATCATCTATCATATCTATCTACATATACACATATAATGTATATCTATTAGTCGTTATGAGATAAACTGTGTGCCCCCCCAAATATATTTGTAGAGGCCCTAACTCACAGGTGGCAAACATGAGGCCCATGGGCTGAATCCAGCCCTCTACGTTGTTTTATCTGGCCCAGCACCTTGTTTCTACCCAGCAGCAGTGCCAAGCTCCTTGCCCCTAGTTAAGGAGTCGTTACATTCATACAGTCCTAAAATTACATTCAGCCCTTTGAAGGCAACCATGAAGCTGATGTGTCCCCTGGTGAAAATGAGTTTGACACCCCTGCCCTAACTCTTAGGATCTCAGAATGTGACTGTATTTGGAGATAGAGATTTTAAAGAAATGATTAAGTTAAAATGAGGCTGTTGTTGTGGACCCTAATCCAATCTGACAGGTATCCTTATAAGAAAAGAAATTTTGGATGTGCAAAGCGATACCAGGCATGTGGGAGCACAGAGGAGAGACAACGCGAGGACACAAGCAGAAGGTGGCCATCTGGAAGCTCTACTCACACTTTGATCTCAGACTTCTAACATCCAGAATACAACAAAATAAATTGGTTGTCAAAGCCACCCAGTCTGTGGTATTTTGTTATGACATCCCTAGCAAATTAATGCGCTCATATAAACTGAAGTCTGTCTGGAAAAAGTCCAGCCATTGTTAAAATAACGAGAATGGTTTGCGGACATAGATGTACCGTGGCAGCCAAGGAGAGTGGACTGGAATGCGCCTGCATGAACAAAGATGACATCACTGTACTAGCCAGTGGGGGCAGTAGACTCTGTTGAGAGACCGGGTGTACGGTGTGGCCTCTGCCATTCAAAATGACTGAGCGAGTAGAGCAATGAATCTGCATCAAATGTCGTGTTAAGCTTGAACATTCCTCCCTGGAAACTATTCGGATGATTCAGAAGGCTTTCAGGGACGATGCAATGAGTACAGTGCAAATAAAAGTATGGCACAAATACATCAAAGATGGTTGAGAATCTGTTGAAAGTGATTCATGTTCTGGAAGGCCTGCAACATGCAGAACATCTGAGAACGTTGAACATGTGTGGGCTGCAATCAACAAAGATCGGCAACCCAGGGGACTCAGCCACCGTACAGACCAGAATTGGTGCCCTGTGACTTCTGGCTTTTCCCAAAACTAAAATCACCTTTCAGAGGGAGGAGATTTCAGACCTTCAATGAGATTCAGGAAAATACAACAGGATAGCTGATGGAGATTGGGAGAACTGTGTGAGATTCCAAGGTGCCCATTTTGAAGGGGACTGAGGTGTCATTGTTCTGTGTACAATGTTTCTTGTATCTTCTTCAATAAGTGTCTCTATTTTTCATATTATATGACTGGATACCTTCTAGACAGAACTCATATTTTAAATAAATCTGTATTTAATTTAGTCTCTCTCTCTTTTTTTTTTACGATTTTATTTATTTACTTTTAGACAGAAGGGAAGAGAGGGAGAAAGATAGGGAGAGAAACATCAATGCGTGGTTGCCTCCCATGTGGCCCCTATTGGTGACCTGGCCTGCAACCCAGGCATATGCCCTGACTGGGAATCGAACCAGCGACCCTTTGGTTTGCAGCCCGCGCTCAATCCACTGAGCTACACCAGCCAGGGCTAATTTAGTCTCTTTAGCCCTCTCTAAACATGTCATTTTTTCCTGTGCATTTTTGGATGAAAATACTATATTCCCAGATATAAGACTCTTGGAATATGCTTTTGACATTCTTTAAGGCCTATCTTAAGCCTTTTATCTAAAAGATGCTCCACTCACTTTTGAGTGAGTATTAGATATACAGATTTCTCCAAATGAGTTCTTCATTTTAAGGTATTGTGTTTAAGAAGGACTTGGACCAACTTCAGCATATTTGCAGGAAATTCATCTGGATTAGGAGCAGTCTATAAATCTTGTTTTCCTAGGAACAATGGTAGGATTTGGGTTTGCTTAGTTTGAAGAAGAAAGTCAGGAAGGACACGACAGATGTTTTTAAATATTTGTAGGTGGTACCAGTGGAAGAGACCAGGTTTATTTTATTAATTTGTAGAGAGTGAACTAGTTAGTTCTAAGGAACATATTTTTGAACTATTGGCACCATCCAGTAATAGAGTGGTCTGGCATGAGAGGTGGTAAATTCTCAGCCACCCAAGGTATTCCATCATTTAGCGATGACAAGCTGCCAAGGATTATCAGGTTCCTTCCCTGTGTGGAGGTGGGATATGTTTACCTTTTGGAGTTTTCTAGCTCTAAGAGTCTTAGACATTTGTAAAGTTAACATGGGAAAGGATTGAGAATTTAGGAGAAAATATCCCCAAAAGAACCGTCAAAGATATTAGTATGAATGAAGCAAAAGAGTACTCAAAAGTCATGGACTGACCCTCTCCACAGGGAGTTGGCTTAATTGTTGTGAGTTAGAGCCCAAACATAGGTATTTCTAAAAATCTTCTCAGGTAATTCTAGTTGGACAACCGGGGTTGAGGTCTCTGATCTAGTTGAAGTATTTAGCAATGCTGTACAACATTGTCTCCCAATTTCTCATAATCTTCAGCAATTCTCAAAATCCTGAGTTTTACGTCAGACTTCCTGACAAAGAAGATGATATAAATTCTTTTGAAGTATACTAGCAGCAAGCTACAAAAGACTTATAACCCGATCACAGGTTTCCACGGTCTACACTTGTTCAGCAGCAATCATTAAACCCCAAGTTAATGCAAGAACTTTGTATGAGGATGCTTCTCTAAATGTAAAAGTTGTTCCAACTCCCTTATTGTGTGATAAATCATAAGCATTTGGGTAACTACTCCAAATGCAGCCTAATATTTACCACACATCCATCATCCTGCACAGAGCTGGGACCTAAAAGTAGAGTCACCTTTGTTTGAGGGTGATGGGGAAAAATACTACAGGAATTATTAAATATTTTTTAAATGTATCGTAATATTCAGTAGCTGCTGCAATGCATAAAGTTTTTCCCTCTTTGAGAGATGAGAATAATTATAAAAAAATAACAACTAACATTTATTGAGCATGTATTTCATGCTTGTTGGTGTTCTAAGTAAGCACATCACATTGATTCATCTATTTAATTATAACAACAATCCTATGAAGTAGGTTATATTTCCCTTCCCCTTCCAGTTATACAGATGAGGAAACTGAGGCTGAGTAAATTTCTTTGGGTCTTAGAGCTAACAAGTGACTGTGCTGGGATTAAAATTCAGGATGCCACAGCTTAGAACCCATGGTCTCACTGCCTCCACTCCGCATAGATCTGTCTAGTTTGGTGTCATCAGAACATAGTAAAAACCACTTGCTGTCATCTAGCCCATCTCTTCCTATTGTAGATACTTAATAGGGGTCATGACTGACAGATCTGTCAAACAGATTAGTGTGACAGTCTGGCCACCACGTAGCTAAGCAGATAAGCAGATCAAAAAACCCATAATATGTCTCTTTAGTCAAATACTGGGTCATATGTTATCTATGTCAGTGATTTTATTTTATTCAATTAGCTCATTCCTTATATATAAATGGAATTAAGTTTAATTAATTTTCTTTAATCTTATAATTTGGACTGACCATCTAGCCACCTCTGTGATTTGATTTTTCTCTTGTGCTGCTAAGTTATCACTATCCTAATTCTACATTGCTGCAGATATAACTTTGCTAGCTGCCAGCCCTATCTATTGGCTTTCATTCCCACTTGCTTGTTTTATTTTTAAAAACAAACAAAAGAAACTAGACCTGGGAATGCTATTTTTTATTTTTTTATTTTTTGTATTTGTTTATTTTAGAGAGAGGGGAAGGGAGGGAGACAGAGAGGGAGAGAAACAGCAATGTATGGTTGCCTCTCACATGGCCCCCACTGGGGACCCGGCCCACAACCCAGGCATGTGCCCTGACTGGGAATCGAACCTGGACCCTCTGGTTCCCAGCCTGCGCTCAATCCACTGAGCTACACCAGCCAGGGTGGGAATGCTATTTTTTAATATGTTAATTTGAATTAATGCATCAGATCATCTAAAGTAATTGGAGATTTCTCAACTGAAAGTTAATCCATGTTACTGTATAGAAAGATCCAATATAGTCAATTATTCCCAAATTAATTTATGAGGCTAATACAATTTCAGTAAAAGCTGTACTATTTGACTAGATAAAAGTATCCCAATTTCTTTCTAGAGGAGTCAACAGAATTGAGGCTAAGAGTTTTTGAAGAACAGGTAGGTTTATACTAGCTGACATATAAACATATTATAAAATTTAATTAGTGAACAGTATAATAATGGCATAGGAATAAAAAGATCAATGGAAGATTATTTGTGACTTTATTTTAGACTTTATTATTTTGATTTTCATTTGCAAGGGGATTTAACTTCTTGGAAATTAGAAAATGGGAGAAGGTTTACAGTCAAATTTGGGCCATATAAATGTGATTAGTATTTTATTATTGGAGCCTTTTACTTGTTTTATTATTGGAGTGTTTTTATGTTATGTTTAATCTCATGGCAGAATTTCTGATAATATATGTTGAACAATGGAGCTAGACATAATTTAGAATGAAAAATAGAATAGAGAATTTTCAGATCCAGCAAGGGGGTCTGGGGTTGGCTTTTACTGATGTACTACTTTGATCCATTTCAGAGCTTTCAGGAATAAAAATCTAAACTTTATCCAGAAAGGATATCCAGAAGAGCAATGGCCAGTGTTGGAGAAAGCATCCTTAGGAAGGTAGATGAAGTCTTTTCCTGAGGGCATAGCCAGCCACACCCATTGCAGATGGAACCTGTGGGTTTGGAAGAGACAGCCTGAGCAATGTGACAAAGGATCATCTTTTTCCTCCTCCTGGGATTTCCCCCCTAACTACTCCTGGTTAGTAGATTTTGAAAGGACAAAACAAACTTGCTAGACAAGCACGCTCCTTTTTTTCTCCTGGGTACTGCTACCCATAGGAGCCAGAATGTTCCTCTGAGCCTCTAGTCTGCAAATGTCAGCTGGGAAGGCAGCCCTTGGAGAGAGGAACTGCCTGTAACTGAGCAGCTGCATTGAATTTG
Organism: Micronycteris hirsuta; assembly: GCA_004026765.1. Lineage (NCBI taxonomy): Eukaryota > Metazoa > Chordata > Mammalia > Chiroptera > Phyllostomidae > Micronycteris > Micronycteris hirsuta. Next base: position 162,474 of record PVJI01000266.1, on the reverse strand, counting down.
GCATTCAGTTAGCAGGGCCCATTTGATTCTTCAAGATACATTCTTTAACACATCTATTAACAATAATAAAGATATTGTTTTGACCCCTATCTACCCTATGGTTCTTATTTCTCAATTTTGTTAAACACAAATAAGTAAGAGGGTACCACAAACATACTGGGCCTCTTCAGATACTCCAAGAGTAATATTTGATAACAGTGGCTTCTTGATCTTTCAAGTGAGATACCATGTGTTCTATGGAACATTAGTTTCTTTGATGCTAACAGATGCTGTTTGTAAAAGGATTATGTGGTTAAATGCACAATTCTAGGTAAAGCAAAATAAAATAGATGTCTTTACTGTAGAAATTTCACAGTCTTTACATGAAAATATGCCCAGTGGACCTTAATGAGAAACTAGATTATTCAGCATTTCACAAATATATATGTTTCTGACTTTTCCTGCCTTACAGAATCTTGAATATTAGGAACAGGGAAATGCCAAATAAATCCATAGATAATGTTGGGTCAGTTGGTAGTTTGCAAAGAAAAAGAAAATAGAAAGAAATTACTACCTATGTAGCATATGAAACTAAATTACAAATAAATTTTTATTTATTTATTTATTTATTTTTTAAGATTTTTTAAAATTTATTTTTAGAGAGAGGGGAAGGGAGGGAGACAGAGGGGGAGAGAAACAGCAATGTATGGTTGCCTCTCACATGGCCCCCACCGGGGACCTGGCCCGCAACCCAGGCATGTCCCTGACCGGGAATTGAACGAGGGGCCCTTTGGTTCCCAGCCCATGCTCAACCCACTGAGCTACACCAGCCAGGGCTACAAATAAATTTTTAAAAGTAAGAAATAAAAATATATAATACTGGTGAATATAAAATCTCAGAACAGGGAAAATTTCCCAGCATTATAGCAACAGCAGCGCCATGACAGAATAATAGATATAACTTATCTAACATTAAAATTTTATATAACTAACAACAATAAAACATACCATAAGTTTGGGGGAAAAGCAAATAGCAAGCTGGGAAGAGATATTTTTAAGAATATGTGAAAGTGGTTTAATATTTTTAATATGTAATAACTCTCACTAGCAAACAATAAAAAGATGAATATCCCTGGAGTAAAATGAGAAAAGGATGATTTGACAGTTCACAGAAAGAAATATTGTCTGTAAATATGAGACAATATCTGATCTCACTGGTAATCAAAATTACAGGCAAAAATAATGAGATTAATTTTTAAACTAAAAAAATAACTTTACTCATTTTTTCTATATTGTTGGTTCTGGCAATGCAAATTGGTAAACATGACTTTTTGGGAGAGAACTTGACAATATGTTCAAAAGTCTTTGAAATGTACATAATTTTGACTAGCAATTTCAGCTGCAGTAATTTATTTAATATATGTTATTGATTGTGCTATTAGAGTTGTCCCATTTTTTTCTCCCCTTTATTCCTCTCCACCCTGTACCCCCCCTCCCACCAGCATTCCTCCACCTTAGTTCATGTCCAGGGGTCAAAATACAAGTTCTTTGGCTTCTCTATTTCCCATACTATTCTTAATTTCCCCCTGTCTATTTTGTACCTACCATTTATGTTTCTTATTCTCTGTACGTTTTCCCCCATTCTCTCCCCTCCACCTCCCCACTGATAACCCTCCATGTGATCTCTATTTCTGGGAATCTGTTCCTGTTCTAGTTGTTTGCTTAGTTCATTTTTGTTTTTGTTTTTTAGGTTCAGTTTTTGATAGTTGTGAGTTTATTGTCATTTTACTGTTTGTATTTTTGATCACCTTCTTTTTCCTAGATAAGTCCCTTTAACATTTCATATAAGTGCTTGGTGATGATGAACTCCTTTAACTTGACCTTACCTGGGAAGCACTTTATCTACCCTTCATTCTAACTGATATCTTTGCTGGATAGAGTAATCTTGGATGTAGGTCCTTGCCTTCCATGACTTTGAATACTTCTTTCAAGCCCCTTCTTGCCCACAAGATTGATTTTGAGAAATTAGCTGATAGTCTTAAGGAAATTCCTTTGTAGGTAACTGTCTCCTTTTCTCTTGCTGCTTTTAAGATTCTCTCCTTATCTTTAATCTTGGCTAATGTAATTATGATGTGCCTTGGTGTGTGCTTCCTTGAGTCCAACTTCTTTGGGACTCTCTGAGTGTCCTGGACTTCCTGGAAGTCTATTTCCTTTGCCAGATTAGGAAAGTTCTCCTTCATTATGTTTCTAAATAAGTTTTCAATTTCTTGGTCTTCCTCTTCTCCTTCTGGTATACCTATGATTTGGATATTGGAATGTTTCAAGTTGTCCTGGAGGTTTCTAAGCCTCTCCTTTTTTTTTTTGAATTACTGTTTCTTCATTCTGTTCTTGTTGAATGTTTATTTCTTCCTTCTGCTCCAAACCGTTGATCTGAGTCCCAGTTTCCTTCCTTTCATTGTTGGTTCCCTGTACATTTTCCTTCATTTCACTTTTCATAACCTTCATTTTTTCCTCTACTTTGCAACCATACTCAACATTTCTGTGAGCATCCTGATTACCAGTGTTTTGAACTCTGGATCTAATAGGTTGGCTATCTCCTTGTCACTTAGTTGCATTTTTTCTGGGAGTTTAATCCATTCTTTCATTTGGGCCATATTTTTTTTGTCTTGGTATTCACCAGGGTGGGGCAACTCATTTCCCTGTGTTGTGGCACTATACATAAGGGAGGGGTCCGAGAGGGAACAATGCCACTTGCTGAGCTCTCAGCCAGCTTTCAGTCACTTCTCTTGCTACCCACAAGCAAACTGGGCCCTTCTGGTGCTTATTCCTGGGTGGGTGGGTTTGTGTACATTCTAGGACCCTGTGGGTCTCTCCAACAAACTCTACTGTGAGGCTGGGAGTTTTCTCCTGCCACCCCAACCCCCACAGATTTTTTAGTCAGAGGTTTTGAGGCTTTATTTCTCCGCACTGGGACCCTAGGTTGCGTGGTCTGTCTTGCTTCCCAATTGTTCCTCCCAGTTTATGTGCATGTAAATGTGAGACTGCCTGTTCCGCCAGTTGCCAGCTGCCAGCCGCCACCTTGCCAAGTCCTCCAGCTACCTTGCTGGCCTAGGTCCTGCCATGAGTCTTCTCCATCCGGGCTGCCCATCTCCACCCCTCCTACCGGTTTGGGTTAATGTTTCTTCTTTAACTCCTTGGTTGTCAGACTTCCATACAGTTCAACTTTCTGGCAGTTCTGGTTATTTTTTGTCTTTAAATTTGTTGTTGTCCTTGTTTTGGTTGTGTGAGAAGGCAAAGTGTATACACCTATGCCTTCATCTTGGCCGGAAGTCAGCTTTGATACTTTATTCTAAAAAGATGATCACAGATGCTTGAAGGAGCTTATATTTAAGATAGCCACTTTATCATTGCTTATAATAACAAAAATGGATATATATTAATGTTCTATAATAAATATGAGAAATTCAATTCATAAGCTGAAATATTATGCAGTCATTAAAATTATGTTGTAGATGAATATTTAATGATGTTGTGAGATAATGATGATATAGTAAGTGAAAAAGCATATTTTAAGGACAGATGCAATGTAATTCCTATTTATTATAGGACTATTTATTATATATTATATAATATTTTTATTATACGGACAGTAAAAAATACATGTAAATGCAAATTGTGTTTCTATCTGAATAGGTGGAGTTATATATGAATTTTTACATGTTTTACTGTATTTTTAAATTTTTCTGCAATTAAATACATTGCTTTTTGCAATCAGAAAAAAATATTTTCAAAAGGATTTCAATAGTAAAGACTGTATTTTACAAAGAAGAAATATGTGTGCATACCTTATTATAATATCATAACCAATGAAGCATTGGCCTAGTGAGATTTTATTTCTCTTTTTACATTTATTTATTTATATATTTATCTGAGAGAGAGAGAGAGAAATGTTATTCTTGGAAATATTCTTGCAACTTTCCTACAGGGAATTTTTAAATGATAGGGATCATGGCTTTACTGCATTGTAAAGAGCCAAAAACTATACAGACACTGAAATCCCTGTCATAGATAGTAAAGATTCTTTCAACAATCTCATGGATTCACATGATCTGAATGAGAGGCCTTTTGGGTAGTATGTAGACTACAGCAGCTACCTGTCTTCAAGTTACAAGCATGCAAAACTAGAAGTCAAACCGTTTTCTGATGTGAAGAGGCTCCACAAATTCAGACTTCCCAAGTAACCTACAAAGTCTAAATTTTACAGTCAATTCACCTAGAACAGCCATCAGCAACCCCCCCACATAGCTGCATCTAAACTACCCACATTACCTGAACGCCTCTACAACAATCAGATCTGTTCACTCAAAATGTAGGGATAAAGGGTTAGTGGAAAGGAAAAGAAAATTGTCTCACTCGGATATCTCATATAACATAACAGAGAGGGCAAGACCCTTGATAGCTTGAAAAAGATTGTCTTGCATCCAAAATGGAAACACTTTTTCTGTTTATCTGGTATTCTCCTATTATGCTCAGTGAGGCTGTGTCATTTATGGCTGTTTCTTTCTACCTCTGTCTCTTTGAAGGCACATCCACAGAATTAAATTTCATGCACTGAAAGGGATGCTTTCAAAAGCTTGGAATCAATTCTTTAATCATTCCACTTTCTTAACTGTGATTAAAAACATGTGTCCCCTAATTAAGCTAATGAGAAATTGTTAATTGGCACAAAGCCCCCCTCTGTGCACACTTGTTAATGTCACCATCGCATTGATAGGAGAAAGGATCAGAATCAAGGGCATAGCTTCCCTGAATGACTTTCATGTTGGACTTAAGGACAGCAGCTCTATTTGAGACGTCCATATTTCCCCTATGAGCTGTAGGGAAGGATAAAGAATGCAATTTTTCTGTTGACTTTACAGGGAAGCAGAAGAAAATGATGCATTGGGACAATGGATAGGCAGATTGTTTTCTTCTTCATAGAAATGATGATAGTCTACCCACTGGCCTCTTTTCTATGTAACAATGAATCTATATGGAAAAGCCACAGCCGAATTGGACTGTGTCCCTCGGAGGGACCAAGGGACAGAGCCTTTCTTAATTATTCAGCTCGCTGTTGGCCCGTCTCTGTTCCTCTTGGTCTCTAATGAACGATATCATACAGGTAATATCCTGTACCCAGGGCATCTTGTGGATTGGAGGGGTATGATTTGTCAGAAGAAGCACGGGCATCGATGAGATTATTTTTCATATTTTTCTACAATTTCCATTTTGGCAATACCAGAACTTTTTATTTGCCTAGTTTGTCCCTTGCTCTTCCTGTGGACCTGTGCACACCAAAAATAATTAATTCTCAAGGTCTTGGAAAAGCTTAAGGTGGATAAATGTCCACCTTATCTCCATAACTATAAGGGATTGGGCCAGGAGTTATGGAATATTTTCAAGAGAAACGTAAGCAAAACATCAGGCAACAACTAAGGACTGAAAACACTTTGGGTGCCTTTGTTCAGAACCTTTAGTTCCAGGAGATGGGACTTTCTACTATAAGCAAGTCCAAGCTTGGTGCAAGAAGTTAAACAAGAAGCACTCTCGGTGTCCTCAGCTAAGAAGGCATGACAATAAATGCAAGAGAAAGGCATTGTCCTGACTTCTGCAAGGCTCAGCCTTACTCGGGAAGACAGCCTCTGGCACAGATGCGGGCATTCCACATTGCACACCTGCATCCGAAACAGCAGTGAAGGAGCCTGCAGAACTGAGGACCTTGACAAGGGACACAGGTGCATGAGAGGGCGAGCACTGAGGCCACTGTGTGGTGGCTGGAGCTATTGGGAAGCTTGCATTTGCTGGACAAACTTGGAGGGCACTGCAGGAAAAGATGCCTACATGTGTGTTCACAAGACGGAGAGGCTTGGAGAGAGTTGAGTCACACCCTCCTGTGGGGTATGGTGGTGAGTGGAGAGGGTTTCAGGAAAGTCTTGGGGTGACATGAGAAAGGGAGGAGGGGTGCAAGAATTAGAGGCACCATCGCCTGACTGTAGACTTAAGTCTGTAAAACCTCTAACATCCCATCAAATCACGGCACGTGCACCTGAGGTGGTATTTTTTCAACTTACTCATGTTTTTCTTATAATCTCCCCTGGGGACTATAAGCACAAAATTCAATCAGGGGAGCATCCATTAGCTCCTGTCTGGTGCATAAAGAGGAAAGATAAGAACATACCGGAATATGCCCCCTGAGTATCAGTTGGGTGTTTGGGGTTGTCGGGGGAGAAGGAAGAGATTGAATTTGCAGGAGTGAGCAGAATGTTCTTGCGATACTCTCTTCTACCCCCTGCCCCCAGGACTTTGCTGTTGAACAGAAGAGTTTTATCCTATGACCAGATGGTAGGACTGAATGTTTTAGAATGCACCTTGTTTTATAAATAAGTGAATCTGTTTATTTGAGCTAAAAATGTTTAGTTTAATCAATAACAGTGGAATGGGGACCAAATAGGTCATGTTTTAGAATTCATTTGGAGTAATCCCTTTCTTTTAACCCATTGCTTATCAGAGGGACAGGGACGAGATGAAATGACATATGTGAAAGTGCTTTGTAGACTCTAAAAGCACTCAGAAAATAGGCCGAAATCTGCTAAGGGTAGCAGAATAATCCATTTGAAAAGTAAGGATGAAATGCCAAGATTTGGGTAGCTTTAAAATCCAGTTAGCTCAGGTCCCCAAGTGCATCTGTTCCAACACTTGTCCACCACAAACAGGGCTGGTAGCCATGGCTTTGCAGCTCATGAGTGTCTGGCCCAGCAGAGAGGCAGAGCTGACCAAGAGCAGGACACAAGTTGATGCACCAATTTGTCGATTTACCTTAAAAAATAAAAACAGAGAGTTTGAGCTAGGTTCTAGGTGAGTTATTTTTATGGACACTTACCTTAGCCCATTTTTTAAAGTAACGAAGGCCCTATAGTCCCCATAGAATCTGTTCCAAACTTAACTAAGTGTCTGAATATTCTTAGTTCCTTTAACAGGGAACTTACCTCCCAAGATAGGGGATGCAGGAGGCCCAGGCTCTAGGTTTTCTGTCTTCTTCACTCACCCTTCAGAACCTACTTGCTTCTTATTGCTCTTTGTCACTTCTAGACCACTTGCATCTGGATCTTCTCTTTGGTTATCATACCCACCCATGGACACCGTCTTTTTGAGTAACTCTTATTTTTAAGCCCTGCTCTTAAGGAGTATCATACCATTCCTGTGTCCGGTGTAGACTTTTGGAATGTCAGACTGGATCAGAGGCTGAGGTCTTGAATTGACATGGAAAAAATCTTTGGACAATTCCAATCTTTCCTTCCAGTTTCCAAAAGTAGCAGGTAGTAAAGCTCCAATGTGTATCTCAAGTCAAGGGCAAGTCCAGGATGTAGACATCTCTATTGCACCCACTTTGTTAAAGCTGTGATCATCACTGGACCCAGAGGATAGAATGTGGATGTGAGACATTTTATCCATGAGCATTAAGGGAAAGTGGCACAACAGGGTATTTAGTACACTGTCTTTGACTCCCAAACCCTCTTGCTAAAGCCATGAGAATCCCAACCATCACACACCATGTCAAAGGTTCTATGGCCCACTTCGAACGAGACCCCCTCCCCATGCTGAAGCAACATTTACTCCAAGCCTTTCAGAATTTTGACCTAGGAATAGACATAATATTTATCCTTTCCAGAACTAGATAGTGAGCATGTATTATGAGCTAGGCACTGTTCTAGACATTGAGGATAAATTAATGAACAAAACCGACAAAATCCCTGCCTTCCTAGAAATACAGGTCAGAGAAAACGGAGTGAGTTAAATGTATAGATTGCTAAACTGTGGCAAGCACTATGGAGAAAAATAAAGTATATAAGGTAGACAGAGAATGCTGGCATGTTCATTGCAAATTTAAGCAGGATAATCAAGAAACGTATTGCCCAGGAGGTGACGTTGGGCAGCCTTGAAGGAAGTGAGTGATGAGGACGTCTGGAGGGTGTTCTAGGCACAGGGATGGGTGATGTCAACAGCTCGGTGGTAGAGGCCACCTTGCTGTCCTCCAGTCACAGCTGCAAGGGGCCAGGGTAGCTGAACTCAGTGCATGGGGTTCGGGGGGGGGGGTGTGCACACACAGAGAGAGCAGGGAGAGATCTGAGCAGGGCAGTGGTGACAGTGGGAGACCCCGTGACACATCCTGGGCTCTGCTGTGGAGAATAAACAGAAGGGTGGAATGGGGCTGAAGACAAGAGTGGGACCCGAGAGACCAGGTCAGGGCTATTGTAATCATATGGGTGAAAGATGTGGGTGATTTGGACCACATGGTTGGGGGGTAGGAGGGTTACAGAAGAGCTGATAAAAGCGAATTGATTTTAAATCTATTTTGAAAGTGAGCAAACAGGATTTGCTGCTAGACTGGATAAGGGGTATCAGGAAGAGAGAACAACTCCTTTGCTAACCCCTTCAAAGGGACTTAGGGTCTTTGGGTGGCCTGCCAGTTCAGACCAGATCCTTAGCTTGCCGATGAGGCTCCCTCTCCTGTCCCAACTCCATTCTACACACAAGGGGTAAGACAGGACGATTGTGGCCCCAGGCAAAGCACAGGGATTAGGTGATAAATCACTAGATATCAACACATTAAATTAAAAGTCATAAAGGATTATCTTCCTTCCTAGGCCTAGAAAAGTGTGGCTTCTTTCAAGTGTGCTGTCTGTTGGATTATCAGAAGAAAACCTCCCGCCCAGTTTACATATGACTCCAGGTAACAGGAGCCCTTAGGTGGGACCATTTCCTGCCCTTCCTCCCCTGACCCCTTCTTTATTCGGGGTATCCTAGAAATCTTAAGTTGTTATTTTTCTAAAACAGGAGTGTTTATGACCTTCCCGGCACAGTGTAGAAAATAGTTTGTTTTATTAAAGTACATATAAAAGGCGAAGTTAATAAAAGAGAGAGTTGGGGGAGGCAAGGGAGCCGCAACTTCAAGAATAGCATGTTTTAAATGTTCTAAGCAGCTCGGTCTGCCCGCACTCCCTTCCCCATCAGCTATCGCTGCAGGATTTTTGCTCACATCAGCCATTTTCCACCCCATCTTTCTTTCTCACAGGTAGTTTTGAAACCTAATTTCAACCTCTTTGGATGAGATGCCAGCCCTTGACTGGATCCAGGCCTCCACCAGCAATCTGGCATTCCGTTCTGGCCAGTTCAGCTGCTATCTGAAAAATAAAATAGATAGCTAAGGGTCTGTGTTGGGGCAGTGGAAACAGGTGTTTGCTAAAGCTGCACATTACTCCTGCAGGAGTTCTTTGCCTGGGGGCATTAGGCTTTGTCAGCCCCACTTGAGGGGGAGGCACAGTTACCTTTATGTACCCAGATAGAATGAAACACTTCCTGGGGGTAATAATATGCCTTAAAATTAGCTTCCTGTCTCTTCTATTATAAACAGTGAACAGGCATTTCTCATTACCTGGAAGATTCTGCAGTTGTGGGCGAGGTTCGCTTCTGAAGCTCGGCTTTCCACACTGTTCAATCATAGCAGGCACCACCCCTTTTTTTCCTCCACCCCGCAGCTCCCTTTCCAATGAATGGGGGTATGTAAGACCCTTGAAAGGATAACCGCTACCATACCACACTGACTAGAATGCATCATTGCAATTGAATGGGGACTGGCAGGGCAGAAGCAGCTAAGAGATGTGACCTTTTTTCTGGCAAGCAAAGATTTTTACAAAGCATTGAGAAGGGGGCCAGACAAAGGGAGCTGATCAGATTTCTGAAGTGTTTGAGCAGCTGTAAGCTTATGCATATGAATAGAGAATGCCTGTATGAAGCCACCAAGTCCAGAGCAAAGGCCATTTGACTATACCAGAGGGAAGAAGGAAAGTAGAGGCGGGGGTCAGGGGAAATAATAAAGGCTGTATTAAAACGGTGAATAATGGAATTCAGAGGTTATCACCAGAGTCGAAATGAAATATGAGGTTCTCACTTTCATTCCTTCTTAAGCCTCAGGCACTGCTGATGTGGTTTATTAAACAGCTGTCACAATCCAGGCCCCTGAGGCAGACGCATTCAATAGGGTGTGAAGGAACATTCCAGTAGAGGCAGATACAGCAACTGGTTTCACAGCAGGCTCCCCCATTGCAAGTCCCTTCCCATCCTTTTGCCTCCTGCTAAAGGGAAATAGAAAAGGGAAGGTGGGGGGGGAGACCAAAGGAATGGGAAAATGAGTAAAAAGCAGGACAAGTAAATTAACAGAGAAAGAATACTCTTGTAAAATATGCTAGTTCTTTTCTCTCCATGATTAATTAAAAAGTATCTGATAAGCCAAATAATTTACACACTGTGAAGTACACAAAAATAGACCATGCAGTGCCTGCCTTTGGGGACTTAGACTCCAAAGTGACATTAGCACTGAAGGAGGAGTGGGTTTCACCAGGAAAGAGCATTAAAAAGCCTATTCCCAGGCAGAGTAGAGGCATGCAAATATTTGCCATTGTGTGACTTGGGTACAAGATTATTTAGTGAGGAATGGCAAGAGGGGACCTAGGAAAACAGATTTGGGCAAAGTGGAGAAGGCCCTTGCGTGCCATCCTGTGGCTTTCGGATGGTGATCCTAGAGGACAGGTGAATTCTTGAAGGGCTTTCATCGTGAAGTAGATTAGCGTTTTAGCAGGGCCTCTATAGGTTCTCTGCGGAGGACCAGTTGAAAGGAGGCAAGACTGAAGACAAGAGGGCCATCAAGAGACTCGTCTGATACTCCAGGTGAGGGATGGTGCTAGACTCCCCTGCAGGAGGGAGAGAGCCCATTCCTGCCCAGCCCACTTGGCACTCCCTGGCCTGTACGTAGAGCAGCGGTGCTGAGCGGACAGTGTCCAGGGGAAGGCAGCAGGAGGGGCAGGTAAGGAGAGTAGACGTAAAGCTCTGGAAGCAGAGGGTTCCTGAACCTGTACCTGGCCCCATCCACGCCTTGGTGGTTGCAGGGTCATGGCAATTTTTTCCAATCAGGCCCCCAAGAGTAGCATGAACTTCCAGAAGAAACTGATTCCCACTTTAGGCTAGATAGTAATTATCTTCGGTTCTAAAATTCCTTAAAATGGCTTGGCTTTTACTTCTGTTTGCAAGTAGATTTAGCAGTTTTTTATGATGCTATGCTATTTAGTTGTTAATTACATCATTATTTTATTATCCAGAAATGAGAAACACTTGTTATGCTTTAACATTTTTGAATTCCAGAGGGAAAAGAAATTGCATCATTAACTTATTTTCTCAATAAAAAGAAACAAGATACCTTAAATCAGCCTATTCTTTGCCTTATAGCTTTCGGTTTTTTTTTCCCAGCAAGTGCTACAGGATAAAGTAATTGTGTAATTAGGAATAAATGGCTTCCAAAGCGATACCTTATTTTGTTCTAAAAGGGGTAAGTATTTTGTATCCCTTTTTAAAAGTGCCCAATTTGCACTAAAAGAGAAGTGAGGAATATAATTCTGGAATAATTGCACTTAATAAGTTTGGTGACTAAAATTTTCTCATTGGCACGGTTCCCATATTTTCCAAACAACATTCACTGTGTTTGCAGAACTATGTAGACATAGTTCTATGTCCCTCAAGTCTGGGTTTGGTTATCCTCACCCACTTTGAGTTATTGTCATTCAGAGAGTATTTTTCCTCATCTGTGCAGATCATGGAAGGACTGAAGAAAACAGTTGATGGCCGTAGATGTATTATTTTTTTTCTCTTTATGATGGCTTCAGCTTGTAGCAATGAAATTGTGTTGCTGTTCTTGTTTGAATGGTGGTTTAAAGCTACAGAACACTGGCATTCTTTCACATTTGCTTAATAAATTAGTGTTCTGAATCTGGTTGACTTGTTTGGTGGGAACATTAAGTTTACACGCCAAGGAAAGGAGAGAAGAGCGATGGGCACAGAGCTTAGGGAGAGGTGGGGAAGGCAATTACAATTTATCAGGCAAGAGTGCCAGGATTTCGTTTTTCTTCTAAACCAAGGACTGGTTCATAAGAGTAACCCATCATAGGGGTAATTCTCTTTATATTTTTCTAGGACACCAACTGACATATTGGATGCTAACATGGTCCTGTGACTTAGGCGGGCAATGATGCCCACTCGCCAGGAGGGCACCGCTGGGGGCACTCTTCAGTCGTCCTGCCAGTTTTCCCGTCTGAATAAAAGGAGCATCATCCCAAATAGATCCATCTCTCCCAGTGGTATTGGAGTGAGAAAATGACATAACAGATGTGAATGCACTTAGAATGTAAAAGCAATATATAAATGTAAGAGATTCGTAGTTCTTATTACAAAGATTCATCTAATCCTGCCACATTATGACAGCCTAAGTCCTATTAGCTACTCACATTATAATAATCTGTTATTGGTAGAATCAGCCTTGGGTGGTAGCAGCTGGCCTTGACTATTACCATGGAAATCTGTTGGAAAAATGACAAATGAAGTATGGCTAAAAAGAAGGAAGACTGGTTAGTATATGTTACCTGTGGAAACTAGTCTTGGTTCTGTCCTAGCACTGTGAATTCCTCCCAAAAATGGGTCTAAATGAGTCTATCTGAATCAACTTGAACAGAACAGTAGGATTGAGAGCCAAAGTCCTCCTTTCTAGATCCAGCTGTCCCACTTACTAATTGAACAAAATCCTTCTATTAAAGACTTAGAGGAAATATTTCTTTTAGTAGGCCTAATTATGTCTCGAGTGAATTGTTGAATTATGTTGGTAAATGCTAGGTTCACAATTGTTTTATTTTAGATGGGAAAATAGACTGAAACTTAGGATCCAAATGAGATAAAGTCTTTTTCTCATTCATTCATTCATTCATTCATTCATTCATTCATTCATCATATGTAAACACTGAACATTTAGTATGTACCAGGCCCAGTTGTAGGCACTGAGGATAACATAGAGAACAAAAGGGAAAATGTCTTTTTTCTCTTAGGGTTTACATTTTATTGAAGAATGATATTAATCTCCTGTGGTTGCTATAATAAATTATCACAAGCTGATGGTTTACAACAACAGAAGTTCATTCTCTCATAGTTCTGGAAGCCAGAAGTCTGAAGGTGTTGGTAGGGTCACTCTATCTTTGCCTCTTTCAATTTCCAGGGGCTGATTGCATTCCTTGGCTTATGGCCATGCCATTGTAACCTTTCAGGCCACTGTCTTCAAATCTCCTACTGCGCTGTCTTCTCCTGGTTTCTTCTATGCATGTCAAATCTTCCTCTACTGCCCTTTTATACATGTGATTGCATTTAGGGTTCATTCTGATCATCAAGGATAATCTCTCCAAATCGCAGTCCTTAACTTAATCACAGCTGCAAAGACACTTCTTCCATATAGAGTATATTCTCAGACTCCAGGCATTAGGATGTGACTGTCTTTTGGGGAGGCCATTGTTCCACCTATCAGAGTAATAGTTAATTGGCAGCCAGATCAATGCATAGTGTGTCAGATGGTGTTGATTGCAAGAGAAGAGTAAGGGTGATTGATGTGTTGGAGTGGGTGTGGGGTTTCTGTGTTAGACTCCACATCAGAAAGGCCTCACTAATCTGCTAAAATGCTGATTAAAGCAGGAAGCTGAAGGAAGGGAGGAAGCAAGCTCTGCAAATGGGTAGAGGAAGCATCTTTTAGGCAAAGACACCACAGTACCAGAGATACGATGTTCTGCTCTCTTGCCTCCTGGTTTCCTATTAAGTACAGCCACCTGGTCATTTTGGTCAAATATATTCTGAAGTATTGTTGAACTTCTGCTTTAATTTCTTTGAGACAGCTTAGGGACCCAGGCATGGGACCTCAAGGATACCAGCCAGGTAGCCAGAAGGACCAATGGATGGCAAAAATGTCACCACGCTCCATTCCCTGCTCAAAAACTCAGAGGTAGCTCATTTTATCTCCCTTCTAACTGCCTGCTTAAACTGCTGACCTGCATGTACAGTTGATTGAGGTTTGACCACTGTATGACCTTGACCTTTCTAGGGTGGTGGTTAGGAACAGTCTGCCATATTGCACCCAACAGTGGCAGGCTCCAACATAGTTATCAGGCAACACAGCTGGAAGAGGAAGTCGCCAGACCCTGAAATGGGAAGTTCCACAAGCCTGCCTTTTTCAGAAAGTCTGCCTTTTCAAGAAAGCCTGCTTTGTCCTCAGTTTATAGAAGCAGCCATGAAGAGCCAGGCTCCAAGACAGTTCAGAGGACCTTTCTTTCTTCTGTGCTACCTTCCTTGTGCTTGGGCATAAGCTTAATGAAATCTGTCTGGAAATTTCTCTGGGGTTTCCTCTCAGTTTCTATTTTGGGGAACCCAAGAACCAAGGCCAGTAATATCTTAATCAGACAATATTTCTCGATTTGAATGAACAGGACCACCCAGAGTTACAGATACAACGTCCTAGAAGAAACTCATAAAAATGGCCATGGAATCCTCTGTCCTCTGGTGTCTCAGATGACTTCTAAAGTAAGGAAGCTTAAACTTTGATGGATGCTGGTTATCTGCTTTCTTTCTACAAGAAATGTTCTTTTCTTTAGGGTTTCCAGATATTTTGTTCTCTTTCTCCTCCTTCATTTTTCCTAATCTTTCTCACCATTAAGAAATCAGACACATTCAAATTATTTTTGCCTAGATTTTGAAGAAATACTCTCAAATATTTCTAGCTTATATGGAAAGCAGTTAAAATTCACCCCTCGATTCCATTGATCTTCCTTTGGAATTTAATGAATTTCAATACTTCGGAACACAGTTGTTTCACTCTTCTTTCTGTGAAGGGAAAGATAATCACCCAAGAGGCAGCGTCTCGCTGTTTTCTGTATAACCTATGTGTTGGCTACAGGTGGGCTTCGCTCTGAACAGCTATCAGGGCATCATTCGCAGAGAAGTAAGTGGTGTCCCATGAGGTCGAGTTACACAGGGACCCTACGGTTTTTAAAGAGGATGTGAAAAGACCTTCCGCCAAGATGTCTCAGTCCCCTCCACACTCAATCACTGCTGGAGATCCTCTCCATTGGAATTTAGCATTCTGTTCCGAAATAGAAATGCTCTGAGGAAAGCATTCATATGGAGATTATAAACTAGAATTCCTCATTTACACCTGGCCAGTGTGCACTAGTTTATTCTTGCTAAGTAAGGGAAAAGTTTTTAATTGAGGAAGAGGGAGATTCAAGGGAAGAACTAATGAACTGTATGGAAAGAAAGCTCTGGCCTCCCAGCAGCAGCATGAAAACAAAGGATGGATATAGGAGGTCAACAGATAAAGATGGAGAGAATAGGAGGCCTGAGGGTCTGATCAACCATGGCAGCGTTGCCTTGGTGAGTCATCTCAGCTTTCTGGGCCTCCTCGTACTAGTTCCTTATAAAGAGGTTGCCATTAAATTAAAAGATCCCTTTTAGTTCCACAGCTTATGATTTAATTTAATAGCTTGCATTTACTGAGAGTTTATTCAATTCCAGGCACGTGTTATATCTTTTATGTCCATTATTTTATTTAATCCTTCCAAGGACTCCCATGTGATACTACTATCATCTCTATTTTAGAGATGAGAAAACTGAGGCTTAGAGGGATTTAGTAAATTGCTAGCCTTCTCATAGCTCGTAAGTGACTAAGCGAGGATGAAACTCCACGTCAGTGTGATCCTGGAGCCCTTGCCCTTATCTACCACATTTTGTGGGCAGAGGAGGGTATGCCATACCCTGAAAATGAAAACTGGAGACCCATCCCCTTTTCTTTTTTAAGGTTTTTTGAGTCCCATTGGACATTTCTGATGACATTTTCAAAATCATCGGAGAATGTGTACACTTAATTGGTGCTAGCTTAAAATACCATTACTACCTTAATTCAGAAAACAAAGAGCTTGCATTTAGCTGCTCTGAACTGACTCTTCTGGTCAACATGGTTAGAGCTTTACTACAGACAAGCCTATGAGGGCTGGGAAGACACCCTCAGATAAGCTGGTCATCAAATGGCCCCCACTATTAAAAACCACATCACAGTTTTAATCCTGAGCTCCTAGGATTAGCCTGGGATCCCCCAACCTGTGAAGTCTCCTCCTAAGAGATACCATAGCTCAGAGGCAGAGAATACTTGACAAGACCAAGTATCAGTATGTTGGTCTAGGAAACCTGCTGAAGTCTCCTTGGCTGGAACAAATGCATCTCTTTGCATGGCCCATCATTTTGACTTTTTTTTTTTTTTTTGGACAATTTCTAAATGTGTATGGAAACAACCTGGCTCCCTTTATATTCATGTATTCCAGCACATAAAGTCTGATTTTCTGCATGGTGGGAGTCAACCAAGCACCCTCTCTCCATTCCCCAGTTCACCGTTTTAATGCATTTCATGATTTTGTTGCTTTGGTGTGCATTTCAAAATGACACATTTGATCAGTTCTTTAGGTAATATTGATGTTTTGCCCTTTTAAATGTGTCATTTGATTTTCTGATGTTATTCTCCACCTGCTTTGGTAGCACTTTCATTTAGTCACAGCTTTTTATTGGGTCCCAAAAGGTTTACATAAAGGAATATGACCTGAGGGCATTTTATTTTATTTTAAAAATGTTTTTCTCTATTCTTTGCTGTTGTATGCCCCCAGTATCCCACCCTTTGCCAACCTATATCTTCCCTCTCCTCCCCTTCCCCCTCACCAGCCACATTACCTCCTTATCTACTCTTTAAAACACTGAATAAATTCTTCACTACAAGAGCCTCAAACACTGGCCTTTCCTCAATCATATTTAAGTATTTCATTGTATAAGGCCCGTTGCCTTGCCTCTGCTGTTCCCTGTGGAGTCAATCAAAGAGCAATTTTTAAAAGCAGGTATGGGGAGAAGGCTGATGTTTTACATTTCTGACATGTTTTCATTGCTCTTGTTGAAGACATTTCCAAATAGTAATTCCAAGTTTTTGAAGGCAGCAACAAAATGCTAATATGGTCTGTTCTTTTCTTATTATTTGACTTTTTTTCATTTTTATTTTCTGCTTTCCTTTACCTTTTACAGTATTTACCTTACATTCCTGGCAGGTTAACTTTCACTTTTTTAATATCTTCAAGCACAGTAAATGCAGATGTTGGAGACACACAATAGTGTTGAGACTGACCAAAAGTAAGCAGAAGCCAGTTTCTTCTGAGCAAAATATCTGATGAGACCTGAAGGATGGGGTTAAATAAATAAAAAATACCTTTGTTTCATGTTCACAATTGTCATCACAGATTGTCTCAAAGCTTAGATTCTGCACAGACGAGCCATGCAATCTGTAAACGCCCCCCTTCTTAAGTTAGAAAAGTCCCCAACGTGAATGTCTAAGCCCAAGATTTTTTTGTTGTTGTTAAGAAAAGACATTGTATTATAAATAAGAAGCTTAAAGTAAGTTAATATCAAGTGTCTTGTTTGTTTTATAGGGAAGAGTTAAGGATATATTAGTTTGTGGGAATGAACATGAAGTTACAAGATCATTGGGGCTTCTATAGTAGGAAAGTGGAAGTGAGGTAGACAAGTTCATGTAGGACTAGCCTTTGGCATCAATGTAAATTGACCAAGCATCTTTAGGATTATTCTATCCCCCCTGCTCCTTTCTGAATAATTTGCACACTTACTGTTCCTATAAATTCCTGGTAAAGAAGTATAGTGCAATGAAGAGAGAATGAATTTTGATGTCAACACGGCGAGTATTTGAATATGGGCTCTTGTTACCATCAGATTGCACACCTAAACTTCATGACTTATTTCCACATCTAAGAAAAATTAGATGAATATCACCGATTTCCCAAGAGGAGGCTGACATCATCTCCTGGTATGATAGAATGTGACAAAAATGAGACCCAAGGGCATGCTGTATTAGTCATAGGCGTTTGCTCAGAAGCCAGCAGTGCCTGTGATCATGAGGGGGAAGACGTGTTAGGAGCTTAGCCAGGCAGTCATGTAACAGATACGAAGAGCATTCCAGGCAAAAGAGGCAACTTGCAGGTCCAAATGGATAAACTCAGTTTATAACTTAAGGAAGTTGGCCAGGTGTAAAGACAACAGAAGTAGAGACAGGAGTCTGATAGCTCACACATTTCTTCAGGATATTATTTGCAGACTGCTCCTGTCTTCATTCTTGGCTACTTCCTTTAAGTAAGAACTTATTTTTATCTGTCTACACTTTCAAGCCTTTCTTTTTTTTCTATTAAAGGAAGAAAAGAAGAAACTGGGATATTTTCATTGCTTACCACGCATGCCCCCAACAATTACACTCCGTAATCCTAGCTTTAGTTCTCCATTGCACTTATCCCCATCTGTTTTTTCCCCACCAGAACATAAACTACATAAATGCAGCAACTTTTGGTCTGCTTTTTCATTGCCTTATTCCCAGCACTTAGAATAGAAGCTGATTCAGAGGTCTCAGTAAATATATGTTGAAGGAATAGACAAATTATTAGAGATTGCTAAAGAATGTATAAGTAGAATTGTAACAAAGGCAAAGGACTTGATAACCTTCAGTGACAGCTTCTAGGTATCAATCACTCACAGATCCAACTTTGTTCCAGGCACTGTACCTTTTGTTGGAAATTCCTTGGCCAATAGAACCAGTTTGTCACTCTCAACAAAATAGACTCTAGCAGGGATACAACTGTGTGGAATATTACACAACAGTGTAATAAAGACCGTAGAAAAGACATGTACAAACTATCTCCTTAAGAAGTGCTTTAAAATACTTTCCCATGATTCCTCCACCTAGGATAAAATTCATTTTATAATGGACTCTGAAAACACACCTATAATAATTGGCTCTTCGGGAAAAAAATTCTGAGATAGGATTTCTTTTCTGCTTCCCCCCAAATTGAGAAACACAGGTCCCCATTGTGGAGCTTTCTTGGCTTCTAAGAGACATGTGACTCTGATGTTGTCTCCACAGAACTTAGAACTGCACCAGGCTATCTATGCTTCAGCTCTATCCACAGTGCCCCTCATAGTGGAGGGTAAAATTTCTCATACAATGTAAAGGAAACTTGGCCAATTTCTCCTTGCAAAGAGCCTTTGAAGTTCAAAAGCATTTGAATTTACTTTCCCAAAATTGGTAACATAAACTCTTTCTCACAGCATTTTACCATGCAAAATTCTTCTAGCTGGCACATCAGTATCACAACCCTGTAACAGAATCAGCCTGATGATTTTTTTAGAATGCATATCAAAAATGCCCCTCATGGGGCCTAGGATGAACAGAGCCAGCCAGAAAAAAAATGAAATGCAATTTAATATAGATTTTTCAATTACATAGTGATTTTTTTATTTTCTTAAAATGAAACAATGATTTTTGCATCTTATAGTATATATTATACATATTGCTGCCTAGTAAACAGTTTAATAAATAATGTTCTTTCTCTAGTTGTGGGAGAACTTTTGTAATTTTGACTTACAGTTTTTAAAGTTAAGAGTGAGGTAAAGTATTTTTTATATTATTTGCATTTTTTTCTATTCAATTATTTGCCATTTTTTTAGACTTTTATATTTTATCAACTGATGGCTGTTCTCCTTAATGTGTACATTTTTCCTGGCGAAAGATGAGGGAAATACTAGCTAGACATTTCATCATCGGGACATTTGACTAGTTTGCTATTTTTAAGCACCAAAGATTTTGCTTGGAGCTACTAAGTCCGTGCATAGCTTCACAAATACATTCTCACAGTCTCTTGAAGAGCATAGATCCTGAGTGTTTCCATTTTTTAAATGAAGGAATTGAGTCATGAGCCGAACATTTTTGTCTAGAATGACAACTATTGGAGTTACAGTTCATTGTAGCCCCTATGGAGCTTTAGCCTAAGGAGACTTGTCCTTCTTATAAAGCAAGAAGATGGCAAAAACATAGGTAGCATTTCCAAACATTGACAAACCCTTCTTTTCTTAGAGATCAGGTACTTTTTTACTGCAGGTGCATTGGCATTATTCTTTGATTAATCAATGCTGGATAGGCCTCCTGGCTAATCTCATTAGCTAATAGTGCTTCTGGGTAATTAGCTTGATATGTGCAATTATCCTCAGATTTTAGGGCACCCCCCCACTTTGATAGCATTGGTATGTATTTAATGCTTTGGAGTATTCTGGTCCTTTGAGAGGCTGAGCAAATTTCCAAATCTTTTCAAATCAAGAGAGCATGACAGCCCATTTGGCAATGGAATTATCTGAGGTCCATCTATTAAAACCTTTCTTAGTGCCAGCAATTTCTCAAGCATGCACACATGCATGGACACACACATAGGCACACACACACACATATATACATACAAACTAGCTAATGAAATCTGGGAGTACTTTCAGCACTTTCCATTTTGGCTGAAGTCACGAGTTTCATGATAAAAATTCTAACTAGGATTAGCCAAATATACAAAAAAGACAGAAAGAAATGTCTATATGATAGACAATTACGATTTCTAGGTGGAAAAAAGTCTTTGCTCCTTTAAAGATCCATTCTCTTTTTTACAAAGAACAGAGAGTTCTGGGCCATAGTCTCAATTCTACCACCATCTAGCCTCATGACTTTGAACAAAGCATTTAACCTCTTCAGTACTGAACTTATATATTTATAAAATGACAAAGACCATTCAATTAGTCAGTGTGTTTTAAGCTCCCGTTGTGAGCTGGGCTTGTGCTAACCAAGCAATACCACGAATACATAAGAAAGATTCAGCCCATCAAGCTTTGTCTAACCAGACTGGATTAAATGATTTTCTCGATTCTTTCAAACTAGGCAGCTGTGTGATCCTACCATGAACCACTCTTCTCTTTTCCTTTTTCACTTCCAAAACCCTTCGGGAAGCAAGGAGAGAACATAAACACATTGGCAAGGCAGGTAGTACCAAGATGTTTAAATCCAGATAAAGTGAATGGTGTTAGTTAACGCTACCCCCCAGGAGAAGAGTAGGAATGTCATGATCTTCCATTTTTTAATCCTTGTCATTAACATCCTTAAAGCCACCTATTGTGAGCCTGGAAAAAGGGATTAGGGATGGCTGAGTTTCTGCATTTTAAGCCTTCCGTTGCTACCTGTGTTTATGTTCCAGATCATTTCATTCCTCCACTGATAGCAGCGCACTCCACTGAACTTAGACCGGGAACATACATCTCTGGCTGCAGAGTAATGACCCATAGCTGATCTATCTAAGCCATTTTATTTCAGGGCAGTCTCGCCTACACTAATGTTGTCAACTAAATAACCCCTATGGACATTAATGGAACCTTTGAAATTATTTGTTGTCTTATAGAAACTTATCATTTTTTGTTATTACCTAAACAATGTAGAGTCTGATTTTTTATTTTTTTCTTTGCATCTAGTTGCAATACACCAGAAAGAACCTTAGTTATGTTCCAACTCTTGCCTTGATGTGATTTTCTATGGCTTTTTCAGGGAGAGAACCATTCACCATGACTCAAAGGAAATTTGCTGCTGAAATGCACCTTGTCCAGCCACTGATGGCCTGTCACCAGGGTGCTGAAGGTCAGGAAAAGGCACGCTTACTGTCTCATCTGAGCCAAAGCTGGTTTACATGAATGATCAATGCAACAGCAAATATACTGGGTTTTATTTTCCTCTTTAACCTGCCTCAGTCATAATCTTAATAATGGGAAAAGAGGTTCTCATGGTCTCTCTCAGAGGCCCTGTGTTTCTTCCTCTTTCAGACAGCTTTTTCCCCATGAGAGCGTGAAGGAGACAGAAAGGGAAAATTCCTTGATTTTATATCTCTTATGTCAAAAAGAAAGGCAGTGCTTGAATGCTTCCAAAGTGTGGGAAGTGACAATAAGTCAACTGGTGTTTTTCCATTCTTTAGTTCTAGTCTAGAGAGGGATTCTTTTTTTCCCTAAAGTTAGTAAATGAGAGACATTGGATGGCTCTCTAAATAGCTAAGCACTGGAGTATTTATATTGTTATTATTATTTTTATGCATGCTATTTTCCCTTAGCAATAGAAAAGAAAATAAATAGTCTTTTCATTGCCAGTTCTATTTTTGTTGAAGGCTTAACTAGAAGATATATCTAATCATAATGAGCAGAGCATAAAGGATATTAAGGTTAAAAGAACTTATATTTTCCTTTATCCTCTCAACAATCTCCAGATGGATTTCCTAGGGGTTGCCTTCTAAATCTTCTTGCACAGGGAGCTGTAAATCCCGAACCCAGCAAGCTTCTGGTTCGGCTGAACATAGCCTTTCATGTACAATATGTACAGGCTGAATAATGGCAGAAAATTATTCAGAGGATAATTATAGCAATTGATCGTGAGATGTTTTGCAGCACCCTTCATAGATCATTCTTCAAAGCCTTTTGGAGAAATGGTGTCTGTGGAGTCCTTCAGAGGCAGAAAGATTCTTGGGTCTTATGTAAAGTAAATGACTTGCAAGAGTCGTAGTCGCCTGAGAAGAAAGAGGGGGACAATCCTAGGAGAACTTGAGTCAGAGGTCAGGGTCAGCTTAAAGAACCATATGATTCTGCTGGTTCCTAGATGACTATGACCTTGATCACCTTCTCAGACCATGGCCTCCATCTCATATGTTATAAGACATGTGAGCCTTTAATTATACATTGCTCTATACTTTCTGAAGATCTCTCCTGGGAATTCTCTCAAGTGACTCTGAACACCGCCCTATGAAGTGGGAGGGGTGATGAGCCATTAACCCACCTTACAGATGAGGAAAATGATGATGAGTGGTCACACTTGCCAAGGTCACAGCTATGGTGAGTGGTGTCCACCAGGAGAACAGGGTCTTCTGACCTTAAGTCCAGTGCACTCTGCTACCCCGCAACCCCTAAAGAGGAAGAAAAGCTCCCTCTTGACTTTTAGGGGAAAACATGGTGGGCCATGCTGCTGATTAGCATCTCTCCTACAGAAAGCAGTGATTTGAATCCCTATTCTTCCCTTTAGCACCCCCCAACACACACATCTCCTTTTTCCTTGGTTTTTCTCAATGGCCCTGCCTTAGGCAGGAAACAGATGGGCAGCTGAGCAAGCATACCTGTACTGGACGAAGAAATCAATAGAGACAGTTATTTCATAAACGGCTGCACTAGGCACGGGAAATTCATGGCTTAGAGAGCGCATTGGCTGGAGGAGGGGGGTTCAGAGGAAGCAAGTGTATTCTTTCTTGAGGACAGCCTGCTCACAAGGGTGCCTGGCATATTCACAACCCGGCCATAGGTGAAGAGACTCAGTTCAGACACTTAGGCTGTGACATTTTAATTTTCATATCCCTGACACCTATTATAACACCTGGTATTAAAACATTTCATATATAATTATATAAACATTTTAATACATATTATATATTTTATAATGCATATTCATGTAATTTCATAAATATTTTATATTATATAATTATTATGTTTATTTTTAAAGTGAACTGATTTTAATTGGGCTGATGGTGTGATTTCTGATGAATTTGCATGAGGCCTTGAGTAACTGGTAATTATGGCCTGAAAAAAAGATTTGTGGTTGAAACAAAGAAAGCATGGAAATAAAATGATGACTGACTTAATCTGGTGAATTAATAGGAAAGAGAGATGGTTAGACTTGTCTCCCCAAATCATTAGTCAGTAATTAACCTTCCCCACCTCCACTTTTTGCCGAACACTTTTTTTTTTCCCCGGAGAATTCCAGTGGAGAATAACACAATCATCTTTTTTTTTTTTTTTAAATAATTTGTGCATACCTACCTTAAATTAGCATGGTTAGAATAATCAATTATTTCTCCGTCTTGGCAGGTGGAACTGAGTTTTCTTTAAATGTGATTGCACAAGCTGTGTGTACTTGTGTGTGTATATGTCTGAGCTTCTCCGTATAGTGACAACCAAAGGTTGTACTTTCATGAAGTTTCATCCAAAACTTAAAATCTGAAGTAACCGTTCTTTCCTTCCCCACTGAAGTGAAAACAGAGCCCCTCATTGAGAAGAGCAGCAGGTTTTGTGTGTGTGTGTGTGTGTGTTACAAGCACGGTGACATAGGAACAAGGGATTGCCATTTTGCAACAGATCCCTAACCAAGCAGCCCGGGATTCCACTCTCCAGCTGTATCCTAAGGGCTGTGTTATAGAACTACAATGTTATTATCCTTGATTCCAACCCTCAAAGCAAAGCATTCATCCCTTGTGCTCAGAGCTTAATATGGTTTAATTAGTGACAAATGTGTTAGGGCCGTAGATAATATTATTTTATGAACTTATGTGTTCAAATGAGCATTATTCATTTCAGAGTAGTTACTGTGAAAAGCTACATGTTTTCCTATGATGCTGCTAATTCATGGTGTGGCCAGAAGAATGCTGGATTGTGAGCGAGGCAATCAGGCTCCCAGGTGCGAGTCCACTACTGTAAGAAAGCATGTCCTTCATCAACCTACTTCCCCCTTCCCACTTTAGTTTTCTCATTTATAATGGGAGAGGATTGATGAGCCCTCATATACCTGCCAGCTCTAAAATTATACGAATCTATGGCTTCTATGTCACAAACCTGGGGGGAATTTTGGAAATTGCTTTCTATCCCTTATGATGTGTTCTTTTGCATTTCCTTGGTGGTTGAATTTTTATTTTTTTCCATTGAAAGCAAATTTGATTTGGAACAGCTTAAGATCATTAAGAGTTGAGTCTAGGGATTAAAGTGTTTGATCAAGCTGGTTATGAGCATTTTAGTTCTAAAATGAGCTGTGACCATAAACTAATAAGATTGGTTTTCTCAAGGTGTCATGTAAATTCACTTTGAGAGGCGAGCTCAAAGACAGGTTTCCCCTCAAATTTGAGTACTGACAGCTAAGAAAACTGCTTTGAAGGAAAAGATTCTTCCTTTGGCCAAGCACATTGTTGTATATCAGGCCAACTTTAAAATAATCTCATCTCTTTTTAGACTGTTTTAGCTGTAGTTTGGATTTTTCAAGCCAGAGACAATTCTTATTATACTAACGGTAAGAAGCACTTGCTGTGTAAAGTAATGGTGTACCTCCTCACCATAGTTATTCAGGGTTGGAGGAAGATACTCTTGTCCCTTGTTCAATTTATTATTATTACTGATAATAATAGTAGTTAAAATGTATTGACAGTTTTATCTAGGGTAAGTTAATTAGATACTTATCTCTTGTATTTTTCCCAACTATATGATGTAAAATGCAGATGAACAAACTGAGTCTCAGAGTGGTTAAGTAACTTGTCAAGAATCACAAAACTAGTAACTGGTGCAACAATGCTAAAAAGTTTCTCTAACTACACAGTATATGTTATAGATTTAGAAATTCAATTACTGGTGAAAAATGATGGTTTCTTTATAATCGTGCTTTTCCCCCTCTTAATCTGTGTTGCTCCAAAATGTGAGCCTGAGATAAAAACTTGCATGCAGACTGTTTATTGAGGGGGATACTATCCAGAGAAAAGGAGTGAGGGAGTGGGGGGGGGCAGGGGTAGGGAAGGAGGATTATCAGGTTGCTGCTGTATGTAGTGATGGCTCAGCTCTGTGGCTCACTCCAGAGGCATGCAGAATGCCTCCCACCAAATGCACCTTACACAGGCTTGACCTGCCAGCACATTTCCAGTGGCTAAGGGTTGACCCTGGTGGTGGCAGCTCTCTGAACTCCTGATATCCACTGTGCACAGGATGAGCAGGGTGCTCATGAAACAGAATGAAGATGTGAGCAAGCTTTTCCTTGGAGTGGAAAGGGCAGAGTAAGATGAGCCCACATTCGTATGGAACTGTCCAAGTTAGCTATTCCTAGGTTACCTGCTCTTGTCTCCATAATATTCTGCTGAAATTTCCTTTCTCTCACCCCGGAATGCCCTCCCTGAGTTTTCTATTGAAATTCCACTCATCCTCTAAGGCACTAACCAGATATCATGTCCTCCGTGAAGCCTCTCTGGCACTATGTCCTCCTCCTCTGACCTCCTACTACTGTTTGGTTATAAGGCCATTAGATATTCTATTGATGTCCTGGAAATACTTGCTTACAGGCTTGTCTCCCTCATTAAATCTGAATTCCTTGAGTGCAGGGTTGCCCTTGTTCATTTCTATAACCCTAGCACAGAGCCAAGATATTCTAACATACTCTACACATTTTTATTAATGAAATACAAGAGCTGATGAATATGCTCTTTTCATGGTTGTGCAGATTTCAATTCTGACCTCTTTTTACCTTCATCTTCCCAGGCTAAGGTAGTACAATCCTATTGTGCCCTTCCTTGGGCCTTCTCCAGACCTCTTTCATCTTGAGATGTGGCTTCCAGAACTTCCGAGAGTGTTCCAGGTGAGGTTGCCCCAAAGTTGTATGTATTGAGGTGGTTCTGTTTTTCTCTGCTTCTCCACCCAGCAGCAGCCGCTTCTACTTCATTCATTGCTGGCAATCGTTTTGATACCCTGCATTACAGTGATTCATGAACAGGCTTCTCTTCTCTAATGGACTGCAGACTCCCAAGGGGAAGGCAATTGTCTTATTCATCTTCCTGTTCCCACAAGAGAAAGAAAGTGTCAAACTGAATGGTCAAGGACAGATACCTCCTATTATAATGGTAACAATAATAAGGATAACTAACAATGATTAAACACTTACCATATCCCTGTCTCTCTGAGCACTCCGCATAAATTTTCTCATACCATTTTCCCACTACAACCTTTCAGATCGTCCTATTATTATCCCCATTTCACAGACAAGGAATCTGAGGCTCACAACGATTAAGAGACTTGCCTATGATTAAGCATGTAGGAAGTGACATACTCAAGATTGAACTCAGTTCTCCCTGACCCCAGCCAAAGTCTTTGCAATGACAAAATACTACATGACCTGCTCAGGGCTCTTCTGAAAGGTAGAAGAGAGCACAGAGACCATCAAGCACAACCAGGGGAAATTTTTTAAAATTTGTTTAGATCATTGCTTCTCATTCAGGAATGATTTTGACCCTCAGGGAACATTTGGCAACCTCCAAAAACATTTTTGGTTGTCACAGGTCGGGAAGGGCAAAATGCTACTGGTGTCTAGTGGGCAGAGATCAGGGATACTGCTAAGTATTCTACGTTGCACAACAAAGAACGGTCTGGTGCAAACTGTGAATAGTCCTGAGGTTGAGAAGCCCTGGTTTAAATGAAGAAATTGAGAAAGAAGGGGGAGAAGGAAATAGTCTAACATAACACAGTGGCAAGGTTGGGACAAGAATGTGGGCCTTCTGCTTCTTTATTCCACTGAACTTCCTGCTCTACCATGCCCTGAAATCGTGCCGGCTCCTGCTGACGTATGGTAGAAACTGCATGGGAAATTGTTTTGTAAACTATAATGTCCCCACAAAGGTTGGATGCTTGTCATTGGCATCATGCCCACCGCTAAGCCCCACTTTAACTGACTCCTTGGGTCTTTCCTCACCCTCGTCTAATTTAGGTATTTTTTTTTCAGCCATTTCTTCTGTAGCAGATCTCTGAATCCTCTCTCTTTCGTGCCATTCTTGCCCACTACCACCTGAGGTAATCACAGACAACTTTCCAGAGGTTTTTTTCATCATATTTTTCTCTAACTTTCTTAGTGATTTTTAACATAGAGTGGCCTTTTTGGTTAGCCCCTTCTGGGCTTAGTATGTGGCTTGGTTTCATTAAGAAAAGAGGATTTATTAAGTTTCATCATACTTATGATCCAATAAGGGAAAGTATTTATTTTTTAACGTCCTATTTTGGACTTCTCTAAATGACTTTGGTGCCCGACCAGACCTGCCATCTCTGGAGCTTAGTCAGGCCCTCTTCAATGTACCTGTTCTTACCTGGTACCTAATGTTAGCATCTCCCATAGGTCTGGCCCCTGCTGTATTTTTATTTATTATCATTATTTTTTAATCCTTACCTGAGGGTATGTTTATTGATTTTAGAGAGAGAGAAAGGGAGAGCGAGAAAGAGAGAGAGAGAACAAAACATCAATGTGAGAGATCAGTTGCCTCCTGTATGCGCCCTGACCAGGGAATGAAACCACAAACTTTTGGTGTATGGATAATGCTCCAGCCAACTGAGCCACCCAGTCAGGGCCCTGTTGGACTTTTAATCTTGATTCCGAGTCTCATCACAAACGTTGCTGGTCTTGATGGCCTATTGTATGCATGATACCCTGGGCGAACCTCTATTCTTCTTCAGTTTTATTCTCTTCTTAAGGCTACTGTCCACCAGAATAGGTAGACTCAACATATCTTTCACAGTGAGGGTGAGGAAAGCCATAAATATTCAGTTTGCAATTAGCTTTAGAGAGCCTCACTCAAATAACTTGGATCCCCGTGGTAATTTATAATAGATGTTTTATCTATAAATGCTTCTGTACCTTTTAAAATTTCTTTCTATCTACATTCAGTCTGTAAAGGATTAAAATCAATCAAACAAGAATGCAAGCAATCAATAATCTATATAAGTAAATAAATAAGAATTCTGCAATTTACTACCCACTATGTGAAACAAGAGAGCCAAGGTAATTGCTCCAAAGTGCCAACAAATGGGAACAAAGTTAACTATTGCTCTGTTCTCAACTAAAGGTATAGAGGGAGTCAAATAGCTCTGTGTTACTGTGTCTGGAAATATATTTAGGAGAAGGTGTGTGTGATATGAGAAAAGTGTGGAATGTGCACATTTTATTTCATTCCTTTTTCTATTTTGCTTTCTCTCCCAGCTCTGCCGATGGGAGATTATTAAATACACAAGACAGTGTTCTGACCTAAAGAAATCAGCTGGCTTTGAGGAAGCCCAGGTTTGCAGCCTTTCATACTGTATCTTCTAGCATCATGCAAACCGTAGCACTGATGTTAATAGCAAAAACTGCTGCTTCAAGATCCCAGGCAAACTACAAAGTACAACTGGCTCTCCATACCCATGGGTTCTGCAGCCATGGGTTAAACCACCTGCAGATTAAAAATATTCCCCCCAGAAAGTTATGTTGCTGCTGACGTGTACTAGATAAATAGGCTTATGATAGTTACTTCTGTACTGAACATATACAGACTTGTTTTTCTTGTCATTATTCCCCTAAACAATACAGTATAACAAAAATTTACATAGCATTTACATTGTGTTTTGTTTATAAATAATCTAGTGGTGATTTAAGGTATACAGGGGGATGTGTCTAGGTTATATGCAAATATTGCACAATTTTATATTTGAGACTTGATCATCCTTGAATTTTGGTATCCTTGGGGGTCCTGAATCCATTCCCTCGGACACACCAAGGGACAACGGTACCCATGTTTGTTTGGCTGGTCCTACAATTTCCCTGAATTCCTATTCTGTATGCTTTTTATGCTTTCTGTTCAATATCACAGAAGAAAACAAATTTGAATGCCATTGGTGGCTTGACTCCTGCAGGTGGCCACCATGCCCATCGGAAAGACCTGAGTTGTTCTCAGCTGCAAAGACCTCAAGTTCCCTCTTTCTAAGGGTATTTTTGCAGTATCTTGCAAATACTCGCTAGAGTTCTATTTGGATCTAGAACAAAAGACAAGTACTGTCAGGAGACAGTAACTTTGCATTGAAGCTGTATTCCAAGCTTTGATGCTAATTGAATTCACTATCTTTCATATTTTTGTCATAATTAGATACTGCCAAAAAAATTCAGGCTCTGTTGGTTATTTAGCAGCTCGTTTCAGGCTTCTCATTACGAACTGCTGTGCAGTTTTTCTTACCAATTTGTTCTGCCTCTGCCACTCTTTCTTCCAAATGCCATTAGGAACCCCTGTTCCAAAGTAAACAGCTCCTCTGTATCCAAAATTTGTCCACACTGTTTCCTTCCTCTTTGGCTTTAGTGGATCCTGTCAACACTTAGGAACAGTACGGTCTAGTGTGGGTGCTGGGAGCTTAGTTTTTGTGTTCAAATCCCAGTTCTGTCACTCACTATGTATGTTACCATGGGCCAGGTACTGACATTTTCTTAGCCTCAGTTTCTACATTCATAATTGGGAGAAGAAAAATACTCCCTCGAGAATTATACGGATTAAATGAGTGTGTATACGAAGCACTTAGAACAGTCCCTATCATATTAGAATACTTTACATTTTTATTTACTAATTTCAGAGAGAGAGGAAGGAATGGAGGAAGAGAGAGAGAGAGAAACATCAATTTGTTGTTCCACTTATTTACGCATTCTTTGGTTGCTTCTTGTATGTGTCTTGACCTGGGATCAAACCTACAACCTTGTGGTATTGGGATGATGTTCTAACCAACTGCGCTACTTGGCCGGGGCTAGATGACTTGAATAAACAATAGTATTTAGTCGGTCCAGCTAGCATTGCCTACATTCCACACACTTCAGCATTGTTTTATTGGATGTTCTCAACATCCCTTCAATGACACATTTTCCAAGCCTTTACTCCTTCAGTCTCTTGTAAGAAATACCTCTTGCTAAGAGACTAACTCATCCTCGCAGGAAGTACTGCTCTTTACTCTTCTCATCCTTGCTACCTCGCATTTATCTGGAACTTCTGTATCATCTCACAGGACTTCAAGTCCCACTTTCATGTTATGTGACATCTCTGATGGAATGACTTGTTCATTCTCCAGAAAAAAAAAATACATCTGTGTATTGGTTCATCTTCTCAGCATCAGTACCTCAGACAGTCAGCTCCTGAACACTGTTGGAGGTACGGGCAAATCCTGCTCTACCCATTTGCTGTGAATTGATATGAAATGCTTCATTTTGCAGCTGAGGAGACAAGTCTTAGTCAAAGAGGCTCAGGCTTTTGCTCAAGAGGACACAGCTAGTAAATAATTAAACCCATTTCCTCACTTTTAAGTCTAGGTACTTTGAACTGCTCTAGAGCTGCCTCAGAAGGCTTTCTGAAGTTTATGCACATTTGCTTGACGTTTTAGTCCCCAGAAGAAGCATTTAATGTCATCTGAAAGCTTGAAGATGTTACTCTTTCTCTCTGTAGATTATTTTCACATATAGTCATTTTTAGTTGTCAGATATATAGTCTTCAATGAGAATCCTGTTAACTCTCCTTTTCCAACATTTGGGGATATGTCTATAATCCCATTTTTCTGAGCAAAGGAGCCCATTTTACCTGCAGCAGTAAAGGGGAAAAGGAAAATCCTCTACAGCCTCAGCCTTCCATTGTTTCCACCCTGGGGGGCTTCCCAGCAGGCCTGTTGTCATTGAAGGTACATCAACTGGCTAATGGAAACAGGAGACTGGGAATGAAGGACCCACTCAGAATGAGCTTGGAACTGAGAGCTGCTAGCTGGTCTGGTTGGATTTTTATTTATTTTCTCTTCAATGGAAGAGAGGTGGGGATGGCAGATAGATCCTTCTACAGTCTCACAGATGGCAAACACAAGGCCTGAGGGCTGAATCTGGCTCTCCACCTTATTTTATCCTGCCGGACACCTTGTTTCTACCTGCCTGGCAGCAGCGCTGAGCGCTCGCTTAACTGTCAAGGAGTAGTTATGTTTATACAGTCCTAAAATTACATTCAGCCCTTTGAAGGCAACCACAGGGCTGATGTGGCCTCCAGTGAAAATGAGTTTGACAGCCCTGGAGCTGGACAGAAAATGACCTGAAGGGTCTTCCAAGGAGGAATTTGTGGTATCTCCACAGGTACAGGAAGCAGAGAGATCGTTTGATCCTGGGCACAGAGCTGCAACCTTCCGACCTACCATTCCATTGAAGAGGACGGTATGTATGTTTCAACATCACATCCTCACGTGTAAAGAACCAGGCTAGAGGACGGAAGTGTTTATTTCAAGACCTATGAACCTACGGAAATGAGGCTCTAAGACAGCTAGCTACCTTCCTAATAGTTAAACAAAGTAATTTAATTACAGTTTATTATTTATTGAAGAACTACTATGTACATGTACTGGGACACACTGAACTTAACAAAAAACCAGCTTCTACCCTTACAGAGTTTACAATTTGTTTTTAGTCAGAGAGGAAACCAAGCTGCAAACAACAATGGCAGTTTCACTTAACCTTCCGGTTGGTTCAGGGGATGCTCATATGTAATAAAACTTAAACTACCTTCCTATGTATCATTTAACCTTATGAATTGTTACTTCAGAAATGAGAGTCATTTGAGGTCATATTTTTTCTCTTTTATGTGAGATGATCAATTGACTACTAAAGGCAGACTTATTATGATTCAATACTCCTATTTTAAGAAAGAAAAATAATTCACACAAAACTATATAGCAAGTGCTTTTTAAAGTTATTTCTGTGAGTCATGTAGAAAATTGGGACTCATAGGAGAATGAGGCAAACACTTGGGACACTGAGAAAGTGTCCATTTGGGGTTCATGTATTTAGATGGATGGGGATAAATGGCAGAGAGGTAGATTGATTCAATAGTAAGAATGTTTTAGTGTGTCCAATATTAGAGTCAACTATCTTGGGAGGTGGTGAGTGGCTCATCACTGAAACTATTCAAGGAAAGATGCTTTCAAGGATGATGAAGATGAGGCCTCTTTTGGGATAAGAGTGTTGATTATTTGTCTGTAAGCTCCTTTCACATCTTATGATCTCTGGTGGCAGTAAAGGGTCCCCAAAAAGCAATGGTTACTTAAATTTCACCCCTTTTCTCCTCTCCAGCCACAGTTCTGAAAGCCTTTGAGAGGTTTCTGTACAGGAGCAGATGCAGACTAGAGGAGAAAGAAATATTATTTCGCAGCAACTGGTGCTCCATCAAAACATAGGCCTAGAGAAATGACGGCAGGCATCAGTAATGGCCAAAGCACCCACCTTATTTATAGGTTCGAGGGAAAGATAAATACTGTACATGTACATTCTAATTAAGGCCAAGACTTCCCAGCATGCATAGCTCTGCATCTCATTTCCCCTGTCACTTTGGCCACGGCTCTCATATTTTCTGAATTGTTCTTAGAGTTACTGGTAATGCTGTGCTGACTAAAATGGATGGAGTCCCAAGTTGGCTGCAGGGCACAGGAATTCGATCAGCCACATGGCTGGAGCCTATATTCAAAAACATCACAGCTGCATTTGCTCTTGTCTTCATTTGCTTACCAGAGCATTTAGACCAACGATGGTGATGTAGGATTTAGGATCACTTGTGAGGGCCCCCAATCCACTGTGGTATAAAGCTGGGTGGTAAAGAGGAAAGCACCCCTTAGAAATCTCCCTTCTCAATTCCATTCATGTCAACTTAGCCTATGGGGTTAGGAGAAGAGGTATGGTCTGTTTCCATCAGGCGCATTTCTAAGATAGATTTCTGAATGACATAAAGCTAATGCTCCTTTTACAGTCTCCCCTATCCATTTCATTATGAAAAAAATAGAGCACATTCCATGAACGTATGACTAATAGCCCTTAGAAAAAGTTCAATCCTAGCTTTGATCTTTGGCGGTGAGGACATCATAATCTAATGTAGCTAATCATGTCAAAGGCACAATCAATAAGCATACACTGATCTCACAGTATAATTAAGTCTCCATAAGTTCACTTTTAGACCAAATCAATCAACGGTAGTCAATCTGATCAGGAATTCACAATATCATTAACTTTAAAACATCAAGATTTATTTTCAAAATATTATCCTATTATTAAAAAAGCCTATATTTTATTAGTTCCTTAGAATACCCTTACATAAATACACTGCAGTAAAATTTAGGTCCTTTTCTTGGCAACAGTATGACTTACCACTATAGATAAACAAAAGTATTTTCTCCTTTGTGTATATGTTTCTGGGTGCACCATCTTTCACTCTGAAGCTGTCTTCAGGTTGTCCCCAGAGCGTGCAGACACAGTGAACAAGGACTAGGCATAGGTCTGGTTTGCAGTTGGTAGCTTCCTTTGTCCAAGGTCCAGAGCCAAGGAAAAAAAAAATAGAGAAATAGGGAAACAAGGGACTAAACTAAGGGTGGAGTATGGTTTTCTCCTCATGATTTTTCACTTGAGTCCCAAGTGAAAACTTGTTTGAATAATTAGCTGATTTTTCTTCTAAACTTTTTGTTAATATACCAGCCAGGGCCAGATGTCTGCCTGTCTGTCTGTATACATGTATGCATGTATGTATGTGTTTGTGCACATGCATGCAAGCTGTCTCTCTACATGACTAAGAGACATTAATTGAAGAGTACATTTGTTCTCAGTGGATGTAGTGAATTCAACAGTGTAAATCTTAATCGAACAGAGTGTGTAAATACTTGCAATACACCATTTTTCACTCTCTAAGATTCACTTGGATAATTGCAGAAGCTTAGTAACACATCTTGGGAGGCATCAGCATGGGGTGGGGTGAAATTAATATTCATATTACTACTATATAACTGACAAAGACCAAGACACTTCACATATTTGGTATCATTTTTTATAATTTGAATAATTATACCTATCTCTCAATATAGCAATTTTCATTCATAGTTTATTGACAAGGTTACCGAAGGTCAGGAAATTAAATAACTTCTCCAATATCATATGATTAATAAATGGCAATTAGGGATTTATTTAAACCTCTGGAAACCAGAAATGGGAGTCTGAGTTTATCAGAGAGAGCTCATGGGTAACTTGGTAAGGTGAGAGCTGCAAGAGCTCGTGATCAGTGTTTAACACAGGATCTCATATAGTAGGAGGCCAAAAATACTGTTAAATGAATGAGTTATAAATCCAGGGTAATCAACCTGCTTACAACAGAATGAGGGAACGATGTGGTATCAGGGCTAAACCTAGGAGAAGTGTGTAGGTTTCAACCCCCGTAGCAAGCAGTAGTCAAACAATGATGATTTGATTCTGCAGACCAGGTTAGAGGTATGGAAAATCAGGCTAGTAGTGAAATAAGCAAATAATTTAACTCTAAATATGTTAGGTTACAATTCAGAGTCAACTGACATTTATTGAGCAGCTGTTACTGCAACCGCAAACACAGGTTCAACTGCCCGCTGCAACAACGGTCAAAGTTGTGAGACGTGCTGGTGAAAAGGAAAGAGGTTTACTCAGGTGCCATGACCTGGGAGAATGGTGGACTCAAAGATGGTCTCCCCTTCCTGCTCAGGCCTGCAGTTCTTATAGGAATAGGGAGAGGAGGGCTTTTTTTCTATCTAATTATCTTGCTAGCTTTTGGCATGCTCTGGCCCTACCCATGCATTTCTAGCCTTTGGCAAGCTCAGTGTATGAACATTTCCCTGAGCCATCTTGACCAATGGAGGAGACTCCTTAACACACTCCCTGACTGTTTATGGTATTAGGGTCACTGGTGAAAGGGGGGCTACAGGACCCTATTAAGAAGCATGGAGATAGCACCTTTCTCAGCCTACCTCCTGTCATTGGGTACTGCACCCTCACATCAGTGGGAGTGGGTTGGAGTCTGAAGGCCACCCCTGGATCCTGGTGCACCCACAACCTCTGCGTAGCCCCCATGTGGCCCACCTGTCTGAAGTGGTTGGCTGGGCCGCACTCATCTTGCCACCTGCTGCCCACACTTAACTGTCTATGGGTAACGTTATGCACTAGCTTCTTAATTCCTGTATGTAGTTGTCATGTAATCTCATTGCACCTTTACAGCAGTCATTTTTCACAGTTGAGGAAATTGAGTTTCCTGAAGGCGTGCCTTTCCCTGGGTCAGCAACTAATACGTGGTAAAATCAATGTTGGAACCCAGGTCTTCTAACTCACTCCAATGTTATTAACTTTAGGAGCACAGTCCATTTTCAGTGAGCATCTTACTTGACCTGTCAACCACACCTAGCATCATCACCTGGCTTCCAGGATGGCCCTCTCTTCTCGTTTCACGTTTATTTCACTGACAGCACTTGGTTGGTTTCCTCTCAGCCCACAGACTCCTGCACACTGGGGCATTCATTGTTCAGTCTTTGCGCTTCTTCTCTTTTCTCTTGGCACTCATTCCCTTGATGTGCTCATCTAGTCTAATCTTCTCAGTGACATCGTGACAACACTAACGTTTAGATTTCCAGCCAAGAGTTCCCTCTTGAACACTCTAAAGCTCTTCTTCAATGTTCGAAAGCGTCTCACATTTGAGCTGTTTGATACCGTACTCCTGGTGTGCCCCAGAACTCGATCACACTGGTTGTGCCCTACCTCTTAGCTAACAGCCACTCCACGCTTCCAGTTGCTCAGGACCCAAGCCACCGAATCATCTGCAGTGCTCTCATACTGTCTGCGGTAAGTCTGTCAGCAAATTCTGTGGGCTGTGTCTTCAGAAATGACTGTAATCTGACTACGTCTTACCACTCCCAGGGCTATCCTCTTGGCCCAACTCACTGTCAACTCTTGTGTTATTGCAAGATACGTTTCTGGTCTGAATTGTACCTCCTTCAATCTATTGGGTTTATAGCAGCCAAAGTGACCTCACGAAAGGTTAAGTCAAAACATGTCACTCCTCAGCTCACAACCAATTTGCTCACTGTAAGAGGCAGTATTCTTACACGGTTATACAAGGCTTTACATGATCTGGCCTCATCAAGCACAAACTTCCACCCCAAAGACTTTGCTGTTGCTATTTCCTCTGCTTGGAACATACTTCCACAGACATCTCGATCACTTCTTCTTCACTTTTTTTAGGTCATTCTTAGCCGTGCTATCTAAATCACACACTGTCTTCACACATTCAACTCTTTATCCTTCTTCTCTACTTTTCTCCACAGTATTTATAGCTGTCTGGCATATTCTATATTTAACTTACATACCTTTTATTTGTCTTTTCTCCCCTTTTAAGTATGAGTGTAACAGAGGGGCACACCCCACCAGAAATGGGGGAGGGTTTAGAGCTGCACACGTGCTGCTAGAGACTTTGCTCCCTTGCATGGCAACCAAAAGAGGGGCAAAGGCAAACGTGGCCAACACTGGCCCTCATTGGTTGGAAGGCTGGACGCTACTACTGGCTCTCGGCGCACACGGTATTCCGGGAGAGGACTTTGGATGTGGAGTGCACTGGAAAGCAAAAAGGGCAGTTGGTTCTTTCCCCTCCCCTGGGCCGGCCTGTGTATATCAGAGGTAACCAGTGCAGGCCTGCGAGTGAGGCCTGCAGACACAGACTCCAAAAGATGCTTGAAGCTGGATAGAGACTGGAGACAAGCTAAGCCACCTATGTTCATGCTACCTTTGGATGGGAAAAAAGATTCCTGGCGCAACCTTCAATTGAGCTGGCAGAGGGTAACAAGGTGATTTTTCTTTGGCTGTTTTAGAGGGAATGGGCTTTGAGGCAGAAACTTGCTGTTATTTCCAAAGACCTTGGTGATTATAGTCAGCTGTGAATAGTCACCGTGAAAAGATTTTTGCTCTTGTGCTATTTTCAGTTCTTGAACCTACGTAGTAGTTGTAATGACAAATATTTAAATAGCTATTTTTGATGACATACTCTGACTTTTCCTTTCCCCTTAATTTGTTACTCAGATATTTTAGGCAGAAACTTGCCATTAAATAAAAGATTTCTTTCTTTTCCACTGAATTTGGCTTTGGAGATTTGCCTGGTAGGCAGCAAGCTGTATGATCCTCCCCCTACTGTTTGGGTTTGGTAACATAGCACTAAGAATGAAGCAGGAAAGGATTTTTGCTATGTTGCTTGCCATTGCATCCCCGGGAAGAGAATAGAACATAGGAGATATAAAGGAACAAAACAAAAACAAAAACATTGATTGAATGACTGGGAGGGAGGGAGCCAAAGGAATTCAGCACAACAGGAAGAGGCATGGGACATGATAATAGGCAGCAGCCTAGCAGTTTCAGAGTGATGCTGAGGAGTATGTGCACCAACTTCCAACCTAACATACTCAGTGTCAGAAAATCCCCCAGTATCTCAACGTGATATTCCTAGGCCTCAGAGGAAAATGCATTAATTCTCAGAAACCTGATAGGTCATGGACCATGAAAGTACCTACAAACAGCTGTTTAAATATGGAACATAAGTACTGATTCTATTTCTTTTGTAAGAGCACGTAATTGCAAAATAAAAGTAGGAAATAAAAAAAAACAACACTTTTGAGTATCTGTTTATGGATCCCCACCCAATAATGCCCTGTTATTGTGTCTGACTGTTACCATACAGCCACATGGGATTCTGCTGCTTGCCACTAATGAACTCTAGAAGCAGAAAATTGGTGAAAAAGGAAAGGGGTTGTTTATTCAAAGGCTATACAATTTTTGGAAGAATTACGGTCTTCCGCCTCAAAACTCATTCCCTTTAAAACACCCAAGGGCAAATAATCCCTCCACCCCTAGCCAATTTAGCTCAAGAACGCACCTGGAATCCCTTCTCCCATTTAAAAATACTGTCCTTTGCAATGCACAGGTGGCTACAGCCTGATTATCCAGGTGGTTTGGCGGATTTCTGGTCACAGTCAACCTCCAGCCATCTTTTGGAGTCTGTGCACACTGGTGTCCTTCTCGTGGTGCACCCCTCTTTCCTCCAGCCACTACCCACTGGCCCGGCACTAGCATTCATCCCTCAGGCTGTCGGCTACCTGATGCGTTCGTATCTAGTTGAGCAGGGCCCTGCAGCACAGCATGCAGCTGTTGCTTTCTGTGAGGGAGGGGCACAGGGCCTGGCACCCGGCCATGCAGTCTCTATGGCCTACTGGCCCTGGAATGCTCTGGCCCCTGACCCCTGACTGAGCTCAGAAGGAGAAGAAAAGAGAGGGAGCTTCCACATGTGCTCCATTTTTAAAGCCCTGGCCCAAAATCCCACATGTGCTGGAAGCCGGTAGGAGGTGCTTTTTCCTCCATACAAACACTTGACCAGACTGGCACATGTGCTGTTCATCCAGGCCAGAGTCCATCGCACTCATTGCAGCATCTCTGCTCCTCCGCTGGCCGCCATGATCTGGAAGAGGGAGAGCTTCTAGCCGTGCAAGGGTACAGTGGGGCTTCGCCCTGTTACATGTGTGTTGTGACCTGTCCAGCCCCACACAGGCTCTGTGCAAGCTACCTTCTGAGTTTATTGCTGGCAAGCAGCAGAACCCCACATGGCTGTACAGTAACATTACCTTTACCTATACGCACTCCCTATTAAGGCGCTCTCTATTTTTGGCAGGGAGCACAGCCTAGGAAACAGTGCATGGATCCTGGAATCGGAGAGACTTGATTTCACATCACGGTCAGACTGCTTTCTAACCACAAAATCTTGGTCAATTTGCATGATCCTTCTGAGCCTCAGTGAAACTCATTTCGGAAATAGGCAGGATAAAGTATAGTTGGTAGGATAATTGTGAAGATTAAATTACATAATAACTATAATATATAGATATGATTGGCACTTAATACATGCTTCTTAAAATTTGATTGGCATTAAGTACTATGGGATAATAGAAAAAATAGGTATATACAGGTCTTTGCCCCTGATTCCTGGTACAGAGCTCCTGACACTTTTATAATTCCTTAATGATAAGACCACTAGGAGTATCTTTTGTTCTAATACTTGGTTTTTGATGCTACTTCCTGGTTCATAAATCCCTTGGAATTTCTTGGGTGATAGCGGTGTCTTTTGTTTTAATGAGGAGACTCTGGGTGGGTTCCTGGATGAGGGTGGTCACCAGAAAAAAAAAACAAGCCATAATTAGAAAGTTGGCATTTTTAGCTCAATCTCCAGTTTTCCAGCAAGGGAAGAGGAGCTGAAATTGAGTTAATGATTAATCATGTCTACATGATGAAGTCTTCCTAAAAATCCCTGAAGTACAAGGCTGAGGGAGCTTTGGGGTTGGTAAAAACGTGTAAGTGCTGGAGAGCAGTGGGCCGAGGGAAGAAATGAGACCCCGCCCCGCATACATTTCTTCCATCTAGAAGCCCATCTGTCCCCTTCACCATACCCTTTTATAATAAATCAGTACATTTAAGTAAGCATTTTTCTAAGTTCTGTGAGTTGCTCTAGCATTTTAATTAAATCAAGGAGGGGTCATAAAAACCTCTGATTTACAGCTGATAGGTCAGAAGCACAGGTGACAACGTGGGCTTGTGATTGGCATCTGAAGTGTGGTATAGTTTTGTGGAACCAAGCTATTAACCTGTGGGATCTGATGCTGTGTCTAAGTAGATAGTGTCAGAACTAAATTGTAGGACGCCCAGCTGGTGTCCCAGAATTGTTTCTTATGAAAGAACGTCCCCCATAAGTGGTGTCAGAAGTATTGTGAATGGGGTAGTAGTGTGAGAGTAAAGAAGAAGAAAAACAATCAAGTGCCTATATATAATGCATTATATAATGTATATGATATAAATCCAACCATTGTAAATATAATGAGAATGGTTTGTGTGACATTGATGTAACCCAGCAGCCAAGGAGAGTGGACTGCAATGCACATGTGTGAACAATGACGACTTCACTGTACTAACCAGTGGGGGCGGTAGACTCCGTTGAGTGAGCACGTGTACTGTGTGGCCTCTCCCATTCAAAGTGACTGAGCGAGTAGAGCAACAAATCTGCATCATATTTTGTATTAAGCTTCAACATCATCCAAGGAAACTATTCAGATGATTCAAAATGCCACAGCTATAGGGCTGCGTGATTGGCACCTTCATCATGACAATGTGCCCACTCATGCATCCCATCTCGTGCAGAGTTTTTTGGCGAAATGCCAAATCACCAAGTGACTCAGCCCTCCTACAGCCCATATTTGGTGTCCTGAAACTTCTGGCTTTTCCCAAAAGTAGAAACACCTTTGAAGGGAAAAGATTTCAGACTGTTGATGAGATCCAGGAAAATATGATGGGGTGGCTGATGGCAATTGGGGGAAGTGTGTGAAGTCCCAAGGTGCCTACTTTAAAGGGGGCTGAGGTGTATTTGTCTTATGTTCACTGTTTCTTGTATCTTATATCCTCTTCAATAAATGTCTCTTTTTCATATTACATGGCTTAATACTTTCTGGACAGACTATGTATATATGTACACACACACATATATATCAATGTAAACACTTCTATTTGTACATATACATTTATATACACATATACATACATACATATATATTTGATTGGCAGTTAATGCATACTTCTTAGAAGGGTTTAAGTTTTATGTGTAAGGAAAATAGGTGTTGACAGAAAAGCAGAGCCTTATCGCTTAGTGATGCTTCAATCTTTCCCAAATGTATTTAGCTAACTGGGGTCCATGTCCTGAGAACACACAGGTATACCATGGGAGCTGTCTTACAGTATGCTGGAAGGCCTAACACTACCTGAAATATGTATTATAAATGATTTTTAATTGTCATCTAGGTTCTGTTCTGTATTTTACAGAATCCAGACAGTTTCAATGTCAGCTAAAATAAACTTTAATTAAGAATCTTACCAGATGTATTGACCCTGGCAAATGGTTCTGACACATGCCTAGGTGTGATATTCTTGGGCTGTTTTCGATCAGCCCTCAAAACTCTGTGTACAGAGGTCCTTTTCTGGGGAAAATATATAGGGAATGGCCTCCCTCAGCTGTTCCTGATGCCAGTGGTATTACTGCCTCTGGGATCCCATCTGAGGTTTCTAAGTACCTCAGTGAGAACAAAGACTGGTGTGGCCAATAGAAGCTTAAGAAATTTTACTCAATTCGTGATGTCCATAGGTACCATGGGAGAAAGCAATGTGATGTGAAGTACAACTCAAGGAATACAATTTAAAACTTGTTTTTTTAAATAATGACTTCTTTCATATCTCATCTTCTTTTTAAATTTTTCTCAATTTATGTCTCTCAACACTGCCAGAGCCAACGTCTCTTAGAAAGCAGTGGGTAGAAGTTGTACTCTTATTCAAATACATTATCTGCTCTATTTTCTTCCCAATTC
Source organism: Micronycteris hirsuta (assembly GCA_004026765.1). Classification (NCBI taxonomy): domain Eukaryota; kingdom Metazoa; phylum Chordata; class Mammalia; order Chiroptera; family Phyllostomidae; genus Micronycteris; species Micronycteris hirsuta. The sequence continues at coordinate 120,810 of PVJI01000266.1, read as the reverse complement.
AGAATCTTTTCCACTATAGTAACAGAAAATAAGTGGTGTGGGCTTATTAAGAAAGGAGGAATAGTGACCCTCCGGGGAGATAACCTTAACCATTTAAATGGCTTTGTACTCTGACAGGTGTTTGATGCTTGGTTTCTCATCCTGCTGTCTGATAAACCAGCGCTTCCCAAAACTCATCTGCACATTGAAATCACTTGAGAAATTTCAAAAACTACTGAAGCCTGTGTTGAGCCAGCAGACTTGAGAATTTTTAAAAGATGATCAGGTGATTCTAACTTGCAGACAAGCTTGTAAATTACTCCTATGGGCCCAGGATAGGAACCAGCCATTCATCATTGCAAAGTCCATCTGAATCAAAGTGTTACCTAATTTCACAGAGCCCAAGAGGCTGTTCAAACAATATGTATCTTCTCCAATGTCTGCCATCAATTATATAAGGCCAAAATAGCCAGTTCCAATAACAAATGTATTTAAATTATGAAAATAGAGCCCAGACTGGTGTGGCTCAGTTGATTGTCAAACCTGGAATGAAAAGTTCCAGGTTTGATTCCTGGTCAGGGCACAGGCCCAGGTTCCCTGATGGGGTGCACAGGAGAGACAACTGATCAATGTTTCTCTCCCTCTCTTTCACCCTCCCTTCCCATCTCTCTAAAAATAAATAAATAATAAATGAAATCTATAAATGAAAAAGAATTTTTGTATGCAGCGTCTGCACCAGTCTGCATCCGCACCAACAGTGCATGAGAGCCCCTTTCCCCTACATCCTCGCCAGCACTGGTTGTTTGTTGATTGCTTGACAGTAGCCATTCTGACGGGTGTGATGTGAGACTTCATTCTGGTTTTAATTTGTATCTCTCTAATGATTAGTGGCATTGAGCATTTTTTCATATAGCTATTGGCTATCTGTATGTCACTTTGAGAAATGTTTATTCAGGTCCTTTGCCCACTTTTTAATTGCGTTGTTTGTGTTCATGGTGTTAAGTTGTATGAGTTCTTTATATATTTTGGAAAGTAACCGCTTATCAATTGTGTCATTGGTAGGTGTGTTCTCCCATATCGTAGATTCCCTTTTCATTTTGTTGATAGTGTCTTTTTCTGTGCAGAAGCTTTTTAGTTTGATGCAGTCCCATTTATTTGTTCTTTTCCTTTATTTCCCTTGCCCTAGGAGACATATTGGCAAAGAAATTGCTAGAGATATGTCTGAGGTTTTACTGCCTATGTTTTCTTCTGGGATTTTTATGGTTCCATGACTTACATTTGTCTTTTATCCATTTTGAGTTTACCCTTGTGTATGGTGTAGAAAATAGTATGGAGTTTCCTCAAAAAATTAAAAATGAGACTGTCTTTTGACACAGAGATCCCACTTCTGGGAATACAGAAACACTAATTAGAAGAATATATGCACTCCTATGTTCATAGCAGCATTATATACAATAACCAAGGTCTGGAAACCACCCAAGTACCCATCAGTAGATGAGTGGGTCAAAAAGCTATGGTACATTTACACAATGGAATTCTATGCAGCAGCAAAAAAGAAGGAGCTCTTACCCTTTGCGATGGCATGGATGGACCTGGAGAATATTTTGCTAAGCGAAGTAAGACAGTCAGAGAAAGACAAATACCATATGATCTCATCTATATGTGAAATCTAATGAACAAAATAAACTGATGGACAAACTAAAACCAGAGTCATGGACACATAGAACAGACTGATAGATCTCCAGGGGAGGGGGAACTGGAAGAAGTTAGCCAAAGAACATATACGTATGTGTGCAAAGACTGTGGACACAGACAAGAATGTGGTGAACGCAGGGAGTAGGGGCTTGGTGAAGGGGGCCAGAGGGGAGAAAATTGGGGACATCTGTAATAATGTCAACAATAAAAAAATAATAATAAAAGAATATTTTTAATTATAAAGGAAAAAGAAAATCTAAGTTCTATACAGGCTATTTGTGGGTAGCAACTTAACTCTTGCAAGAGTGCTATCCAAAGGGAAATAAAAAGATATTAAAAGCAGATTTCAGTTGATGGTAGAGCTCTGCTCCTTAAACTAAGTGTCCACATAATCTATGCTTGAATATATCCTTTCTAAAAAGCTTATCCCAACAATCAGGAGTGGAGAAATGAGGAAAATCTAGACTTGGATGTGAGAAAAGTAAAATTCTATGGTCTAAATTCTGTCTAATTTGAGATGTCCACACTGGGGATCTGAAGTTGGGATCAAAGGTAATAAATTTCAACCACCCCCTCCCTTCTAAACGTTAACAGGGAGGTGACTGCTCTGGACAGCACTGGTCCACGGGACAGACCACTTGCCCCTGGTTTTAGGCACATCAGAACAGACATCTCATACGACAAAGGAAGCCTGACCAGATTTAAGTTGGAACTTCATGGGAGGGTTTGAGAATCTGGGCACTCTTGCTGCTCTCCTTGTGAGCCCATACTCAGGACGGACATGTGTGTAACACAGCACCATCCAAGAGAAATAAAATGTGATCCACATATGTATTGAATACTTTAAAAATTTCAAGTAGCCACATTCAAAAAAAGAAATAGGTGAAATGATTGCTAATGTGTCTTTTGTAACCCAATGTATGTTATCATTCCAACATGCAATAAATATCATAAAATTATTTAACATTCTTTTTTTTTCACAAGGTTTTGAAACTTGGCATATATTCAACACACCTACAACACATCTTAATTTAGACCAACCATATTCAAGTGCTTAGTAGCCACATGTGGCTGTCTACTGTCCTGGTCACTGCAGGTGCAGGGGAAAGATCACAGATTTGAGTAAAAAGATGTGTGTTCTAGTCGATATTTAAATGATGAATTACACTTTATGGGCTTTAGAATCATTTTTAGCCCTTCTGCTCTCTGATTCTATGTCAAGTAAATGTGGGTGCATCAAAAAATTGGATGGGAATGCAAAGGCTCTGAAACTGGGATAGTCCTCAAGTTAAACTGTGTTGTTTTGCTCTTTTTATTTCGATTTAGGACAATTAAAAGGTATCTTTATATTTCACCCAAACCGTAGGTTCTGAGCAGAGGACACGGTCTTTGTCCCTTAAAAACAAAGGGATCCCCTGGGATATGTTTCTAGGGAAAATCTCACTGTAGGGATTGCTTAATAGGAAATTAAACTTTGCTATTGACCTGAATGGTCAGGCAATGGGCAATGTGGCGTAAATCAAACCCTTGACCCGCAAACAGAAAGCAAAGCCCTTTTGATTAGTTTTTGCACAGCTTTATTAAAAAGAACACTGCACACACTTCCATAGTCTCTTTCACTCCCAAGACTGGTCGAAGTCATGGGGAGCCATTGCCCACCCCCACTGAAATTGACTTTCGGAGCAATAATATACTGGGGCACAGCAGAGCTTTGTCTGGCTTCCTTGCCTGGGGTGGCCCTGGAGCTATTAAAAGTCTCTATTCATCGCCCCACTTTCAGATAAATTTGCGCAAATGGTTGTCTATTTAGATCTCAGTCACGAGAGATCTGTTTTTATTGGTGCGATGCCGAAGTGACAGTGGTGAAATACTTGAACTAAAAGGAGAAAAATGAATGTTCAGCCCATCTGTTCTCCTGAAGCGCTGTGTGACCTTCGTCAGATGTCTGTCCATGTCTAGACTTTAGTTCTTCCCATTGTAAAACAAGTAAAGCTCTTCCCACCTGATAGCGAGGATCATGTTTGTGCAATCTTGGCACATTGCACAAGAAGGTTTAAGATAAATGCAAGATACCACGATGAATCATTTCAGCAGACCCCAGGGAAGAAGCAGGATGGTAAATAACTGTCGAATCTTGGTAAACAGTTCAGGCAGATGAGAAGCAGTGATACCCTGAAGGTCAGGTCAAGGATAAGAAGGGAGGGGTGGAAGCAAAAGGAAGGAAGGGGAAGGGGCCGGGGAATGCTCACTGCCTGGCCACTAAGCGCTAAGGGGCTAAGGATGGCAAAGTTTGGAAACCTTGCCTTTGTTCTGGGATGAATTGATGAGCAAAACTGATTAGCTGTAGAATATCATTTAAACCTCCTCTTAAAGCAAATCCAAGTCTTTAATCATTATCTCCCAAACCACCAAAGAGCTCCAGACACACACCAGCCTCACTGAGAGACTTGTCAAGAATTGAAACAGTAATTCACAAATTCACTAAAATTCCCTGCTCCACCGAGCAGTGTGACAGCTCCAGCGACCGTGGTAACATTTCTATTCAAACTGGCTTTGGAGCCGAAGCTATAAATATCCTTGCAATATTTCCTACTTCAGAACATAAAGACAGCTTTACAGCACTGATAAAATAGAAATTACTTTCTCTCTGAGGTCTTGCTGGAATTTTAATGTCTGTTTTGCAATAAAGCAGCTCCTACACAATTTGATTTGAGGGAAAGAAAACAAACGGTCTAATTTAGTTACAATAATGACTCTTCTTGTATTGTTTGCCCTACTTGCTTCTCTGGCTGCTGGGCTGTTAAAGTTTGTAGCAGGGAGCAGAGGGGATGATGTTTACGAGAATATTAAAATGGTTTCTTTATTATTTAAAGATATATTGTCTCCATCTCTCTTCACCACAGAGCAACCAAAAAAAAATTTAAGCAGAAATAGAAGAAAATAAAGTTTACAGCCCTTAATAGCGCTTTGTGAAAATTGCTTGTTGGAACTGTAAAGTTGTTGACCAAAGATGACACGAATTTAAAAGGCTTTTGAAACGTGAAAGATCATAGCAGCTTTAATTATTCCATGTTACCCAGCTCTTGTTAGTGCCTTCAAAGCTGAGCAAAGCATTTTTTTTTAAGAATCCATGTACACGTCTCTCTTTTGAGGATTACATAATGCAGAAAGAAAAAAAAAGAGAGAAATTTGTGCTTGCATATGGACTACATGCTGAAGGCGTAGGAAAATTGAGTTGAAAACAGAAGCTAAGGATGGAGCGGGCTTTCTGGGGACAAGAATTAAATGATTAAAGGGAGGCAGGATTTGATTACTGATTTGATTAGGAATGTGATTAACCCAGTCTCAGACCTCTTGGCAAAAGTTTAGGGTTCAAATTAGTGATAGTTAGGTTTTGGGTTCCCACCAATTTATCTTTGTACTGAAAAGGATTCCTCCCTATTTGAAAAACACCATGATCCCACAACATCCTCCAATTGGCTGGTCAGGGGCATCTCTCCTAGGTCAGATGGCCCCAAGCAAACCCATGCAGCAAAAATTCTCCTCCACAATCAATCTGCTTCCCCTCTTCCTTTACTCACCTTCCTTCTGTTGGTTATTTTTGCTTCCTTGTGCTTACATCATCAGACTGCATTGCCTATTTTTCTTTGGATTTTCAAAATTTCCCATTTCCCTCATCCAAACATTACATCTAACTGTGCCTACAGCTCTATATCCTGATATACTCTAAATCCCTGCCCTTATTCTAAATCTGTCACTGCCCCTATGTACTACATACCATAGACCTATGAAATGTTTGGTCTAGAAAGGGATTAGGCTCTTGTGTTCCTAGGACCCTTCATATTGAAGAAAATATCTCATCGACTGCCTAATAGGCAAGCCACTCATTGGTACACTTCTATGTCCATCACAGAATCTGCCATTTTATCAACGTAATATAAAGAGGACTTTTGTATATCTAAAATGCTCTGCTGCTTTACAAAAGTTTGCAAAGTCACTGCTGTTGTCATTTTGCAGAGGGGAAAACTTAGGTGCAGAGAGGGGAAATGAACATCCATCTTCTTACAGCTGAATAATGGCAGAGAACAAGAACCCGAGTGGGTTTACTCTTACAATGATAGGGTACTAATCTCTAAGGAACTCATTCATACCTTAGTGAAAACAGCATTATGATTTATCTTATGTTAGGAATAGTTAATTTAAATAAAAATAGTAAGAACTGATCGTGATACCTTTGCTAAGGAGACGTAATAAGGGTAGGTATTGTAGGGCAGCAGTTCTCAAAGTATGGACTGAGGAGCCAACGGGGAAAGGACAGTCTTTCCAACACATAGTGTTAGGAGAACTGGATATGCACATGCAAAGAAGAAATTGGAACCTTATTTATACCTTATAAAAATTAACTCAAATGGATCAAAGACCTATATCTCTAAACTATAAATACCTTAAAAGAAAACATAAGACAAAACCTTCATGACATTAGATTTGGCAATGATTTCTTGGCTATGACATGAAAAGCACAGACAACAAAAAAAAATAGACAGTTTAAACCTCATAAAAATTTTAGAAATGTGTGCATCAAAGACAATTTCAATAAAGTAAAAAAGCAACCCACTGATGGAGACAAAATATTTGTGAATAGTATATGCGATAAGGAATTATCATCTAGAATATAGAGAGAACTCCCAAAACTCAACAACTTCAAAAAAAAAAAAAAAAGACAATGCAATTCAAAAATGGGCTAAGGACTCAAATAGACATTTCTCCAAAGAGGACAAACAAATAGCCAGTGAGCATGGAAAAGATGCTCAACGTTACTAATCATTAGGAAAATGCAAATTAGAACTGCAATGAGATACTACGTCACACCCAATAGGACGGCTATTATTTTAAAAAATAGAAAATAACAAATGTTGACAAGGACGTGTAAAAATTGGACCCATTTTGCACTGCTAGGGGGAATGTAAAGTGGAACAGCTGCTATGGAGACAATAGGGCAGGTTCTCCAAAATTTAAAAATAGAATTACCATGTTATCCAGGAATCCCACTTCTGGGTGTGTACTCAAAAGAAATGAAAGCAGACTCTCAAATAGATATTTGAACACTCATAGGGTGCCCCCTAAAAGCTTAGAAATAGGAAAGTACAGCCCAATCCTGAGAGCAGACTACTATGGCAATGCAGAGTGGATCAGAGGTGTGGGTCTTAGTCAGAGCTTGACGGATGATGATAGCTTCACTGGAGGCCTTAAGCATACTCATGGAAAGATTCTGCCAAGTAGGAGGGGAGGTGGCTTCATCAGAACTAGGTAGGGAAACATCCCAAAGGCAAGTCCTGACAGTTCCCATTTCAGGGAGCACTTGCATGTTGTGTGTTGTGAGTAAAGCACAAGGATGGAGATTAGAAGACATTTTTTCTGGTCCTTATCAGTCAAGAATATTGAGACTATTAAACACACTATCCAATGAAGATGGTAGACTTTTTGTACCTGAACTTTGTGGTAAATAAAAGGACCACAGGACTAGGAGTATTAGGGAATACATATCAAGTGTCTGGCAATGTTTGTAACACATGGAAAATGCTCCATTGCCAGGATATTAGTACTTATTTTTGCATTAATATTAGTATAGAATATGTGATGTTTGAAAAATTATCTATTCTTTTGAGGCCTTGTTTACTCATTTCTAAAATGAGAATTGCTGTGCTTCTTAATGCATCTGCCAAAACTGTGAGCTTCAGTAACAATAGGATAGGATTGAAGAGTCAAGATCCCTGTGTTTTTAGTTCCATCCAGAACCACTAAAAACCAAATGACCTTTGGAAAGTCATTTCTCTGGCCAGCCCCTTAGTTTCCTCAACTGTGAAACAAATAATTTCTCAGGTTCTATTCGGCACTGACATTCTTTGTCCACAATTTCCTATGATTCGACAAGTATGAAACCTCCTTCCTCGATTACTTATCATATTCAGGCCAGAGTGACACCTAGAACCTAAGTCTTCTAATTTTCTAAGTGTATAAATGGATTCTGGCTAATGTTTAGGATAACCTGAACAGTAGGAAAATCCCATCTCAAGGTTCATTTTTAAAGACCAAATATTGAAAACATGATTTTAAAAAAGGATGGAGAACTTTTTTAATTAAAAGAGGAAGGAAGACACTGTCTACTGAGAATCAGCTGCCTGGCAAGATTGCAAATACTTCCTAGTTCCAGTGGGTGGGAAATGCCACAGCAACATCCGTCCTGGTGTCATTTTCTTAGTTCCAGTCCCGGCAGCAATCAAGAAGTGCACGGGAGTGTGGCAACAATGAAAACAAGAAATTAGTCAATCTCTATCCCACTGTACTAAATCGGGGAACAGTATGGCCAGAGCTAGGGCAGGGCAATATGAAGAAACCGAGATATATAATATCTTTTCTGTGTTTTATATCCGTTTGATTAAAACAGTGATGGAAATTGAGCTAACTGAAAAAAATAAAATGAAAACATACCTTTCTTTGGAGTTCAAATAATTTTGGGGTTTCATCCAAATCATTTGAAACAAAATTTATGTCTACATTCATCTTCCATATGAACAAAGAATCAGTTTTTTTTTTTTTAATTGAATGTTTCTTCCCCCTTTACCATGGTAATGGCCAGTTTCTACACAGTTGATCAGATCGACCAGCCTATTAATTTGATTTGGTCCTTGGAATGGTCCCTGAATTAGGTAATTTCATATTTTTCATCATGTAAATGAAAATCATACTCACCTAGTGTTTATTAAAAATGTGGCCTGTATTCTTCCTGCATCAAAATTATCTGGACTACTTGTTTTAAATGTAGATCCTAAGATCTTAATTCTAAATCAGAATCCTTGAGGGTGGGGATTAAAGAATTATGTTAACAAGTTCCTCAGGTGATTCTTCGGAAGGTCCCCAATATCCTAACTGCCAAACCAGTACCATCCTTGCAGCCCTCATCCTACTGAAACTTGATGCAACATGTGATGCTGTGGGCCATTTCTTCCTTCTTGCAACTTGCCCTGATTTCAGGGATGCTGACATTTCATTCTCCATCCACCTTCTTTGTACTTTCTTTTGAAATCAATCCTTTTTTTACTCTGGTTCTCAAAACGTAGGAAACCCTGGTTGACAGTCCAAGAGTGATTATATCCAAAAGGGAAAGGGTAACTCCTTCCCCTAAATCAGGGCACAGTTAAGAAAGAAAAGAAGCATAAGTGCTAGACGAGTAAAAACAAACATTGTCCACCACATCTCTGCTTATTGAGATCCTTGCGGTCAAGGACCATTTCTCATTATTTCTAAATCCTCACCCTTTCATGTATCACTTACTACTTGGGAGTTATCCATGCCATTGCCCATGAAATAATGGATGGATAAATTGAATCAACAAATATACAACTCTAATAAGAAGATTCATAAGCATTAACTTTGCTATTGAAATAGCCTCTTAGTCCCAGTTTTTCTAATCCATCCTCAGAATAATCTTCAAAAAACTCTATATTATTAATTTTAATCTTCTGATTATGAACATTAAATAGCTTTTGGTATAAATTCATGCCATTGGAGTTCAAGCACCTCTTTCATGTGTCCCTGATCTATTTTTTTACCATCAGCTCCTAACCCTTCACACAATCCTTTGTGCTTCCTCCTTCTATAAATATGTATAGACATTTGTCTATGTAAATCCCTCAAACATAAATAATTTCCCCAAATTTATCTGTGACAGAAAGACAATCTTATTGATCTTCTTAATCTTTCCACTTTTATTTTTGATGATACCCTCTACAATCAACAGTTATTTATTGAGTTCCTTTGAAGTAGAAGCCACTGAGTTTCATATTGAAAACAGAAATGAAGACTTGTCCTTTGTCCTTCATGGCCCCTGAGTTTAGAAATTGCTTCATTCTGCAAACTTCCTGAAGACCTGAAGACCATTCTGCAATCTGAAGACCTGAAATACAGGCCATTGCTCCTCTGTAGTTAAACCAAACACATCTCAATCTGTTTTCTGTTTGTTCGTTTGTTTGTTTGTTTGTTTTTAATTAGAGCGTATCCTAATCCTATGACCAGACTGTAAGCTTTTCAGTGGTGAAGATCTAGTGTCATATGGCTTTTTAGCTCTCGGATGTTCATAGTAGTTGCTCAAAAAACACTTGTTGCCTGAGATTGGATTTAATCGATCCCAAGCCCTTTGTTGAGAGATGAACAGTAAAATTCAGAGAGAGTAAAGGAAATTACTCAAGGTCAAATAGCTAGTTAGTAGCAGAGCCAGAAATAATACTTTTATTTCCTTGACATGCTCTCATTCAAGCTCCAATCTTGGCATTGGAGACTAGTCCTGATTTTCTGTCTCAATATTTTTGCCTTTCACATTGCATGTTTGAGCGTCACATTCCCATCACCTTCACTTACGTAGACAAACTGTGCTATTTTAGTTTATCATCATGCTAATTCTTTTTCTTCCCCATGATTATTTTCATGTTTTTCTCTGGACTTCCTTCAGTTCTGCCACATATATTTCTTACTGTGTGCATCGGGGTTACATGCAACATTCCAGCTGCAGCATATCATGATTTTGTACCCCAAATAATACTATCTGTGCATTCCAGCCTCCTTTCTGATCATGTCCAGGTAATTGTGGGTCTTTTTCCAGCAATGGAAACGCATGGAACAGATGTTTAAGGGGAAGAATAGAGGGTTTCAACATTCCTATGTTGGATTGTAACTGGTAGTGAACCCATCATCATACAAATATTATTTGTATTTATTTTTTTCTCTAAATGCATTCCTATACAAGCTCACGTTCAACCTTGCAGGCTAGATATCTGCACAGTTTCACAGCCTGTAATTTACTCACATTGGCTTGGTGCATTACTACATGGAAAGGTTTAGTTCCAACTGCAAACTTCATTATGTGTCATTTTCAAAATAATTCCTTAAAAAGATACACTGCAGTGTTAGTATCCTAGAGGTTTTCTGTTATTGCTATTACATATGGTAAAGCTTCTCTTTCACTTTCCCTACGGTTTCTTATCTTTTACCAGTACTTTAAACATATTAATGAAGCCTTCCTCCTTGTCCACTCCAGGCTTAATAAGCTCTAAAAACATTATTTAAAAACTGACAATATTGTCAAAAACTTTTATAAAAATATATCCATTGGCTTTCTATGTGTATAATATTTACTAAACTCTTCAAACAGCTCCATTAGAAAAATGAGAAATGATTTCCTTTTCCAGAATCATAGTAGGTATTGTGGTTCAGTGTGCCTTCCTCATACTATAGAACTGTCTAGCTACCTACGGTGAATAGTACCCAGGCTGCTCTGCGGTTCCCTAGAAATTGTCTAGCGCAGTGCTTAGGACATGGCAGTGCTAACAGGGCTTAGCTGTCTATTTTTTCCCTCTGAAACTCAGGTTATAAGTGCCTATGGTGCCAGGATTGACAGAAAACCCAAGGACTTGGGATCTTCACTTGTACTAATGGGTCATTTCTCTTCTCCACTTACTCATTTGTAAACCAGGTGCTTGAAATCAATTGTCTTAAAGGCTCCTTTTTGCATGTTATTTTCCAAGAATTCTAAAACCTGTATTGGCCCACAGTTTTACATTCGCTATTCATTTTTCAAAACAGCTGCTAGTCTGAGATCTTTCCCTTGTCTCGTTCATAGTTAATGCTCGGCATCGGCACATTTATTATAAATTCATTGTGTGACTCTACCTCTCTACAGAAAAAGATAAATTGGAGCATGCTTTCCTTTTTGAGCAAAAACAAGGTGAACAACTATCCCTTCTTTTAATTCCTGAACTTAATTTTCTTTTTATGTTCTTTTTTTTCCTCATTCAGTACTTTTGTTTCTGTTTTTTCTTTTGTGTTTTTGTTCTCTCTCTTTCTTCCCTGCCTTCCCCTTTCTTTCTTCCCTTCTTTCCTTCCCTCCTTCCTCTTTCTCTCTCTCTCTAGCTCTCTCTCTCCCTCCGTCCCTCTTCACAGGATTTCTAAATTAGAAAGACATCTCAGACTTACATGTTTTAGTAGAAAGAGAATCAAAATTTTTATTCATAAGTCTTAGATTGAGACTTTTGGAACACTACTCTGATTCTCCATCTGTAAAAGGAAGGTTATAATAAAAATACTAAACACTCTTCTGAAAACTACAGAAGCAATGGTAATAAAGCACACTGCAAACATTTCTAACCAAATGCTGGTTATAATTATTATACAATCCTCTCATCTTCTTATTGGCTTGGCAGTCCCTTGGAAACAGTTGCTTAAATTCATTTTTGATCTAGTTTGCACCAGACATGTTGCATTTTTAAAACAATGGCCAGAACAACCGTTTCCCTTTGCACATGGGCTATCTTTCCCTTTCTAAAACACAATGCCTGTGCTCTGACAAAGGCCTCTTTCCTACGATAGCCATTGGCTGGGGGTTTTGTCTGAGTGCCTGTTCAAGCAGAATGTGTGATTTACTGTGTGTTGCAAAGGTGAAAGAGACTTTGACAAGTGGAGAAGAGGAGAAGGTCTGGGCTTTGTTCATTAACATGCACTCCTCTTTGTATGTATGTAAGGGGCGTGAGACAAAGTAGGGAGGGTTAGACATATGAGTTTTAAACTTGAAGACTAATTTGATTATGGAAACAGATCTGTGTCTGGCAGAAACACATGGCACTCCAGTCCTCGGCCGTCGGTGTTTGGGAAGCAGTCTTCATTAATTGGTAAATCATCTGTCTTGCATTGTCCTCCACAAGCACTATCTGTGAGGCAGCTGCCCACCTTGGATAATTTAAATGTGATTTAGCAGGATAGCCTCCTGTCTCTCCTGCCAGGACATTCACAGTACCAAATTAACGTTGATTGGCATTCCCCACCCAGCCATCGGTGATTCACAGATAAGATTCTGTTACTGATCTATGCCAGGAGGAGTTAAATGAGGATATCTTTATTGCCTGCTTTTCATTGGAGAGGATTTGGCCCATTATCTGTTTTCTAATTTCCTTTATTTGACTGCAAGATTTATTGTGTGAGCAGCTGTCCTGCATGCAGGTGGGGACTCTTCAAAGCATCCTGGGCAAATTCCCATGATTTCAGGCCACTTTCCTGGTTTACCTTTCCCTTTTGCAAAAAAGGCAACTAACCCTCTAGGTGACTGAGAAAATTATTTTCTCCTCTTTTCTGAAGTCTAATGGGAAGATCATTCATTTAATTCAGTAAACACGCTTCTAGTGATCCCTTTTTATGTGCAAGGCCTTGTGCTAGGTGCTGTGGGTGACAGATATGTGGGCCACACACTGAGCCCTTAATCTAGCTAGGGTTTGAGCAAGATTTTAGTGACATTTGTACTTAAATCCTCAATTACTTTTGTTACTTAGATTCTAATCTTCAATCTATATCTTTCATTCCTCTAATTTTTGTAATTCTTCTTAGAATCTATTTTAGTTTTTTCTCCTTTTGTAGCTTTGTAAATTAATGTTTTTAAAACGTAAATGTAGAAGACTGCAGATGATACTGTACCACTCTTGTGCTAATAACTTTCTCAGTCACCTAGAGGATTAGTGGCCCTTAATGAAAAAGGGAAAAGTAAACTAGGAAAGTGGCCTGGAATTGTGGGAATTTGTCCAGGATTCTTTGAGGAGTTCCCGCCTGCATGCATGACAGCTGCTCACACAATGAATTTTTTTTCCATTTTTTAAAGTTTATTTTGTCCAAATACAGTTGTCTGCCTTTTCCCCCCACTTCTGCCCCCACCCCAGCCATCCCCATCTCCCTCCCTTGATTCCAACCCTACCTTGGTTTTGTCCATGTGTCCTTTATAGTTGTTCCTAAAAACACTTCATCCTTTTCTCCCCATTGTCCCCTTCCATCTCCCCTCTGGTTACTGTCCATTTGTTCTTAATTTCAATGTCTCTGGTTATATTTTGCTTGCTTGTTTGTTTTGTTGATTAGGTTCCACTTAAAGGTGAGATCATATGGTATTTGTCTTTTACTGCCTGGCTTACTTTGCTTAGCATAATGCTCTCCAGTTCCACCCATGCTGTTGCAAAGGGTAGGAGCTCCTTCTTTCTTTCTGCTGTGTAGTGTTCCACAATGAATTTTTAAAAAGATGTTTTTCATAGTTGATTAAGAAATTCACCTTTAAAAGAAAATGTTACTGATAAAATTAAAGTTTCCCCAGTCTTTTTCATGTCCCAATGTCCTCCCTTTCTCTACAGAAGTTAATGCTACCATAAATTTGGTATGTAGGTATCACACCCATGCTTTTAACCTTAACTGTATGTGAGTTTATCCATAAAAATATATAGTATCACCCCCTGGCTGGTGTAGCTCAGTGGACTGAGCATGGGCTGGGAACCAGAGGGTCCCGGTTCGATTCCCAGTCAGGGCACATGCCTGGGTTGCGGGCCAGGTCCCCAGTGAGGGCCATGTGAGAGGCAACCATACATTGCTCTTTCTCTCCCTCTCTATTTCCCTCCCTTCCCCTCTCTCTAAAAATAAATAAATAAAAATCTTAAAAAATATATATATATAGTATCACAGTGTACTTCTTATTATCAAAAGTTATACTGTAAAATCCTTTTGTAACTTGCTTTTTCTGTCAATGTTATGATTACTAGATAGGCATTACTATGCTTAATTCTATTTTATCTCCTTTAATTACTATGTAATACATTACAAATCACTTTATTCTTTTGTCACCAAGTGGATATTTGATTTTTCCTACTTTTTAATTTTGTTTTTGCTATATATAACAACAATGCTTCACTGAATACCTTTGAAGACCTCTCCTTTTGTACATGAGAAAGAATTTCTCTAGGGTATATGTTTAGAAATGGAATTGCCAGGTTATAGGTTATACACGCATATAATTTTACTAGATATTGTCAACTTGCTCTTCAAAACAGTTATACCAGTTTGTATTCTCACCAGCAGATTTGAGAATTCTCATTTCTCCTCTCCCCCTGCAAAACTTGGCACAGTCTGACTTAGGAACACTTGCTAGTCCAGTGAAGTTAGAGTATAGAATTATCATTATTTACATTTTCCTGAGTAAAGTTAGGGAGAAAATTCTTTCATAGTTATTGTCAATTTGTGTTTCATATTCTGCAAACTGTCTGTTTGCATGTTTCATTCATTTTTCTACATGTTGTTTTCTAAATTGATTTCTAAGATCCCTTTATATTTTGGCTATTAATAATTTGTTTATTACATATGCGGAAAATCTCTTCTTCCAGTTTGTTTAGAGTGTTTTTGTTTATGTTTTCTTTTGTTCTACAGAAAGTTTACATTTTGAGGATTTCTGTTTTTGTTGTTACAGTTAAGAAATGCTTTCCTACTTCAAGGTTTTAGTATTTTCTTCTACATTGTATTCTACTAGCTTAATTTTTTTTTAAATATAGGTCTTTAAAACATTTGATGTTTGTTTTTAAAGTGGGAATCTAATTTTGTTTTATTTTCAATGTGAAAAGACAACTGTTTCAACAATATTTTGATACCAACTGATTGTGGATGCAATGCCTTCCCCAACTATACATCAAGGTCTCAGCTATGTTTAGATTTCTTTCTGGAGTCCTAATTCTATCACATTGACTGTTTTTCCATCACTATGCCTAGACCATATAATCTAAACCATAAATCAATTTCTCTGTCTTTATTAAAATATTTTATATCTTTTAGGATAAGTCTAAATTGTAACTTTGGATTTATGGATGTTCTGCTATTTTTTTCACAATTAAAAAATTATGACAATGTCTTTTTCTGTTGTAGTATCTCTGGTTCATCATCTTTATCCTGAAATGGGTCACACAAGTTTGACTCTTTTTTATTTCCTCTGCATTCTTGTTCACATCTTTATCAGTCAAAAATAATCTGTCTTCAACCATTATGACATAATCTAAATCTGAATCTTAGCATCTTGAATTTTGATCACCAAAAGATCTCTTTGCTATTTCTTCCAAGACATCTAGAGACTACTATGGAAATCAACCTGAATTTCCAGGGCAAACCTATTCACTAAGTTCCCAGCACACGACTTGTTTCAATGACGTTATAATACAAAGCCAATAAAGAAATCAAGTAAGCAAACAGTAAGTATCCCAAGAAAGTTGATAGAGTAGAAAATGAGAAGTAAATATCTATAAAGGTGAAATTGTATCTGGTGAAGCGATATAAAAAGGTTTGTGGGTATGGTAATATTTTAGTTGAAACTTTAAAAATAGACAAGATTTTCACACAAAATGAAAAACAGAATACCTGATCTAAAAAAACAAAAACAAAAACAAAAAACGTGATTAAAGCTGTGGTAATAGGATATAAAAATGGAACTCAATCAAGTTTGGCTTAAGACCAAAGAGAGGTTCTAGATCATCTATCTAGACGTCTTTTGCATAAAAGCTGGTCAAAGATTGCCTTTATGAAAAAAATGTTTTCAAGAAACATATTTTATTGCATGTACCTTCAGTCTATAAAAGAAATTGGAGAGATGAGAAATTAAAAGGCCCTGTATAGAGAGAGAATTTGTTGAAGTGCTCCCGCCCCACAATGAAGTAGGTGTGGGGAGTACTCATTCTTTACTTTAAGACTATAGACAACCTCAAAGAGGATATATTAATCATGTCTTTTTATTTTTTGTATTTTGATTCTTTGACATCTTGGGGCCTAGCTGACACTGAAGGGATTGTCTGTCCTAGGGCTAGCTAATTCCTGGTGAGCAAACAACTCACCAGGCAGCAAGCAGCCTTTTGTATGTAAACCAACCAATCTAGAGCCTATTCCCCCAACTACCTTCTTTACTGGGTATCTCACATTCCAGGCCATTATTCCCTTCCCCTAACCACTGCAGTGCTGGGTACCAGTCAGCTAGGGACAACCCCCACACCCAGGGCCCACTTAAATCATTCAGACTAGCAGATTCTAAGTCTGCTTGCTCTGCCTGGCCCATTTCATCCAGCAGAAGCCACAACAAAAAAGTTGTTGCCCAGTGTTCCCTCTCACTCCCTCTGTCTCCTAACTGACCCTGGCGCTTCTTCCTCCTGAGACCCTACGTGGCATGCTGTGCCTCCTGTTTCTAATGATCTAGTGATTATAATAAATTTCTTCCTTCCCAATGGTCATTTCTATGTTTTCTTGTCCTCCCATACCTGGTTAAAACAAATCCCAGGTGCCCGTAGAAGAGAAGACCATTTGGAAACTTAATAAGGATATAAATTTTAAAAGGTAAGAGGCTGGATGAGGTAGCCTGTGGTAACTGTATTGGGAAGCCACTGTGCCATTCAGGGCCCCCCCAAATCAGATGCCAAGGTGGAATCAAAAGTGCTAGATGTTTATTGGGAGAATTCCTGTGAAGGACAAAGAAAGAGGAAGCAAGAGCAGGCAAGAAGAACCTTCCACCATGATGAAGGTCTAATACCTGTGGACAGAAAGAGAGAAGGAAGAATTAAATATAAAGAGCTTCAGGTTGCTGCTTGGTTCTGACAAAGGCTCAGCTAGACTGATGGAGAGAGACTCACTGAGTTGAAGTGCCCACTGGGAGAATCTGCATTAGGCAGTATTGGGTGTTTTCTAGTACCCTTGCCTGCTCAGTCACTGTATAGGAGATTCCCAGGAGAGCGTGGCCTGGGATAAATGCCTTGATTATCCAAAGTTGCAGCAGTTCAGCTGTGCTCTCTGTAGCAGTTCCTCTTCAGGAAGATTTGAGTGGAGCACTTCTGTGGCCATTCCAGACACCCCAAATTGCGCATTGCTCATGAATTAGATGTGACCACATAAGAGATATGTGCTGCTGCCTGGGAGACTCTTGGTGTAATAAGACCTCTGGTACCTCTGGGTGCTCAAGAGCTGAGGGAGGAATGATTATTGACCAACAAAGACAGTGGCATTTGACTGTGTGAAGGGAAGTGTGGGTGACAGAACTTTAGTGTTATGGTGAGAGGAAGTATATTAAAAACTTCCACAAAGTATCCTGTAGGAAAAACATTGGTAAGTATACATTATACACACACACATCTGCTAAGGTCAGAAAGCAGCAATACTACCTTTCCATAGTACCAGCCTAGTAAGATTTTTTCTCTTCCCTTATCATTCTTTCCTTGACCAGCACTAGTCCCGAAGAGGTCAGAAACCTTAGTTGGTGTCTTGGAGAAGGAGAGACCAAGGGACAAGGCAGGGACACAAGGAGTAAATATAATTGGGTCACATCTCCTTCACTCTGTAGACTTCTCACTTGCAGTAGCTTCAAAACACATACAGCATTCTCCTTGAGAGGAGTCTGAAATTTAAAGTTCCCCCATCTAGCTTATTTCCAGTGATATTTTAGTCAGTGATGATGTGTTCATCTTTGTGATAGATCGATGCTTTGTGCATTTTGCTGCTCTTTGGCTGACCCTCCCCTTAATCGAATCATGTCTGATCTCAGGCTCTGAGTCTCAAGATCACAATAATCCCTTCTTCTCTTTAGTCCCCTGATTATTTTCTTACTTTCTTACCCGATTTAGATTTATTGTTCATCTTTTGATCCAGTCTTTTGACAGATCAGTTCAGCTGCCCACAAAAATACAAGCAATGTATTTTTATATTACATATGTGTTTTGAAGCATCACGGAGAAAATCATACAACCATAGACATTGTCACTATAAATTTATATCCTTGTCACCAACAGGTCCTTTACTGTTGCCCACTAGACCTCCTGATTTCCCACCATTCTCAAATTTTTGAACACCACCTCCCCTTTCATCTCATTCTCAGATGCTCTCCTCTTAACTCATGCAGAAAATAAACCCATCAGCTTTCATGCCACAAAATTTACCACTTGCAACTGGATTATTGCAGTAACCTAACTACTTTCCAGTTTGGTCACATTTCGATTTATTTTCCACACTACAGCCAATCTGATCATTTTACTCCCTTGCCTGACATCCTTCAGACTTTTAGGATGAAGCACAAACCACCTAACAGGGTGCGCATTCTTTTGCAAGACCAACTCCTATTACCTCTACCAGTCTCATTTCTTCCCATCTTCATATTCAAAATTGACATTCTGACCATACTGAACTTTAGTTCCTAAACTGTCCGCTGCATAGCTCTCTGGTCTCCAGGCCTTTCTTCCCATTTTTATGTCTACCTGTTTTAAAACAGTGTTCTCTCTCCCTCTTTACCTGGACAATTGTTACTTATCCTCCATGACTCAGCTTAGATGCAGTTTCCCCTCAGAACATTTTCTGGTCCCCCAACCTGTACCTGATGCCCTTTCTCTATGGTCACTAATACTCTGCACATCCATATCATAAGAACGAGTGCACAGTGTTATGATTGCCATGTCTGTCTTTCCAGCTTTAAAAGAGCAAACATCCTCTCTCTTTTATTTATAAATTTATTCCTAGATTTAAGCAGAGTCCCTAGACTATAGAAATCACTCAATAGATGCCTAGTGAGTGTCTCCATGAGGATAATTACTCCCAAATTGTTTTATTACTTGAGAGAAAACCATAAGTGTAATGACAAATGTTATGGAATAGCCGACAATTTGGGAAACTTGGCTGTGGGTTCCTCAAAGAAAACAAGTGACTTAGAAACAAACCGGCATAATCTAAACAACCTGAATAGCACATTTGTACATGTGATGAAAACTGTAAGCTCAGACCAAAATGGCTGTGCTCATAGCATCCACCAAATCAACAGATAATTTTGTACCTTATACCATAAAGAAACCCACTACAGCAGTTGGCTGATGTTCATAATTAATATCTTGTAATAACCCAAATGCCTTTATTTCTATGGGAATCTCTATGATAAAACTGCTCATAAACCTCTTTCTCAACATGAATAACAATTACATTTCCTCTGGTAAGAGACATGCAAGTGTATTTTCCTTCATAAATAAGAGTTAGAGTCAATGAAGGCAGCAACTCTTTTTATCTCTGCAACTGTATTGCAGTAAAATGGCCATATAGAATTCTAGCAGAATGCCATCCATTATTTCCTCCTTAAAAATTAGCATCTTTAGTGCCACGATGAATACTAATTTATAGACTTCTTAAATATCATCTTATAACATTTTTTTAAACATAAGATGGCTAATATCTCTGAGTTAAAACATTTTAGAGTAACATTACCCAAAGCAGCCACTACGGAACAGGAGCTTCTTGGCTGAGAGATGTCTTTTCCTGTTGGGCTGAAAGTGAATACAGCATTAGCAGGAAAGCCTTGCTTTCGACTGTAATAGGTGGCAACTGCAAGCGACAGGGCTAATCGAGTAGGAGAACTGTGGTACAAATTATTTTAATCTTGAACATCTTCACATATGGTGAAGACAGCTAATTGGTTTGTTTAGGGATTTTAACCTTTAAATTTATTCTAAATTTGCTTTGTTTGTGGTGTTAGGGTTTAATAGTCAGAGAGGAAATGAGTTTACCCAAGAATGGGTTATGCTTTAGGAAGCTGAGGAGGGAACACTGATGGTCACTGCCCACTGTGCTCCTAGGGACAGAAAGTTCATATGGCATTGGCGTGTGAACTGGAGGTTGTGGCTGAAAACAGGGAAACAGAAGAAGGCAGAACCCCTTAGGTATTTTGACTCTTATCTCCTTTTAAATATGGATATTAGAAGAAACAAAGAAAATCCGAATCCACGCCCTGACTCTGAGCAGGAATATTCACCAATGAGACTCCAGTTTTCTGTTTAAAAAACAACAATAAGAAATTCAGAAAACCCTTTATTTGAATAGCACTTTAACTATTCAAATAAAGCACTTTGTTTTATTTGATTGTTTTCCAAGCACTCTCTGGGGCATTTAATTTGGTCTCTGCTAAAACTTTTCCTCCTACCCTTTTCTTTTCAATTTTATTCTCAACCAAGGACATTTTTTTTTATTGCTTTTGGACAGAGAGGGAGGGGAGGGGAGAGAGAGAAACATCAATGTAAGAGAGAAGCATCAGTTAATTGCCTCTGGTGCGCACCCAGACCGGGGATTGCATGCACCGGACTGGGGAGTGATCCCGCAGCCTCTCAGTTACCAGATGATGCTCCAACCAACTGAGCCACACCAGCCAGGACCCACCTCATATTTTATAAAAAAGCAATCAGAGCTATTACTTTTCCTGTTGTACAGATAGGAAGCTGGGCTTAGATGAGTGTAATGGTTTGACCAAGAGCTCACAATTAGTAATGGTGAAGTTAATGCTGTAATGCAAATATTTGACTCCTGGTTTAATTCTGATTTTAAACACTTTTTTTTTAGCTGCATTATGCTTCATTATGAATATATTACAAAATCTCAGAAGTAGATTGTACATTTTTCCTCTTTTCCAAATGCAATTCTACAATCTTCAGAAGTTGAAGACTGCCCCACATTTTCTCAGTAGGAAAAAAAGAAAAAGAAAAATAATAATCATACAGGTTAGCTTAGTTTATTTTCTCTCTAGAATAAATGGCCATATTTAGCTAATGTTCCCTGATAAAGGATAGGCTACAATAATGGCAAATAATAGTATAACATTAATATTGGGGAAACTGAAAAAGAATGAAACATTTGAATCAACATCTAAAAGTACAGGAAAATATAGAGATGAGCTTCAGAGAATACCAGATCTGTTTCAGTAAAGAAAGGAACAATTAGAAGCCAGTTATATGCATTTACTCTGACATAGTGCTTGGAGATACAAGGGCCCTTGGGGGTAGAAACTTTTACCTGGTAAGGGCTGAACTCCTTCCTTGCCAGACAGCAGTACAGGCCTACTCCCCCTTACTCTTTCTTAAAGGTGACCTTGGGGTGGAATAAGACTTGAAATTTGGTAGGGCACTAAATGGTAGAACGCTATTGCAAGGAGCAAACATATGTAAAGTTAGTTCTCTGTGCCTACACAAGGTTATATTTCCTAAGTCCACTGGGTACTAGGACTTGGCTTCAAGCATGAAAATGGAAGTGAGCAACTAGTGTGTGTGTGGTAGCGGGGGGTTAATAAGGTAAGAATGAAAATGATGGAGTACTGGTAAGCCAGCAAATAGACACTGACATCACCAACAATGGCAATAAGGGCAAAGATAAGGAGGAAAAACAGTGAGTCAGGTACTGAAAACCTCAAGGAATAAGGAATGACAATACAAAGGAAGACGGGCAAGTGGTGAAGTCTGATGGCCTGAAATCAAAGGGGGAAGAAAGAAGATTTTTAGAAAAGTACTGAAGAGTGAAGAGCATACCTATCCCTTCTCAATACATGGAGTGTGAGAACAGATAGATTTTGAGAGAGAGTGGGCATTTTTTGGTTCGGCAAGATGAAGAAACCAACGAAGAGGTGGGGGATATAAAAAAGACAATTAATAAAGGCCACATCTTTCACAAGGCACAGTGGAAAATATTAAGAGGGAAGAGAGAAATAAGAGATTGGTCACATCGTGGATGTACAGAGCAGTATGTTTGGGGATGATGGTAGATATGGATAATAGATGAAGGTTTGGGTGATGTATCATTTTGATGGTATCTTACAGTAGCTGTATTCAATGCACATCAGAATCCTCTGGATAACTTTCAAGCAGTACCAATGTTTAGCATCTGTTCTGAACAATTAACTTTGAATTTCAGGGTAGGGGATTGAGCACTCCTCATATTTCTTAAAAGCCCCTTGATAATTCTTAGTAAAGCTGAGAATCAGTGTTTTAGGAAAGTGATAGGTGAGCAACTGAAAGTGTATAGACTTGTCATGATGTTATATGCATTTGTCTGTTGGAGTAGGCTTGGGGATGAGTTTGAAAGACCATTTAAAATCACTGACTTTTGGCCCTGGCTGGGTATCTCAGTTGGTTAGAGCATTGTCCCAATATCTTTGATACCCCAAATTCATGGGTTCAATCCCCAGTCAGGGCACATATAAGAATCAACCAATGAATGCATAAATAAGGAGAACTACTAATCTCTCTCTCTTCCTCTTTTTCTCTCTAAAATCAATAAATAAAAAATAAAATAAAACCACTGATTTTTGTTTCCTCAGTGGCCCATAAGCTCATGGAAAATAAAGGAGATAGGACATCTCTATTCCCTTTCCTTTCTAGTAGAAGGAATGGAGATAGAGATTGAGTACTATCCAGTGTGAAAGAGCACATTATTTTAGATTGAGAATTTAGGCTTAGATTTAGATGCCATATTTTTTCTTAAAAAAAAATGTATCTAATTTAATTTATTTTTTTGATGGAGGGGAAGGGAGAAAGAGAGGGAGAGAAATATCAATGTGTAGTTGCCTCTTGAGCACCCTACTGGGGACATGGCCTGCAACCCAGGTATATACCTTGACTGGGAATTGAACTGGCAACACTTTGTTTCTCAGACCGGCTCTCAATCCACAGAACCACACCAGCCAAAGTGCCATATTTTTTCTTTAGCATAAAGAAAAGAACATTATGTCCTTGCTAGGTAGCTCAGTTGGTCGGGGTGTTAAACATATAACAAAAGGTTGCTGGTTTGATTCCCAGTCAGGGCATATACCTAAATTGTGAATTTGACCCTCATTTGGGGTACGTACGAGAGCCAACCAGTCAATGTTTCTCTCACTCACATTGGTGTTTCTCTCTCTTTGTCTCCTCCTCCTCCTCTCTCTAAAAATCAGTAAACATATCCTTAGGTGAGAATAAAGAGCAAAAAGAAAAGCAGAAACACCATTGGAAGCTATCAGTGTTGTATTTATATTTTATTTTTTAAATTTCTAATTTTGAAATTTATTCTTTAAAAGTTAAGAAAATATTGCATCAGTAAAATTATAAGATACAAAAATCAACATATAAAATCAGTTGTATTTATATGCACTAATGATGAAAAGCCTGGAAGAGAAATAAAGAAAACTACTCTATTTACAAAACATCAAAATAATAGAATACTCAGGAATAACTTTAACCGAGTAAGTGAAAGATCTGTACATTGAAAACTATAAGACTTTGCTGAAAGAAATAGAAGAAAATACAAACAAATGGAAAGACATCCTGTGTTCATGGATAGGAAGAATGAATTTTGTTAAAATGTCCATGCTACCCAACACCATCTATAGATTCAGCACAATTCTCACTAAAATACCAATGAAATTCTTCATAGAAATAGCAAACACAATCCTAGATTCAGTTGTTAATAGTTGTGAGTTTGTTGTCATTTTAATATTCATAGTTTTGAGTTCTTTTTCTTAAATGAGACTCCTTAACATTTCATATAATAAGGGTTTGGTGATGATGAACTTCTTTAGCTTTACCTTGTGTGGGAAGCACTTTATCTGCTCTTCAATTCTAAATGATAGCTTTGCTGAGTAGAGCAATCTTGGTTGTAGGTCCTTGCTTTGCATCACTTCGAATACTTCTTGCCAGTTCCTTCTTGCCTGCAAAGTTTCTTTTGAGAAATCACCTGATAGTCTTATGGGAACTCCTTTGTAGGCAACTCTGTTTTTCTCTTGCTACTTTTGAGATTCTCTCTTTATCTTTAAGCTCTGGCATTTAAATTATGATGTGTCTTAGTGTAGACATCTTTGTGTACAACTTGTTTGGGACACTGTGCTTCCTGGACTTGTATTATAGTTTCTTCACCAAATTAGGGAGGTTCTCTTTCACTATTTTTTAAAAAAAGATTTCAGTTTCTTGCTATTCCTCTTCTCCTTCTGGCATCCCTATGATTCGGATGTTGGCCCTTTTGGAGATGTCCCAGAGGCTTCTTAAACTCCCCTTGTTTTTTGTTTTGTTTTGTTTTGTTTTGTTTTTTTTAATTCTTGTTTCTTCATTTTGTTCTGGTGAATGTTTATTTCTTCCTTATGTTCCAAATCATTGATTTGAACCCTGGCTTCCTTCCCTTCACTGTTGGTTTCCTGTGGAGTTTTCTTTATTTCCCTTAGTATAACCTTCATTTCTTCCCTTATGCTTTTGCCACATTCAATGAGATCTTTGAGCATTCTGACCACCAGTGTTTCGAAATCTGCGTCTGATAGGTTGGCTATCTCCACATCACTTAGTTCCTTTTCTGGGGTTCTGTTCTGTTCCTTCATTTCTGAATCCAAAAAACAAAAACAAACTAAGCAAACACCTAGAACAGGAATAGAATCATAGTTATGGAGATCATTTGGAGGGTTATCAGCTTGGAGGGGAAGAGGGAGAATGGGGGAAAAGGTATAGGGATTTAGAAGCATAGTTAGGTAGGTAAAAACTAGACAGGGGGATATTAAGAACAGTATAGGCAATGGAGAAGCTAAAGAACTATGTGTACAACACGTGGACATGAAGTAAGAAGGGGATCGCTGAAGGGAAGGGGAGTACCAGATGGAGGGGGCAAAGGGGGAAAATTGGGACAACTGTAATAGCATAATCAATAAAATATACTTAAAAATATAAAAGAAACTCTGTCAATCTCCTGCCCCCCACAAAAGAAGAAAACACAATCCTAACATTTGTGTGGAACCACAGAAGACCCTAAATAGCCAAAAAGAGCATGGCCAGATTAAAGGAGCTCTCACAGGCCAAGTATGGGAAATTCAGAACAAAATTAAGAAATGGTGGTAATGAATTATATCTCATAGAATAAAATGTGGATCTGTGGGTTCACACAAAAACAAATGAATATAGGAAGAAAGAAAAGAGAAGGAAGGAAGAAAGATGAAAGGCAAAGCTCTTCCTCACAGTAAATTCTAACTAATAAATATAATTAAATAATAGAATAAAAAATTACCATTTGGCAATTGATATAGTGAAAATTTTTTTAGGTAAGAATCATCAATAGATGCTAAAATCCAAAGGCAAAGGGTATGATGATATCAAAAATTTATATAGTTGTAATATAGCTCTCCACATGATACTTATTAAGTACAAATGGAAAAACAGTAAGAGTAGAAAAACCTGGCAGTCACCTTAAACAAATAACTAAAGTTAACAATAGAAATAATAATGTATTTTATTTCAATTAAGATATAATTTATATATAATAAATTTCACTTCTTTCAGTGTCTAATTCTTCATTTTTAGAATTTCTAGCTTTCTTTATTTCTTTGTATAGATTGAAGTTGCTGTCTGATATTACCTTCCTTTTGCCCGAAGGAATTCACTTAACATTTCTTGTAGCACGGGTCAACTGGTAATTTATTTTCTCAATTTTTGTTTGCCTGAAAAACTCTTATTTCTCTTTCAGTTTTAAAAGATATTTTCACTAGCTATAGAGTCCTGTGTTGACAGTCCCCCTCCTACACACAGCATTTGAAAGATGTCATTTAAATTGCATAATTTCTGATGTCTACTGTAATTCTTATCTGTGTCCCCCTCTATCTAATACATTGTTTTTTCCCTTTCTGGATGTTTTAAAAGATCTGTGATTTAATATCTGTCATTATTTCTGAAAAATTCTGTCATTATCTTTTGAGCTACTTCTTCTAGCTTCTACTGTTTCTTTCTTTTCCTTCTGGGAGCCCAATTACATGTATGTCAGACACCAGACATTATTTTGCGAAGCTTGTTCTCTCTCTCTCTCATCCTCTCACTGCATTTTGTTGCTGTTGTTATTTCAGCCTGGGCGATTTGGATTTAGCTATCATCAAGCCGATAATTTTTCCTCAGCTGTGCCAAAAGTACAGATGCTTCTTAACTTAATTAATGTCCCAATAAACTCATCATAAGTTGAAAATATTGTAAGTAAAAAATGCATTTAATACACCTAACCTACCAAACATCATAGCTTAGCCTAGCCGGTTTCTACTGAATGTGTATCATTTTTGCATTGTTGTGAAGTCAGAAAATCATTAGCCAAACAATCACAACTTGGGGACCACCTGTCCTAGTAAGTCTATAGAAGTCACTCTATCTCTTACCATGATTATTATTATTTTTTTAGCATTTTATTGGATTCTTTCTTATGATTTTCATATGTCAGCTAAAGTTCTCCCATTTGATTGTACACGCTTTACCCCTTTTCCACTGGATCCTTTAACATATTAATCAGAATTATTTTAAATCCCTTGTGTGATAGTTTATCATGATCATATCTATATATGCTTCTATTGATTGCTGTGATTCTTGACAGTATGTGTATTTTGGGGGGTGTTTTCATTTTTGTGTGATTCTTATAATTTTGGTTTAAAAGTTAGACATTAATGCAAGACAGTTGAGATTCAAGTAAGCAGTATTTATGCCTAGAAATAAGCATACTCTCTGCTAGACTTTGAGTGTGGGGAGTTAGGGTTGTCAAGTGCTGAGTTGGTCAAAGTTTGGGTTTTGTTGTGAAAGTTACCTCCAGTAAAATATCGGCTTTCATGTCATCCAACTTCATGCTTAGATAAAGTCTATACTTAGAAGTGGAGTCTTGGTTTCTGGTAGAGTTTACCAGTTTTTTATTTTTTTTTTAAATCACCTTTAACTTTAGATTTTCCCTGCAAATGTGCACCTCAGAGAGGTTCTCTCTTCATGGTCTTGCCCTGCCAAGCGGTAGACAGCTGTCACTTGTTACTTCTTACTATCCTGGTAGTGAGTGTCAAGTGAGGGTTCAGCTTTCATCTTGGGAAAACCTAGAGCTCCTGAGTCTCCTGGATGGACTTCCTAAGTGATCCTTCCCTACCCAGAAGTTGTAAGATCTCTAATATCTGAGCCTAGAATGGGTTCCTGCCATTCCCACCAGTGTGGAGGGCTTTTTCTACTTTCCTTTTTCTACCTGTGCTCTGGAGAAGACAGGGTTTACCACACTCTCCTCAATGCTTACAGCTTTTGTTCCAGGGGGAAAAAGATCTGGACAGGGATCTGTGCCTTTTCTGCAGCAATAACTGCCCTCCTCCCACAAATCTTTTTGAATCTAATACCTTGTCCCTAATCTCTCTATTGAATTCCCAGTGAAGTCAATGAAGAAGAGCTTTCAAATGGTTGCAAACTTGTCTTGTGTTTGTGGCTCTACACTAAACACTCTTCTTGGCAAACTGTTAACAATTTTAGCTGATATTTCATTGCTGGCGTGGCAGCACTAACTCCCTTGTACACTCTGCTCCATGAGAGCCAGTCCTTGCCTGCTGAATCTGCTAAGAGACCTGTTTTTCCCGTATTTCAGATTAGTTGCTTGCCTTGAACTTCAGCTCTCAGATGTATTCAAGAAAAGTCGTGACTTTTATAGATTATTAGATTATTCAACTTTTTTTCGTTAAGTTGGGAGAAACATTCCTTCCAGCTTTCTTTATCCTAAGTGAAAGCTCGATATTCGAATGTATTCTTTTTAACAAAGCTGTGTCCATACTAAAAAAATCTAAAACTGCTACCATTGGGAATCATAATGGGTGTAAAAATGAGGTGACATATGCTCACTGAGTTTTTGAACACCATCAGTAGTGATGTTTATGGGGTGAAAAGAGAAAATAAATGCTAAAAAAACTTCTGATAATAGCAATTTGGAATTTATTAACATTCTCTTCAAAGTAGCATATGGTCAACTTTGGTAAGTGGTGCATGGACACTTAGAAATTAGTGTGGTTTATAGTCATTAAAGTTCCTTTTAACTTTTTATTAGTTATATTACTTAAAACCTGTGCTATTCTCAAAGTCTTGAATTGCCATTTTTTCACTTTATCCTCATAATTACAATAGTTTGGCAAAAAACTAACTTTACCTTAATATAAAATAAGAAATGTGGTACAATTTTACTCCCTTACTCACCATTATATAACCTAACAAAATATAAAGTTAAAAAACTAGATATTGTTTTTGTTATATGCTACTCTTTCCAGATAGTTTGTGCTTTGGCACTTATTTTTGGTACAATAATTAAATAAATATTTCAACTAACTTTATTGTACTTGTAGTCCTTTTATCTTCTAACTTCTTTGTTGGGTTCCCATATCTGATTCATATATTTGTCAGTGGGGTTATGCCTTTGAATACCTTTTTCAGGAAAGATACATGAGTAAAATATTTTTGGAGCTGTTACATATAAGAGAATATATTTTTGCTGCCACAACTAATAAACTCCTCTTTCATCTCCAGCCATTTTGCATTGTGGAAGTTAGAGAGTTCCAAACACTTTCGGAGACAATATGAGTACTGATGAGAGAAGGGACTTTGAGGGAAACAGTATCTTTATGTATCTGAGAAGTCAGTTCCCTTATAGCAGGAGAGAGACTAACAGGCTATTTGGTTGTAGCTTGGATTCCGTATCTTAAACGTAGAGGTAAATGCATGAGGAATCTGCTCTCATTTCTTTTTGATAGGTTGTTTTATTTTGCATGACTGTTTATTTTTTTTTTCTGTCTTGCCCAGGCCCACTAGAATTAAGAGTATTTCCTCCAAGAAATTCACATTAGTTGAATGCCATTATTAAAGGATGTCATTGGTTTATGGTGGTCTGTTTTCCGCCTTATCATGGGTATTTCCATAGGAGATTAGAAGGAAATGAATCAGGTATGGGCATCTGACTCTTTTGATAGCTTTAAGGTTATTTCTTCATTACATAAACATTTATGGAGTAACTTATTAAAGTTTAAATATATTTCTAAAAGTTTATTTAACCATTTTCACCCATAAATTTTCACCAATAAAATAATTACCTACTAAGAAGCAATAGTTTAGTATAGATTCTTACCTGGGGAATTTCTAGGCCAAAAGGTTTAATAATTGTAATGTCTTAATATATAATGCTGAATTACTTTCTCACTGGAAATTCTCAGCAGCAGATAGTTATGAGTGAAAGTTTAGCTTCCTGCTAGGGTATCAGGAATCACTCTAATGATCATGGACCTAGTTACCAGGAGGGAGATGGTATCAAAGGGCCAATGAGCAAGGCAGCCCCCTGTCATATGGGCAATGCAATAGAACGGAGGAGAGGCTGGAACACAGCCCAGCCAGAGGTGTGAGAAAGAAATTCAAAGACGATCAAACCAGAGATGAAATTGCAATGTATTGGAGAAGCAAAGAAAAGAGGCACGTGAGTTAAACTGCTAGAATATGAAAGTAAAATGGGCTAAAGAGGGAAAGGAAAATGCAGCTCAAATTAGATGCTGCATTTACAGGGGCAAAGTATAATGTCAGTACAATTTTAAAAAGTGATCAAAAACAGAAAAATAGGTCAGCTTACCCAAAGGCACAGAATCATGCCCTCCCACGGGGGCTTTTGAGAAATTCATCCAGGACCTTCAGCTAATCCTTCCTTTTCTTAAAAAGACCTTATTACTTCTTACAACAAAAGCCATGACAGTCACTCTGCACAGGGATGAAATGAAAATGAGTACTTGGTAAACACTTTCTGTATGCTCACTGGACCTAATTCCTGTACTTGACAATTGATTTGTTCCCATGCTCAGTGGAAAGGGGGACAGGAGGCTCTTATTAAAATCCAGACCAGCCAAGCTCACCACTTTTCACCTGCTAGGTTCTAAGTACCAGAGGAAAAGAAAGAATGCTCAAAACCAACCGTAGACAAAGGTTAAGTAGCTCCAGGCTGTGCTTACAAGCCATTGAAGAAAGAAAGGCTCAGAATACAAAGAACAGCTCTGGAGCTGGGTTAGAAGCTTCATTTTTAAAATGTGGTGACTACGAAAGCTGATGCTTTTAAGACATTCTTGACTCCAGCATCTGCAGCAGCTCTGAATTTTTTGGCAGCTTAATTTGCAGGAGGCAGACTTTTCAGTAGCAGTGGCTGAACTAACATTTTCCAAATTTCTTTTAAAGTCCATAGAATAGTAACTGAATAGCTCATTATTTCTTTTAAAAAGGCTAGAGTCTGCAGGTTGTCCCCACCTTTGTCATTCCCTCCATGGTGCCAGCTTCATACAGTTCATTTCTAAGTACTTGGGTTGCTTTGGAAGTCAAAAATCTCTGCCTTTGAATCTCTCTATCTCATCTGAACCTGAGAAACACCCAAAGCTGATCCAAACTAATCCAGGAGTTTCCACAGAAGTCAAATAACCAAGTTAGTACAGTTCTTTAAAAGTGTATTCTGCTCTCCCATTTTCAAATAATTTTACATGGAAGATTTCATTTTAAAGTGTAAATTAATATTTCACTCTGTGGGAAAGGTAGTCCCATTTTACACAAAAAACCACTAGGCAGAGAAAAGTGGGCAGGCTGTCCAAGACAACAAGCTGGCTAGGAGCAGCACTGGGCATAAGGAAGCAGAACTGACCTTCTCTTTCCTCTGCAATCTCATGAGTTTTACACACTGAGGGTAGGAAGGAGTTTAATCACAACAATGTGCAAGCACTGGAGTGGAAGTGGGATCCCCAAGCCTTACATCAAATGCACTGCTTTTCCAAAATATTCCTGTCTCTTCCAGTGGAGGCCTATTCCAGAGCTCAAACTTTTCAGCCAGCAACTTCTTCTTTTTTTTCTTTTTTAATTTTATTTATTTATTTTTAGAGAGGGAAAGGAGAAAGAGAGAGAGAGAAACATCAATGTGTGGTTGCCTCTCCCATGCCCCCTCCTGGGCACCTGGCCCGCAACCCAGGCATGTGCCCTGATTGGGAATCGAACCCACCAGCAACTTCTTTACTAAGAAACCTCTACATTAGCCAGTTTGCTGTGGAAAACCAAGCCCTCCTTTGTCTGTTCAGGTGTGCCTGTGAATTACCCTCAGTTGATTCTGACATTAGCTTCTCTTAGCAGGATAATTTTGTAAGAAGTCTATTTCTGGTAGTAAGATCAGAACCCTAAACATAGAAGCCCTATATAGCACATGATGCAATACCTTGGACAGTCTCACTTTATTTAGCTAGGGAGCCTGGATGAAAGCCAGCACATACTTCACATGAGCAAAGTTGGAACTACGCGGAAGAAGCACATCAAACATCAGAGCTAGGGAATCATTCAGAGAGCATGAAAACCAGCTTCCTCATTTGACACACGTACAAATGAGGCCGTTGAGTTAGTGGTGGAGTCATGAATAGAAACCAAATCTCTTGACTTCCAATTTCATGTTGTCACTTCCCACCCAATATCATTCTGATCCAAGTAGGAAGATACACCTGTGGAATCTGATCCCTTGGCCACTACTTATGGAACCAGCATCAGAGGTTTGCCTACCCTTCCTTGGAGTGATTGCTTTCATGCTTACTGTGTCTCCATTCTGGCTGGAGCCATTTCTCATTGGAGGCAGTGAGAAATGCCTATCATTCTGTAAGAGTGATAACAGGCTAACAATGTTATTGTGATGACAACAAAAACAACAAGAAAGTACAGCTTTATTCACCTGGTCTGCTGTGTGGGATATTGGCTCTTTTAAGGAGCTTGGAGGAGGGAGACAATCAGGTCTTTCTCTATTTCATTCTGTCCACCACCCTGATTTCCAAGTTTGTATTACATTTCAAAGCATAAGTCCATCTCTCCATCCCTTGACAGAGGCCAGAATAATGTTAACCAGATTGATTTCTATTCTCTCTTCTCTATGTGGTCGTTAGACATGTGTTCCACTGGAGGCAGCCCAGTGTGGCCTTGATTCAAGCTCACCAGTCACTGTGCAGAGCTTTCCTTCCTACTGGTACTTAGATCTTGAAAAGCTGGTCGTGGGCAGAGAGTATAAAGCACATGCATACCAATGAATCCTGAAGGTTTGCAGTAAGTCAAACTAGAGGTGTGGAGACTTGTTGTTTATCCATACAGCCATGGCTTTTTTCCTCCTCCTATGTAAGCAAGGGCATTTGTTCAAAGGCCTATATCTGTGGTAAACAAGTCATATTGCATTGATCAGTCTCATTTAACACCCCCAAAACCTTGACTCTATCTGTTTCAGTGATTTGCCTCTATCCAATTTATTGCTTTTGTAAGATCCATAGCAATGACACAGTAATAGAAATCAGAGGCATTCTAAGGACGAATTAAAAAGGAAATAATTATAAAGGGACGAAGCCTGACCCAGCTACTAATATGTAACCTGAGCATTAAAAGGTAGAAAAATATTTTTTTAAGATTTTATTTATTTTTAGAGAGAGAAGGAGAGAGCAAGAGAGCGAGGGAAACATCGATGCAAGAGGGAAACATCAATCCATTGCCTCTCATATACTCTCCAGCTAAGGACTGAACCCAGAACCCAGCCATGTGCCCTGACTGGGAATCAACACAATCTTTTGCTTTGTGGGATGACACCCAACCAACTGGTGACACTGGTCAGGGCTAGAAAAATACTTTAAAATATACAGACATATATATATATATATATGTTGAATATATTAGAAAAATATATCTTTTACCTTTCTCATCAATTCATATGCAAGTCTACCTTTTTTCAAGGATAATCTTAACACAACAATTTCATAAGGAAGACCAATTGATTCCTGTGGTATATTGCAATTATCGAAAATGGTCACAATAGTACTTTCATCTAACATGTTCTTCCTGAACTTGGCCACTCTTCATCAAGAGGTAATGGCTATTTCCCTTCTCTTTACTCTGGGCAGGTTTGTGATGTGTCATAGAAGTGTTATTGCATGACTTCTAAAATTATCCTAGAACAGGCAACAGAGCTTCTACCTAATGTCTCTCTCTCTCTCATGCTTTACCTTTGAACCAAGCCATCCTCAAGCCACACTGAGAGGTGCCTGTATGTGTTCTGGTTGACATTGTCAGCTAAGATTTCAAATGAACATTGACATCAACTCTGAACATGAGTGAACAAGCCTTCATATGACTAGTTCTCATTCTTCAAGCTGTTGTGGCATGAAGATGAGTTATCCCTGCTGAGCCTTGCTCCAATTGCAGATTCATAAGTAAAATAAATGTTGTCATTGTTTTTAAGCTACTAAGATTTAAGATGGCTTGTTTTGGATCCATAATAAATACAACAATCTCTTCAGGGCCGTCAGGCCTTAGCCAGCAGGTTGTTCAATTTCTACCCTCCCCTTGATCCCAAAGCCACTTTAGATATTTGTTGTGACAATACAATATACAGATGATGTATTATAGAATTGTGCACCTGATACTTACATAATTTTATTAACCAATGTCACCCTAATAAATTCAATTTTAAAGAGCTTTAAAAAAAGAGCTTATATAACTCAATAATATAAAAGATAATATAATTTTTAAATGGGCAAAGATATGAAGATGCTCAACATCATTAGTAATTAGGGAGATTGAAGGAAGGAGGTGGGTGTGGGTGGGGTGGGGGAAAGTGGTAGCAGGAAAATGGAGACAACTGTACTTGAATAACAATAAAAAAGTGTTTAAAAAATCACAATGAGATACCACATCATACCCAATCTGGTTATTTATCAAAAAGACGGATAGTAGACTTCCGGCCAAGATGGAGGCATAGGTAGACACACCATGCCTCCTTGCACAACCAAAAGAGGAAAAATAGCAATTTAAAAAACAAAAACAGCCAGAACTGACAAAAAATAGAACTGAGTGGAAGTCTGACAACCAAGGAGTTAAAGAAGACACGTTCATCCAGACCAGTAAGTGGGGAGGAGCTGGGAGGAGACTGAGTGGCAAGACGGGTGTTAGTGGAGCGGTGGGGGCAACACTGCAGCTGCCCGGAGAAACCCGTAGTGGGCGTGCCTGGCTAAAACGCAGCCGGCGCACTCAGTGAAACCCACAGCTGGCCCACCCAGACCCAGTGGGGCTGAGACTGGTGGACCCGGTGGTCCCTCGTTTGCATGCAGATAAACCAGGAGAAAAAGCTGGAGAGCAGAGCTGACCTTGAAACCCCCCATCGCTGGGAAATAAAGCATCAAACCATCGATTGAAAACACCTGTGGGGGTTGAAGTGGCAGTGGGAGGAACTTTCAGCCTCACAGGAGAGTTTGTTGGAGAGAACCACAGGGACTTGGAAATATGCAAGCCCGCCCACCCACCCAGGAGCACAGAAGGGACAAACTTGCTTGTGGGTAGCAGGGGAAGTGCAGAGAATGGAGCCAACGCCATTGTTCACTCAGGCCCCGCCCCCACAGCGTCACCACACAATGACGTGGGTTGCCCTGCCCTGGTGAACACCTAAGGCTCCACCCCTTAAAGTAACAGGCATGCCAAGAAAAAAAAAATGGCCCAAATGAAAGAACAGATCAAAGCTCCAGAAAAAATACAACTAAGTGACAAAGAGATAGCCAACCTATCAGATGCACAGTTCAAAACACTGGTAATCAGGAAGCTCACAGGATTGGTTGAAATTTGGTCCCAATTAGAGGAACAAACGAATGACACGCTAAAGGAAATGAGGGGAAGTGTGCAGGGAACCAATAGGGATGAGAAGGAAACTGGGACTCAAATCAACGGAGGGTACCAGAAGGAAGAAAAAAACATTCAACCAGAAAAGAATGAAGAAAAAAGAATTCAAAAAATGAGGAGAGGCTTAGGAACCTCCAGGACATCTTTAAGTGTTCCAACATCCAAGTCATACAGGTGCCAGAAGGAGAAGAGGAAGACCAAGGGATTGAAAACTTATTTGAACAAATAATGAAGGAGAACCTCCCCAAGCTGGTGAAGGAAATAGACTTCCAGGAAGTCCAGGAAGCTCAGAGAGTCCCAAAGAAGTTGGACCCAAAGAGGAACACACCAGGACACATCATAATGACATTACCCAAGATTAAAAATAAGGAGAGAATCTTAGAAGCAGCAAGAGAAAAGGAGACAGTTACCTACAAAGGAATTCCCATAAGACTGTCAGCTGATTTCTCAAAAGAGACCTTTTATGAAAGAAGGGGCTGGGGAGAAGTATTCCAAGTCATGAAAGGCAAGGACCTACATCCAAGAATTCTCTATCCAGCTAAACTTTCATTTAGAATGGAAGGGCAGATAAAGTGCTTCTCAGATAAGGTCAAGTTCAAGGAGTTCATCATCACCCAGCCTTTATTATATGAAATGTTAAAGGGATTTATATAAGGCATGGAGGGATATCAATAGGGGAGTGGGAGGGGAAGAGAGGAGGAAAAAGTACAGAGAGTAAGTAGCATAAGCAGTAGGTAGAAAACAGACAGGAAGGTTAAGAATAGTACAGGAAATGTAGAAGCCAAAGAAATTATGTGTATGACCCATGACAAAAACTAAAGGGTGGGAAATGGAGGGGGGGCTGGGTGGAGGGGAATAAAGGGGGGAAGATGGGACAACTTTAATAGCATAATCAATAAAATATATTTTTGAAAAAAGACATAGTGATGTGTTGATGTGGATGTAGAAAAATGCCAACCTTCATACATAGCTTGGTTGCATGTAAATATGGTGTAGCTGCTTTGGAAAACAGGTTGGCAGATTCTCAAAATCTTAAACATAGAGTTAGCATATGATTCAACAATTCTACCCCTTGTTGTATTCCCTGGGAAAGTAAAAACACACTTCCACCCAAAGGGTCTGCACAAATGTCTGTAGCAGCATTATTCATAACAACCAAAAAGTGGAAACAACCCAAATGTTTTTCATCTCATGAGTGGAATGGATGAGTTAAATGTGGCATATCCATCCAATAAAATTTTACTTGGCAATAAAAAAAAATGAAGCACTGATATATGCTACAACATGGATGAACTGTAAAAACAATATACTAAGTAAAAGAAGCCAGACACAAAAGACCACATATTACATGATTTTATTTATATGAAATGTCCAGAAAATAAAAGTATTAAGAGACAGAAACTAGATACCAGTTGCCAAAGGCTGGGAGGTTTGGGGAGGAGGAATGGAGAATGAATGCTAATGAGTGAGGGTTTTTGAGGAGTTTCATGGAATGTTCTAAATATTATAATAATGATTACAAAACTCTTTGGAAATATTAAAAACCATTGAGTTGAATTATTTAATGGCTGAATTGTATGTCATGTGAATTATATTTCAATAAAGCTTTGAAAATAAGACTGCTGGAATTATAACCTAAGAATCCTGAAACACCAATTCAAAAGAACCTATGCACCCCAATGTTCATAGCCAATTTACAATAGCCAAATGCCCATCAGTAAATGAGTAGATAAAAAAACTGTGGTACATTTACACAATAGAATGTCACGCAGCAGAAAGAAAGAAGGAGCTCTGATCCTGTGGGACAGCATGGATGGATCTGGAGAGCGTTATGCTAAGTGAAGTAAGCCAGGTGGTGAAAGACAAATACCATATGATCTCACCTATAAGTGAAACTTAATCAACAAAACAAACAAGCAAGCAAAACAGAACTAGAGGCATGGAAATAAAGAACAAACTGACAGTGACCAGAGGGGAGGAGGGAGGGAGAAAATGGAGGAAAGAAGAGGAAGGATCGTCAAGGAACATGTATAAAGGACCCATGGACAAAGACATTAGGGCAGGTCAGGGGGAGAGGATTGAATGTGGGAGGTGGAGGAGGGTGGGGAAAGGGAGAGTAATGGGGGTAATGGGGACAACTATAATTGAACAATAATAAAAAGTTAAAAAATAAGAATGTATCAAGATTGTGAGATAAGAACGACTGCAAAACTGTCACAGATCAGATCAATGTCACTAAAGAGACATTGTAACTAAATGCAACACAGTATTGTAGATTGGATTCTGGAATTTTTGGACATTAATGAAAAAAACTGAAGCAATCTGAATAAAGTCTATAGTTTTTGTTTTTTAAAAAAGATAAGACAAAGAGGCCTCTGGACTCTTGAACTACTACAGACCAAAACTCACCATTTCTGATTGAAAAGGGAAGAATTACACAGAGGGCAGAAGCAAATTCCAGAGGACAGAGCCAAAAGCAGCAGTGAGTCATTCCCAGGAAGTACAACTGAGCCCTAATTAAGGGCTGATGAGGGTTTTGTGTTTGCCATGAACGAATGAGTATTGGATGCTTCCAATTTTCCCACTTTATGCATGGTAGATGCATTATGGTTATCTTAATTCCTGTCATGCAATTTTTGTTAGGTGTGTAGGGTTCAGATAATTCATCTCTTCACATGTCTTTCCATGTCTTCACATGGAGAAAAACTCTATTCAAGGCACTGTACTTAAGAACATAGCCATGGGGTCTTTTCTACCCATGGGTCTGACTCAGATGACGGGATTCTGGACCTTGATCTTGAATATGACACTAAAATGGGATAAGGCTTTGGAGAATCTTGAGGGAGGGAATAGGATTTTGCATGTGGGAGGAGGTGAATTAAGCCAGATGACAGTCTCTGGTGGCTACTACTCAAAAATACATTCTGCCAGAACAGAATTTCCAGTTCTAGGCACTCTTCTAGAACTTTGCCATTCCCCATCAAGAGTTGGAGTCTAGTTTCTCATCTCTTGAGTCCGAGCAGGCTTGTGACTGCTCTGTCAAAAGGAATGTGATGGAAGTGATGCAGTGTGCCATCCCAGGTTCAGTTAGAAAAAGGTGATAAGGCTTCTGCTGGGCTCTCCTTCTCTTGTGTATACACCCTTGGAACACAGGTATTATGTTGTAAGAAATCCCAGGCCACATGGAGAGGTCACTTATAAGTATTCCCTTCCACAGCCCAGCTCCACTACCAGACATCTAACTGAAAGTGGATGATTCAGTGCCCAGTCTCAAGTAGCCTCAACTCACATTGAGTAGAGCAGAGATGGACTATTCCTGTCCATCCCTGTCCAGATTTGAGCAAAAGAAATAATGCTATTGATTTAAGGCATTCAATTTCAGAGTTGTTTGTTATACTGGGGTATACTGAGATATGACAATGTTATGATGGGAAGAATCCAGTGACAAGTATTTCTCTGTACCTAGGATGTGGCACTTACCACTTTTTAAAAATTGAGATCTAACTTACATACTAAAATGCAGAGACCTCAAATTTCAAGAATATGAGGAGTTTTGACAATTTTATATACCTGTAATCACATGCCAGAAGAAATAAAATATTTTCATTGCCAAAAGTTTCCTCACACCCACGCAGTAGGGTGCTGGAATCAGCTCACAACGCCTCGTGAAGAGGCATTGTGTTTGTGAATTCCCACTCCTCATTCAGTCATGTCATGTTGGAAGCTAGAAATCTTGAAATTGAGAGTATTTACAGCATGAAAATCAGCAAATGCTACAAATCAAGACTTGCATCTCACCCCACCAGAGCTCATTGTAAAGACTTTAACAGATACTACTGCTCATGATTCTTTCCGTGAATTCTCCACCCCTCTGAGGCAAATACTGCTTCATTTCCCTCACTGTAATTAGTTCTGTCTGCTCTTGGATTTCTTATGATGGACTCAGACACGTGTCTGTCTTCTTTCACTTAAAGTAATGCTTAGAAATTCATTCATGTTGTGGCATCTATCAATAATTCAGTTTTTAAAAATTTCTTAGTTGTATTCACTGTGTGAACATACTACAATTTCGTGATCTTTTGTGGATGAACATTGGTCTATGTCCAATTTTCAACTGCTGTGAATAAGGCATGGCA
This sequence comes from Micronycteris hirsuta, assembly GCA_004026765.1. Lineage (NCBI taxonomy): Eukaryota > Metazoa > Chordata > Mammalia > Chiroptera > Phyllostomidae > Micronycteris > Micronycteris hirsuta. The sequence continues at coordinate 81,875 of PVJI01000266.1, read as the reverse complement.
TTATTGTACCTGTCTTTTTGTGGACATATGTTTTAACTTCTCTTGAGTCAGTATCTTAGGAATGTGTTGCTGGGTCATGAACAGATGTACCGGTATGTTTAACATTATTAGAAAAATGAAACAGTTAACAAAAGTGGCAGTAATATTTTACTGTGCCAAAAGCAATGTACAAGAATTCTAGTTGTTTCACACGCTTGTCAAGATTTAGAATTACTGGCATTTTGTTCTTTAACATGGTGGTGGATGCATAATAGTATTTCATTTTTGTTTCAATTTGTGTATTCCCAATAACTAACGATGTTCAGCCCCTTTTCGTGTTATCAGTCTTGTGATCGATGTCCATTTATACATCTTCTTTTGTAAATTATTTGTTCAAGTACTTTGCCTTCTTTTTTCTTGGGTTGTTTCCTTATTATTTATTTGTAGTTCTTTACATATTCCTAAGAAAGTCATCTATCTATCTATCTATCTATCTATCTATCTATCTATCTATCTATCTAATCTATATCTCTGTCAATATTATTTCCAGTCTGTGTCTTGCATATTGTTTTTCATGTCCTGTAAAACAACAAAGTTCTTTAACTAAGTTACAAAGATATTCTCTTATTTTTCTTGTAGCAGTTTAGGGGTCTAGCTAATGTTAAGACTCATCTTAAAATAAATGCATGTGGTAAAATAGGAGTTCAGGATTATGTTTGATTCATACTTTTATCCAGGTGTTCCATCACCATTTAAAATTAGCGTTGCCTTTCTAGTATAAATGCATTCTCTTCCTTATGGAATTAGCATGGTGATTGGGTTGGAAGTTAACTGACCATACATCTGTGGATCTATTTTGGACTACCTAATCTGCTCTGTTGATCTGTTTACCTATCCTGCGGCACTACCGCCCGGTCTTGCTTACTAGAACTTTACAGAAAGTGTTGTTATCAAGTAGTATAGTCCTTCAGTCTGTTCTTATTTATGATTGTTTTGGCTCTTCTAGATAACTTTACATTTTCAAATAAGTCATAGAAGTAGTCTCTTAATTTCTTCAAAGAAGTCTTTTTTTTCTCTTCAGATCATGCTGAATCTGCAGGTAAATGTAAGGATAATGGACAGCAATACTGAATCTCTTAATTTATTTGCCTTTAATTTTTTTCAACAATTTTTTAGTCTTCATGTAGAGATTGTGAACACCTTTGTTAGATTTATTCCTAAGACTATGATATTTTTTGAGGCTAATGTAAATGGTAGGCTCTTGTTTATTTTCTGATTGCATGAAAAATAGCTTAGTATTTTGCCATTAAGAATGATATTAGATATAGATATTTCACACATGTGCTTTAATAGATTGAGATAGTTCCTTTCCATTCCGAGTTTGCTTTGAGTTATATTATAAATGGATATTGATTTTTGTCAACATTTTTCTCCATCTACTGCAAAATCATATGGGTTCCCTTCTTTATTCCATTAATATTGTGAATTACATTGATTGATTTTCCTGGTATAAACTCCACTTAGTTAAGATTTATTGTCTTTTTTATTTATTTCTGGATTATATTTGCTAATGTTTCATAAGGAAATTTTATATCTGTGTTCATGAGAAATTTTGGTCTGTACATTTCTTTCTTGTAATATCTTTGTCAGGTTTTGATATTAGGTTTATGCTGGTCTCATCAAAGGAGTTAGAAAACATTCCTTCCTTCTAAGAGTTTGTGTAAGATTGATATTATTTCTTCTTCCATGTTTAATAGAATTTACCTGTGGAGACAACTGGGCTTGAAATTTTCTCTGTGGAAATATTTTTGTTACAAATTAAACCACTTTAATAGACATAGGGTTATTTAAATTCTCTATTCCATTTCATATTACTTTAATGTTTTTCAAGAAATTTGTACATTTTATATAAGTTTTTTAATTTATTGGCATAAAATTGTACCTAATATCTCATTACTCTATTAATATTTTAGGCTTTATAGTGATGTTCTCTTGATATTGATCATTTATGTTTGTTTTGTTTTATTTTTGATAATCCTTACAAGGAGTTTTATAAATTTATTAATATTTCAAAGGGATAAACTTGACTTTCTTGATTTTCTGTACTTCTCTTTTATAGTTTCACATAATATTAAGTCCTTTTTTGTCTCTTCTTCCAGAGCATAATGATGTTTTCATCCATCCGTATTGTAAGTACTTATAGTTTGCTCCTTTTTATTGCTGAGTAGTAGTGCATTTACGCCATAGTTGGAGGACATTTGGCTTGTTTCCAGTTTGGGGCTATTATAAACATAGCTGTGGTGATAATTTGAGTACAAGCTCTTGTATAGACACATGTTTAATTCCCTTAAGTAAATATATAAAATTAAATTGCTAAATTTTGTGTTATATGTATGTGTAACTTTTTAAGCAACTGATAGATTTTTTTAAAAGTGGTTACGCCATTATACATTTCACCAGAAATGTTCTTCAGTTGTTCTAACATCTTATCGTTTAGATTTTTTTTTATAAACCAGCCATTCTAATATGCATGAAGCAGTATGCCATCGTGGTTTTAACTTACATGACAAATAATTTTGAGCATGTTTTCATGTGCTTCTTGATCATACATACATCTTTTCTGAAACATTTTTCTAATATTTTGTCATTGTCTTAGTTCCCATTTTGTTTTCTTATAATCAAGTTGTAAGAGTTCTGTATATTTTCTGAATATAAGTCCTTTGTCAGTTATGCGTATTCTCCTAGACCTTTGAAACAGCAGTGTTAGTGATTTTGATAAAGTACAATTTATCCAACTTTTACATTTTATACTTTTTGCATCCTAAGAAGACTTGACTATTTGTTAGTCACACAAAATTCTCTAGTGTTTTCCTTTATAAGTTTAGGATTTTACTTTCAAATTTAGGACTATGATTCATTTTGTACTAGTTTTTTCTTACAATGAAAGGTTTAAGTTGAAGTTTGTGTGTTCCCTTAGGAATGAAAGTTGTTCCAGGGCTATTTGTGAGAAAAATTCTATTTTCCCAATAAATTATGTTGTCCTTTTTGTCAAATCCAACTAACCATAAATCTGTGTTTTTTATTGTGGACACTCTATTTTGTTTCATAATCTATTTTGGTATTTTTAAATTTCTATAAACAATGCTTTATTGTCTTCAGTGCACAGGTTTTACATATGTTTTGTTAAATTTATCCCAAATGCTTTATATTTGGTTGCTATAATATAGATGGTATTATATTTACTATTTTGATATTCAATTTTTCATTGTCAGCTAACAAAATATTAGCTTTCCATTCCAGTCATTCTTAGCAGATTCCTTAGGACTCTGTACATGATCATGTTAGCTGTGAATAAATATAGTTTTATTTTTTCTTTCTAAAATGTATGCTTTTAAATTTAATTTTCTTTCCTTCTTACACTAACTAGAATCTAAACTAAGATATTGAATATAAGTGGTGGGAGTGAATATCTGAGGTTTTATTTAAGCTTAGGGGGAAATATTCAGTCATTCATCACTAAATATGATTTTATCAGTAATTTTTTCGTAGTTAAAAAATTTTTTTAAGTTAAATTTTTTCATAGTTTTTTCCTTATAAAGTTAGAAAATGTTCTTATATTCCTATTTTGAGAGATTTATTAATAAACTAATAAATTTATTTATGTGTAATTCAAATACAATAAACATGTATTTAAATTATAAAATTTGGTCCACTTTGACAAATGTATACCGTTATGAAGACATCGTTACAATCAAAATAATGAACATTTCTATAACCCCCAAAGTCTCTTCATGCCTCTTGATAATCTGTCACTCTACTCCCATCCCTAAGTGAAATTGGATTAATTTTTGTTATCACAGATTAGTTTTCATTTTTCTCAAATTTTATATAAATGAATCATTATAGTGTGTATTTTTTAATCTGGCTTCTTTCACTCAGAACAATTATTTTGACTTTCACTCATTCTGTTGCCTATATCAGTAAATCAATTTGCCATTCTGTTGCCAAATTGGTAAAACTATTTTTATAGTTTGTGTGTTCTTATTGCCAAGTAGTATTCTGTTGTTGCTATAACACAATTTATCCATTCACATGCTGCTTGACATTTGGGCTGATTCTAGTTCTTTGATGTTACAAATGAATCTGGTAAGAAATTCATGTACAAGTTTTTGTATGGACATAGCTTTCATTTCTCTTAGATAAATCCCTAGGAACGAAATGGCTATGTTATATAGCAGGCATGTATTTAACTTTTTAAAAAACTATAAAACTTTTGTTTTCAAAATGATTAATATTCAACATCTCATCAGAAATTGGGAGTTCTATTTGCTTCATAATCACACTAAAACTTAGTATGATCAATCTTTTAAATTTAGGCATTCTAGTGGGAATATAAAGATATCTCATTTTCAATTTTGTTCTAATGATTAATGATAATGAACTTTGTTTTAATTTGTATTTATTTGCTATTTGTGTATTTCCTTTGGTTAAATGTCCATTCAAATCTTTTGTTCATTTTTTAATTCAGACATTTTTTTCTTCTAATTATGGAGTTGGAAGATTTCTTAATATATATTCTTAATGGAAGTTCTTTGGCAGGTATATATTTTGGAAATACTTTCTCCTGGGCTTGGGTTGCCTTTTAATTTTAATAAGTCTCTGAAGAGAAATTTTTAAAATTTTCATGAATTTCAAATTATTGAATTTTTTAGTAGTCTATAATTTTTGAGTCAAGAAATATTTGCCAAATCCACAAATACTAAGACTTTCTACTGATTTCTTCTAGATGAGTTATATTCTTTTTAGCTCTCACATTTGGTTAATCGACTGTTTTGATTTCCTTATTTTTATTTTGGGAGATAAGGATTGAAGATCATTTGCAAATGGCTATCTGATTGCTGCAAGATCATATTTTGAAAATATTACCTTTTCTCTACTGAATTGCCTTGAGAGCATTGTTGAAAATTAATTGGCTACATATATGCAAGTCTATTACTCAATTTTCTATTCTGTTCCGTTGATGAATATGCTCATGTTTTTGTCAAGCCATGCAGAATTAACTACTCTAGATTTACAATAAGATTGAATCAGATTTTCCTTATTATTTTTAAAGCTGTTTTTGTTTTTTTATAAATTTGCTTTACTATTTCAGGTCTATTATATTTCCATACAACTTTCAGAATATTCCTAGAAATATATATATTAATGTTCAGCAAAAGAAGAAAGCATGCTGTCAATTGGTATTGCATTGGGGAAAATTGACACCTTAAAAATATTAAATATTCTGATTCGTGAATATGACATATCAATTTATTTCAGTGTTTAATTTCTTCCAACAATGTTTTATATTTTTCAATGTAGTAATAAATCTTACATATCTTTTGTCATATTCACTTGAAGTATTTTGTATATTACTATATCCTATATTAATATAGCCTATAACTTTGCTAATGTCACTTCTCGGTTCTAGTAAATTTTTCATAGATTATATAGGATTTTCTATATAGATGGCTGAAGATAATAAATTTTTTTTCTTTTTTGATCTGGATGTCTTTTATTCCTTTTTCTTACCTTATTGCACCAACTGAAACTCTAGTACAGTATTGATGAGTATTGATGAATAAAGATATATCTTGCTCCTGATATTTTTTTAAATTAGTCTTTCATAATTATGTATGTAAGGAGGACATACAGAGGGCCCAGAGACATATGAAAAGATGCTCAGCATCACTAGGCATCAGAGAGATGCAAATTAAAATCACAATGAAATATCACCTCACACTGGTCAGAATGGCCATCATAAACAAAGCAACAGATAACTGTTGGAGGGGATGTGGAGAAAAGGGAACCCTACTGCACTGTTGGTGGGAATGCAGACTGGTGCAGCCATTGTGGAAAACAGTATGGAACTTCCTCAGAAAAATAAAAATGGAACTGCCTTTTGACCCAGCAATTCCACTGTTGCAATTATACCCTAAGAGCCCTAAAACACCAATCCAAAAGAACCTATGCACTCCAATGTTCATAGCAGTGCAATTTACAATAGCCAAGTGCTGGAAGCAACCCAAGTGCCCATCAGTAAATGAGTGGATCAAGAAACTATGGTACATTTACACAATGGAATTCTACGCAGAAGAGAGAAAGAAGGAGCTTCTACCCTTTGCAACAGCATGGATGGAACTGGAGAGCATTATGCTAAGCGAAATAAGACAGACAGTGAGGGACAAATACCATATGATCTCACCTTTAACTGGAACATTATCAACAAAAGAAAAAAGCGAGCAAAATATAGCCACATTGAAATTAAGAACAATTTGACAGTAACCAGAGGGGAGCGGGAAGGGGACTGTGAGGAGAAGGATTTTCAGGAACTACTATAAAGGACACATAGACAAAACCAAGCGGGAGGGTAGAAGCAAGGGAAGGAGGTGGGTTTGGATGGGATGGGGGAGGGGAGGGGAGAAAATGCAAACAACTGTAATTGAACAACAATAAAATAATCAAAAAAATAAAAATGAATTGCCAAATGTATTGGCAAAAGGATCTTCATAATATTTCTTTGCCTTTTAAATATCTGTAGGCTCTTTGGTGATGTCCCCTCTCTTCTAGATACAGGTAATTTGTGTCCTGTCTCTTCTCTTTTCCTGATCAAGTTAGCTAGAGATTTAGCAACTTTTTTATTTTATTTTGAGATTTAGTAATTTTATTGATCTTCTCAAAGTAATATTTTTTGTTTTATTGGTTTCTGTTTCTAATCTGATTAGTTTCTTCTCTTTATTTTCTTTTTCCTTTATTCTGTTTGGTTTCAGTTTATTCTTTGATTTTTCTAGTTTGTTGAAATGGGGGCTAAGATTATTGATTTGAGATATTTTTTTCTTTCCAATGTAAGCATTTAGTGTTTTAAATTTTTCTCTTAACATTGATTTTGCAGCATTGTTATATAAATTGTTATATAATTGCATACAATTGCTATTACTTTTTTCCTTAAATACAGATCTTGCTGATAGTGTATTTTTTGATTATGCATAGCTGAAAAGAAATTTTATTTTGTCTTCATACTTGTAAAATATTTTTTCTGGATAGAGATTTCTATGTTAAAATTTTTTTCTTTCAGTACTTTAATGATGTTGCTTCACTGTCTCCTGTCTTTATTATTGACCAGATTTGTTACTGACAGCATGAGTTATTTCATTCTTAATTTTGATGTTCTGTACATATGTGTCTTCTCCTTGCTTTTAAGATTTTCCCTTTACCACTGCTTTTAAGCAATTTGATTGCTTTGTACTTTGGTATAGTTTTTTTCTTGATTATTTTGTTTGTGCTTCATTTAGATTCTTAGATCTATAGGTTTATAGTTTCATTTATATTTAGAAAAATTTTGACCACTATTTTTTTTAATATTTTTCTGCATACCTTTCCTTCTCCTAAGGTGACTCCAATTACACATAGATTAGGCCATTTGAGTTTGTTCTCAGGTTTCTAATGCTGTTTCCTTTTTAAAGGTATTTCTGTATATTTCATTTTGTATAGTTTCCATTGATATGTTATCAAGTTCACTAATCTTTTCTTCTGCAATGTCTAAGTAACTATTACTGCCACCTAGTGTATTTTTTTACTTCAGACATTTTTATTTATCTTTTGAAATTTGATTTCTTTTTGTATCTTCCTTATCTGTAATTAATGTATATAAGTAGTTTATATCTTCTTAAAGAAGATATAAACTATAGTTATAATAACTATTTTAATGCATTTGTTTATTAATTCTGTCTTTTATATTATTTTTATTACTATTGACATATTTTTTCTCCTCATTATGCATTTTTTCCTTTTATTATATGACCACTACTTTTTAAATTAGACTTTTAATTCTGCACTTTGACTTTTTTTAATACCTTATTTAATTCTTATAAATATTCTTCAGCTTTTTTTCTGGGATACAATTGTTTTGAAATTGTTTAATTTTTAAAGATTTGCTTATAAGTTTTCTTAGTTGGGACCAGAGCAGTCTTTAGTCTAAAGTTTAATTTTTCTTACTACTGGGGAAATACCCTTCTTAGTATTCTACTAGCATCCCACAATTTGTAAGGTTTTTCCTCGCTGGGTGCTGGGAACACAAGCTCTGCGTGAGCCCCAAGAACTGTTGTCTCTGCTCTTTCAGGCAACTCCACCTTCAGGTAGCTTCCTCACACACACGTGCTGATCGTTACTCAGCTGAACTCAAGATAGGGAGGCTGTGCAGGTTCCTTTGCTTCTTTTCAGAGTGTCCAACTCTCTGGGAAAATTCTCATTTGTTCTAACTTGTGTCCAACATTGACTCTAAATTCATTAATATATCTGTTATAGTTATTTTAAAGTGACTTTGTGATAATTCTCATTTCTGTATCTGCTTGCCTTGAGTGTTTCTCTCTTGGCCAAAGGGTTTCTTTTTCTTTTCTTTTTTTTTTTTTTTAACCATTTGTGCATTTTTTAAATTATATCAGTAGATATTGAAATAAATAATATTATACTCTAAATAAAATATATCTATCCTTCTGTCAGACTATGGTTCATGGGGATTAAGTTAATTTATTTAATCTCTAGTTGAGCTTTGTAAAGTCTTTGTTGCAATGTAGATTCAGTTTGCCACTGAGTTCAAATGTTTTGAGGACTGCATCAAAACTTTGCTTCTAGCCAGGCTTAAGATGTGAGCCCCCCAGGAACTTAATATATCATTTTATGCTTAGCATCTCTGCTGCTAGTTTTATGAACTATGAGAAATATGTCTGATTTCAGGAAACATGTCAGCTTTTGGGGGTCACTAGGGAGTTCTCTTTGCTCATCTTTTACCCTACAATCTCTAAACCTTGAAAAATCTATTTCCACTAGTTGCCTGGCCACTCACTCACCATTAGAGGGCAGTTGTCTTGTACAATGTATAGGGCCAGAATATCTTAGATGGATTTTTTATTATGTCTATTTCCTCATCCACAACCTTCCGAAAGTTGCCACAGTATTCCTGATAATGACTTTACATGCCAAAATGGAGAATCTCTCTGCGTTCCTTCCCTGTCCTAATCCTTTGGCACACTTCTCCTTATGCTCAGTGAAGGCTCAAGAGGAAGAATTAAAATTCTGTTTGGTTCCTCCTTTACCCTAACTTCCTATGAATTCTTTCTCATCCCATTGCACTGCCAAAACAAAAGCAGTAATGGGTTTCTTCTCTTTTAAGAAGATATTGCCAGTTACTGACATTTATATTTCTTTGCATTTTCATCTCTCTGATGGCCTTGAAAAAATAAACTCCACACATTTTGTGGTTTTGCTGGCTTCTTCTCATTGTTAAGTATAGAATACCAATCTCTTGACTGCAATTCACCAGGAATGAGAGCCACTGTAGAACTCTTCGCTTTTAAGAAGGAGTCATCATTTTCTGCAGTTTAGCTTTCTTTGGATTCTCAATTCTATAGTGTGTTTAAACACATACACACACCCTATGTTTTTGTAGCACAGTTGGGTTGTTCTCCTTATTAAGATGGGAATGAATTTTCATATACTAAGCAGAGCCTTATTATTCGTATTTTAAATACTCAGTGTATGCTTTCTTTACCTAAAATAAACTCTAAGCTCCTTGAGGGAAAGCAATATAATTTTTTTTTAAGATTTTATTTATTTATTTTCAGAGAGAGAAGGGAGGGAGAAAGAGCAATGTATGGTTGCCTCTCACATGGCCCTCATTAGGGACCTGGCCCGCAACCCAGGCATGTGCCCGGATTGGGAATTGAACCAGGACCCTCTGGTTCCCAGCCCGCGCTCCATCCACTGAGCTACACCAGCCGGGCTAATTTTTTAATTTCCCACAATGCCCAGCAGTTACATATTTACATGGATATTTAAAACAAATACCTCACATATAATCTATTTTATCAACTGGCTGGTGCTCAAGGAAATCCAGAATTGAAAAGGTAAAATTATTTACAAAGGATATTAGTAAAGCCACTATTTAATGTAGATCCCCTGGCTTCCAATACTTTCTCTTGTATTTGATTTGTAATCCTAATAATATTCTATGAAGTATTTATCATCAAGATGCTTTATCATCATCATCATCATCATTGTCCTCATATCCTAGAGATCAAACTTGTGTCTAGGTCAATATCTATGTATTTTATTCGCTCATTGAGTTTTTGGTGCTATCTTTGACATTTTAATGGAGTTCTTGTCCACATGACCAAAAGATAAAAGATATCAAAGATGGCACTAAAAACTCATTGTGAGAATAAAAATATGTAAATGTGAACCTGAACATATGCTTAGCTATAAACTCAATACAGACAGTATAAAGGAGTGGGCAAGAGTAGGTTTACAGTTGTGAATACATGAAACAGAGTTTATTCTTATGAGTTAATAAAGCTATTGTAATAAACATAACCTGCATGTTTTTCCACACAAACAACTTTTGCCACCCCCGTATATGTAATATACATAGGCTTGCATCCAATAAAGAGGTAAGAAATTTAAATTATTTTAATATGCAAAACTTAAATCCCTGATTTTCTTTTTAATGGCAATTTTATTTTTAATGTTTTATATTCCAATTTTCTTTCTTTTAATCTTACTTTTCTTTCCTAATACTGTTACCCTATCTCAAACAGGAGGGCTATTACTAAGCCGACAAGTAGTTCTTTAATTGAAACGCTTATGGGGTGCACTAGAAAACCATAAAGACTTTTAAGAAATAGCAAAGCTTTAATAGGTTCTTGTGTACTCACGTTATAACCTAATTCAGTGCTCTTTCAGGAACGCCAAAGGATGTTGCTAATTTATGGCTGTGATGAGCAATAAAGCAATAATAGTAATCGAAAGGTGTAATACTCCTTGTTTAGGGGGCATTTATGGTTATGTATTAAAACTATAAATACTTCAAGAGGCTGCAAAACTGATCTATAGAAAATGAAAGATAAGATTTCACTGCTTTCTAAAAGTGCTTTTCTAGCAGAAATCTGAGCTCGATTTTATGGTTTATAAATATAAACAAACCAAAAGTGAAATGCTCAATATGTCTACCCATCCAAAGGGACCACTTAAATAACCACTAGCACTCAAACCTAATAAGAGCTGGAAAGTTCCTTTTCCCCTATTTTTCAACTTTCCATTCCCTTCCTTTTGTCCCTTTATTAAATTGTTCTTCCTCTATTTCACATTCTTTGCATTCTTCTTCCTTTTTCTCTGTTTCTTACCTTTCAGCTTCCCTCACATTACCTCTTATATCCATACTGGATGAAGAAAACATTGTGTAGGGGTGAATATGGGGTCCAGAATGCAGCGTTTGTGGGAGAGGGTCCTAGGATTCTAGGTAAGTCTTCTCTGACCCTGATTCTCTTGGCTGGACCAGCTCTGACTTCCAGGCTGCCTGTGTAATCTCATTAATGACTATTCTATATAGCTATCCAAAATCCTTGCCACTTTTTCTCATTCACTCACTCCTATTTCATTTTTGCACAGTTAATCTGGATTTCTGTGCTCCAATCTTGCCTTTAATATCTGCTTCTGGCATGTTTGTCTGGTGGCTCATTATGTACCTTTTAAAAAATCTTCTTGGATTTCTACTGTCTAAAATACATGTTTTTGGTTTCCTCATTCATGGCTAGTCCCTGGGATCCACAAGTCTCTTCAAGGAAGGAGGAAAATGCAGATGAGTCAACTGATTCCTAATCCAATCAAAATCCTATTCGTTCTTTAAAGTTTGGGTCAGGTTGTTCTCCTGGTAGATACCACATTCTCAGTACTCCCACGATTCTCTACACATTTCCCTGTCATTGCACCTTTCTGATTCCATCTGATCATTGTCTGTATCTCACACAGGGGTATGAACTGTGTTTTATTTCTAATGCAGAGTCTCACCACAGTGGTCAGTCCACAAATAAAAATTAAATGATAAATAGAATGAACAGTTTTACTTACTCAACAAATACTAATCGAGCACTTATGTGCTACCAGGCTCTGAAAATTTAGCAGTAAACAAAAGAGGTAGAGCCTCTGCCATCCTCAGACCTGAATTTCAATGGTGCACCCATAAAATAGGTACAAAAATAAATACAAAATAAAATGTCTTGTACTAACAAGTGCTATACAAAAGAAGCAAGGATAATGGACTGAGAATGACAGGATGCCAGATAATCAAATTCTAAGCATGAAGCAACATAAAAACATTATACCAATCTGTCTGTCTCACAGAAAATGAAGGAGCCATTGCCCCATTACTTGCTTTTTTTTTGTTTTTAATCTCATTTTCTATACCCCTGGCTCTTTCACTCATAAAGAAGTATTAGAATTCTGGAATAGATACATTTCCCACCTAACCGCCTTTGTTTATATCTCTTTATTCTGTAAATATACTCATTCTGGAATCTGATCAAATGGGCTTTTCAGTGCTGAAAATAAAGGACCACAAGTCCCAGCACTGACCATGGTTTCTCAGGCTCTTCGTCCCACATACATATGATGACAGAGGCTCCCAGGAGTAGCTTCTTGGGCAGGTCAAATTCTGCTTCTCATTGTAGTCAAGACTCCAGAAATGACAGAAGAAAAGATTATTGAAATATTCATGAGGAGTTTTATGCATATACTCCACAAGAATAAAGTGAAAAAAGATTTTAACACGGAATCTGACAGATGATGAAAACACCTCCTTGTTTTTATAGGAGTCCAGGTAAAGATGACTTAGAAAAAAGAGTGTATTGTGCTTGCATTAGGTCAGCTGACGAGCCCAGGGATATTTCAGAACCCACATTTTGGGCGTATTATACGTATCAAGAAAAACTAGGAGGGAAACTCTGTGATAAAAAAGGCTTTTTAACAATTTGTTTTTCCTCCCAGAGGGGCAAAATGAGGTCCTTTTCTTAAAAAAAAAAAAAAAATGGACTCTTGACCATCTCTATTTCTAGTGTCATGCTGAGATAAATAAATAACCCTTTATTCCAAAGAAATTATTCTTAGGTGTTCTGGCTTTATCATGACCATTGAGACTTTAAAGTCCTCACTCTCCCTGTCTAGCCTTATCTCCTGGGCTCCTTAACATGCACTCTCTGTGCCCTTGGGTGGGTCACTTCACTGTCCAGCAACACGAAATGTTCCTTCTTGCCCATGGGAAGGGTTTAGTGGGAAGAGCATGATCTCTGGAGCCAAAGTGAAGAGATTTAGTTTCTTATCTAGGTTGATTGTTTACTGTGTAACTTTGCATAAATATCTGAACCTCCTTAAATCCATGCTTTCATGTCTTTATAATAAGGAAAATAATACATCTTCTTAGGTTGTTGTGAGTACTAAATGAGGCATTGTATACGTGTAAATCACCTAGTGCTGTCTAGCACATGGTCACACCTTTGTCTTACTTGCCACCAGTTCACCTTCCCCATTCCCCTTTCATCTTTCAGGATAAAGCTCTGCATCCAATTCCCATAATTTCCTGACTGATCTGCTATATTCTGGTTTCTTCCTTCTTTCAATACCTACAGAGAGTGTGGTTTGAACCAACAAAATGACCACCTAATGACCTCCTGTCTTAGTTCTTTATACATTGTTTTTCGAGAACAGGAGCAGCCACCTCTTCCCCTTTGTAGTGTTGAGCACAAGCTTATTGATGAAAATGGGAAACAAACCATGTCAACTTTTTCTAGTGATGTCTGAGTCTATTTTAATTCAAATAATCGAGCACTGTTTTTGAAATTACAGATAATATAAATCTCTGAATCCAAGAAACTGGCTGCCTCGGGTATTTAAGGACAAAAGGAGATCCTGATTTGTCATAATAGTTCACATACATTGCTTAATTTAATCAATACAACTTTCCTTTGTCTTCATGGTATTAAGTACATCTATTTTATGATAAGGATACTGAGGTGGAGCAATCTGGCCACAATTAAACAACCAATAGAGGTATGTTGTGTAAGGAGGGTCCATACTAGCCACTCTGACCCCAGGCCTCTTTCTTTATGCAACCTTGCCCTCTCTGGCAACTTCTTAACTTCCTTTAGGTACACGTTGCCACTGTTTTCTTCCTATATCCAAATTTTCATACTCCAAACATCCAGCTTGTCAGCATTGAGAATAAGGAAAATTTGGTTCTGCCCATTGTTTCAAAGTCTTTGAAGGTTCTTTCTTGGCTTTCCCATTAAAAACAAACACCCAAAACAGCAAAATCACCCTTGCTTTGATATACTTGCTTCCATTTTTATGGCATTTGGGGGCTTCCAGTTCCTGAGAACTCTCCAGATAGTCACTTCTCATTCTCCTCCTCTCACTAGCAAAAGAAACAAAACTAGCAGAATAACATTTTACTATTTCCAAAGCTCAGAGTAACTGGTGTTTTATGTGCCTTCTCACTCTGTTAGGCATCTCTCTAGACATTGATGGGAGAAAGATGGTCAGTGATTGGGAGAGGCAGAGATAAAGAGGAGATGGGGTGACCAAGCAGTGGCTTGATGAAATGATGCAAACTTAGGCTTACTTCTAAAGAGACAGCCATGAAATGTGTGCAAACACCAGAGCTGATGGCCTGATTTTTTTCTGGTCTCCTTCCCCTCAGGAGTGATGCTCTGCTACTGAGAAAAAAGCATTTTCCAAATTATAAAAAATAAATTGAAAGTGTATCGATCAGATATTGCTGAGTAACACACACAGTCAGACACACCTTGGTAGCTTAAAAATTAAGCTTTTATTATTTCTCATGGGTTTTCTTGTCAGCTGGATAGTCTTGCTGATCTTCACCAGGTTTTACTCATCTCTGCTAGGCTTCCTCATTCATCTTTGATTACCTGGTGGGTACGCTGTGAACTGTCTAGACTGGGAAGGCCTGTCATGTGCCTGGTTGTCAGATGGGGTGATGGGAGTGACTGGGCCACGTGTCTCTCATTATCCAGCATTCCAGTGAGGCTTTTTATCGTGGTACAGGCAGGGATCCCAAGGAAAAGCAGAAGTAGGCAAAGTTTCTTGAAATCTAGGGTTAGAAATGACCCAAATGTCACTTTTGTGTATTCTATTGGCCAAAGAAAATAAAATCAGAAACAGGGTGGGGAAATAGTTTTCCTCCAACTGATTGAAAGAGTCACAGTGCAGAGGACATGAATTTAGGGAAGCAT
Source organism: Micronycteris hirsuta (assembly GCA_004026765.1). NCBI lineage: Eukaryota > Metazoa > Chordata > Mammalia > Chiroptera > Phyllostomidae > Micronycteris > Micronycteris hirsuta. Next base: position 66,780 of record PVJI01000266.1, on the reverse strand, counting down.
GAAGAACTGCAGCGAGTTTTGCAATCCGTCACAATTATTATATCCTTCCCAAATCTCTAGCAAGCCTCAGTCTCTCTCAAGATTTCCACAAGCCTCATATAATCATGATATCACATCAGAAGTCCAAGGTCTTGTAATTGTCATAAAGTCTGGATGCAGCTTCTTATAGTACAGAACCTATGAAATATATGAGAAAATGTATTCATCTCCCAAACACCAAAGATAGGTGGTAAACAGGAATAGCATGATTATTACAAACACTGCCATTCAAAAAGGGAAATGACAGAAGGCAAACAGGCCAGCTCTGGTCCATAGCAGTTCTGAAATACTGCAGAGCAATTGTTTCTGGTCTCCCTCACTCCTAACATGCAAAGAGTTCCTCGATTAGGCCCCATTGCTGCTGCCTGGAAGTGGCTTCCCAGTCAAAGGCTCATGAGGCTCTTGGCTTTACCCTCGGCGGGGGGGGGGGGAGGTGTCCTTCCATTTCTAGAGCTTTTCTCCTCTATTTAACAACTTTCTTATCCTGCTTAATGACTACCAGAGAAAGACTGTAGTATACAGCAGATCCTTGAAAAACGTTTTGTCTAATGTCGTTTTCTTATAATGATGATGAGATGCCAAAGGAACTTAACTCTTGCTCATACCAGTTTGCCTGCTGTAAAATGGTTTTTATCATATGTTGTTTCAGTTAAAGTTGCAGAATTTATCAACAACATTAAGTGAGGATTTACTGTACTAATTACAGAAATGGACAATTGACAAGTAAAGTCAATTTTCCTATTTCTTGTGTTTGCGTTTAGTCCTATGATTTGCTTTGGATAATATACAACTCAGCAAAAGTGACGGGTATGCCAATATATGCCTAAGTTTCCAAATGTCTCCTCCTGGACACCTGTGAACACCTGTTAGCCTGCTAGAGATGAGACCACTTAGAGGAAAGTTGTCTCACATGAGGCCATTCTAGACCAGCCAGCCCCTAGCTGACCTGCCAGCCAACTGCAGACATATGACTAAGTAAAGTGAAAATTAGCCTAACCTCTGTCAGAACAGAAGGACACTCATCAGATCCTTGGTTTCATGAGCTAAAATAAATGTCATTATTCACCTGGGAGTTTTGGTGTTATTATTGTATACTATTACCATGGCAATAGAATCATTAGGAGTTTCCTTGAATTACAAGTATTGTCCTTCAAGCTCAACTTGTTTCTTGCGGTGGGAAGCCCATGCCTGCCAGTAACTGGTACATGCTAAACCTTATGCTGTCATCTTCCCTATTCTTTCTTTCTTCATTTCTTGTATTTAAGATGTGTATTATACTTACAAAAATTACTTCAGTTGTTTTTCATGACAACCTTGTGAGGTATCATTTCACTGATACAAAAGTTCCTACTCAGAAATATTAAGTGAATTCCCAGGCTCACACAGTTAGACCCCTAATACAGTATGCATTCTTCTACATTAATGATCTTTAAATTTTTCAGAAATTATATTATATGATCTTATCTCTCTTGTTCTGCCTTATAATTTAATTAAATGTGATTTGGATGTCTGTTTCCCCACCTGGGAACGAGAACACCTAAATTTTTACTATCTTGGCCCTTCTTCCAGTTGCTTCTTATGCAAACTAAGTATGACTTAGAAATCAGTAACAACCTAAGTACTGTTCAATGATAGTGTAAGATTGAGTGGGAAACAAAAAATAAAGCCTCCCCTTGACTGTGATCTCAGGGAGTGGAATGGGGCTGTAGGTACAAATTATAAAGAGAGAGATTTCAGGTTAATATAAGATAGAGCTGCATAACATGTCATTGTGAGGTTCCAACATTCAATGGGAGGGAAAACTGGATGTTCTCTGATGACCCTGTCAGCTCAAGAAGTCAATAACTGATATACCAAATTTTAAAAAATGAAAAATGTGTATATTCATCACTGTATCAGGACAGTCTACCTACTACTTAAAGGAAGATTCAGTTACTATTGAAATGCTTTTCTGGGTTTCCACCCCCTTGTTGAAATTTTCTCCTTTTCTTTTGAAATGCTGTTCTTGTTTTCCTGATACATTTTGTTTTATCATTTCTTCTCATCCTCTATTTGTGGCTTTATCTCCTCTATACAAAATACCTAAATATAGGTACTTTCCTAGGATGACATAGGTAGCCCCCTTCTTTTCAAGTTTAATGTAGGTTTTACTGCATTATCTACTGCCACAACTTTACTGTCTCCTACATGCTGATCATTCCCAGATCCTCATTTCTGGCCCTGTGACAGTCACTATTGCCATTGCCAATTATTTCCAGCTCTCCCTCCCTCCAGGAGGAACGCATTCCTGGCTCTCTGTGGTTGGGTGCAGCCATTGAATAGTTCTTTGTGGAAGTGCCATGTGTCACTTCCTGGTCAAACATTTAATTGCCAGGGCAAGACCTTCCAGACCTCTCTTTTCCCTCTGGTTCAATAGCTGACAACTTTTGAAAAGGTGGCTGCTCTCTCAGCTTGGGCCTTTGAGTGACTGCAATGAGCAAGGACCTCTGCTGACCTACAATAGATGGTAGAGTAAGTAACTTGTTGTTTTAAGTTACTGAGATTTTTATTTCTTACCACATCATAACCTAGTTCATTCTGACTGACAAAGCCCTAACCTCTGCCCCTTGAGTTTCAAATCTCTTTTACACAACCCCCTAATGTTTTCATTTGGATGTCAAAGGTGCACCTCTAACATTGAATTCCAAACCAACATCACCAGCTCAAAATGAATCAATAATCTTTTCCAAGTTCTACTTCTTAACTTTCTCTCCATGATACCATGATGCTTTGCACATTTACTTGACCAACAAAAAGACAAAACAAATCTCCTACCTGATCAGGTACTGTTTTCCTTCATCTCCATAACATCTTTGGTACCCAGGCTCCTCTCCCTGACTACCGTCATTGCTCTAGTTTAGGCCCTCAAAACCTCTAGCCAGACAATTGCATACCTCCTAATAGCTCATTTTCCAAAACAACAAAGGGAACTTTCTAAAAAACACATCTGATTATGTAGCTCTTCTGCTTAAAAATTTCTTAATGATTCCCCAAGACCTTCTCAATAAGGTCCAGATTGCTTAACATATTCTACATCCTCCAGGTTTCAGGAGCATTTACAGGAGAGGGAAGGGAAATCCAGATGGAAAGATCACCATGAGCAAAGACTTTATAAGGGAGCTGCCTGCAAATGGATGTGACTTCAGCAGAGGTCCAAAGGAGGGTGAAGAGAGGGAGAGGACTAGAAAGGTCCTCTTTGTTCCTGATGCATTCTCTGCCTAAATCATACTTTCTTTTTCCTCCCAGGCCTTACATCCTTATAGTAAACACCTACAGATTTTTAAAATATTTATCTTGCCACAACAACTATGAAGTCTTTCCTGCTTACAGTCACACTTAATCAAGCTTATTTTTTCAGCATTCTTCTCCTTCACTAAGCTGGGAGCCTCCTGAGGGTAGAAATAATCCACTTCTCCAGTGATTTCATATCTTGGCCTCCAGCACAATAGCTGCCACATTTCAGGGACTTAATAGGTGGCTGTTGAGTGAATACATGACTGAATGGACTCTCCTCTTTAGCATTTATTGAATACTCCATTCACTATTCAGAATGAATTGCTTCAAATCCCAGCTTTATGGATGGTGAGGAGAGAGGGGCACTTTTTCCTCTCCGTCTTTCCGCCCCCACATTATCAGACCCTCCTCCCTAAGTGCCAATCTCTGCCGATCATCTTGTCAGCAGCCAGCTGCTTGGCGCCAACAGTGCCAACTCAGCAGCTCTCCCCGTATATCCCTGGGGAAACCATTCACCTTATCACCAAAAAAAGAGAAAAAACTCCCATCTGTTACTGCTCAAAGCTAGAAGGCTCATAATTGTATCAGCACACAGGCTGCATATCAGATTTTCTTGTTTTTAGGGAGCACTTAGGGAGATTTCACTCTCCCTTTATTGTTGTTTTCTCCCCAGCAAGTGACCATATTTCATCTCCACTGAGACACAGTGAAAGAAATTTCTGAGTAAATTTGTTGCCTGATGATTCCAGGGTAGGTGCTTAGAACCACAAATGTCTTCCTGAAAAGCTGTTGAGGAGCCCAGCTCTGTAAACTTTTAAAAACTAGCACATAGTAAACGTGCCATGTCGATATTCCAAATGAAGGTGGTAAAAGCATCACAGGGGCTCCCAGAATAAGCATCGCTCCAGCACAAAGGGTAGTGATCTTGAAAACTGACTGGTGAGTTTCCAAAAACATCAGCAAGGGCAAGGTTGAATTTACATGGCAATTCCTCAAACATGAACCCATGAGAATTCTAAGCGTCTTAGGAAATGACTAAATTGCAAAAACACACTTGGAATTCTTCCTGATAACATGGATGATTATCACTAAGCTTGTTTCTCCATTTGTAATACAGAAAAAATATCCTTCATGCTCCAGGTTATTTTTGCTCCCCTAAGGAAGAAGATGAGTGATTTTCATGAAGTTATTTGAACACTAAGAAATAAACAATGAGTCCATTCATTTGGCATGCAACTGTTGAGTGCCCACTGTCTATCAGGAGTAAACACTAAAGAAAACAAGACTGACCCCTGCCCACGTGGCAGTAAGTCTGGTAAAGTACATAGCTAATAAACAAGTCAGTCAAATACATATTTAATTATTAATTAATTAAGTGCTCTGAAGGAAGAATGTAGATTAGTTAATAGAATCCTTATTAAAGTTAGTTTTACATTTACATGCAGATGGCTTCAGCACATTTAGACACCATGCGGTGGGGCTTAACAAGTCTGTTATTTGTTTAGAAGTTTTGAGCCTTACTCAGTTAAGGCAGGACCACAACATTATCCTAAAACTCTCTTGAGCCTCTTAATTTCCTGAGCTTTACAAATACAATCTCCCTCACATCATTTTGTATCCCAGAAGCCCTTGCTTTAGACTTCCTGGCAGGGAAAGGTTATAATTGCGCAAACACTCCAGAAATTACTCTAGAAAGAACGTAGAATATTTTATATATTTATTTATTTTCTGCTAGTACTAGCCAAAAAATAAATAAATAAATTGTATTCCCTGCTTACACCCACCAAAAGTAAACACTTAAAGGGCAAATGGCTAATACCCACATGTAATCTAATTCTAGTTTCCTAGTGTAGCCACCTTCACTTGATATTCTATCCATAAATAATGCACAAACACCACTCTGAGAAGGATATGAAATTAGAGGTGAAAAACATGTGACTCCTAAGGGGAAGAACAAAGGAGATTGCAACTCAATTTCTTTGTTTAAAAAAAATAAGTTGTTATTTGGGTAAATTTTCAGCAGTCAATAAAGCATTCCTGAAGGGCTCCTTTATCCCTGGGTGGCCTTTAATTTCATTTGCATATTGGAAATTCAGCACTTTCTTTTGCTTTAATCAAACTTGCAAAAAAATTAAAAAAAGAAACAAGCTGCCTTTCTAGAGCAAGGGTGTTTTAGATGCTAGTAGCAGAGTAGAATAAAATATTTCAAAAAAAATTTTTAAAGTATTGTTGATACATTCTTCTGAATGTCCAATTTCCCAAGGCCCAGTTCCTCGGCCTCTTGGAGCTTAAAACTCAGAGACAGGAATGAAACCCATATAAGCCAGGCTCTCCCTGTACCTTGTGACTTACTAGCCACTGATCTCAGGCATGCTCTAAGTATTTTTTATACCTCACTTTCCACATCTTTAAAATGAGACCGGTGACTGAGAGCCCCTCATGCACCGTTCTCTGTAGGCCTTTGTCTCTTTCCTCACACCCTTTTCTCTGGTAAGCATGCCTTTCTACCACTCTTCATGGCATAGGTCAAAGTCACCTGGATGGCTATTGTGAAGCTCAAGGTCCCACTTATGTTGCTCGTTCCTTCTGTGCATGGCTATCTTGTTCTAGGAAACTTGTGACAATCTTTGAGGGATTGGGGTGGGTAGAAGCGTTAAATTTTCTTTTCAGCATCAGGTGAAGCCTGTTTCCTTCTAACGGGAAGCCAATAATACGAGAGAACCATCCATCGGCTATGAGAGCACTTCCAAAAAGACCATTTTTCTGTATTAAAGAAGAGAATAATTAATGACCGACAGATTGCTGTTTAAAGGGTCTTGGAATAAAATCCTAATTTTTTTTTGTTCTTCTCAATTTGTTGCTGTGCACAAGCTGTGCAATATTGTATGTTGCTAATAAGGCAAAAATTAGTTGTGATTGAACATCACCTCAGACCTTCAATTCTGCCCCAGGAGTCAGAATGCCTTCCCTTGCCCTCTGTGGCAGCAGGCACCCAGCTGTCCCTGCAGACACTTGGCAGTGGCCATTTGGGAGCCGCATGAATCCAGGGATTCAGAATTGTTCACACGATCAAAGAGTGCTGTCAGCAGCACAAAAAGTTTCTGCGCATTTCTTGCAATTGTATTTGGTGGGCAGAGCAAGAAGAGTGAACCCATTAAAAATGTACTGTGGGAAATGACACATAACATAAAATTATCATCTTCGCTATTTTTAAGTGTACTGTTCAGTGCTATTAATTACATTAATATTGTTGTACAACCATCCACCATCCATCTCTAGAACTCTTTCTACATTACAAAACTGAAACTTTATTCCCGTTAAACAATAACTCTCCCTTCCCCCTTCCCCCAGCTTCTGACAACCACCATATTACTTTGTCTCTATGTTTATTTTTAATTTTTAAAAAATTAAAAATAATGAAGCCACTTGTGTGCTCTTTGTGTCTTTGTGATCAAAAGATTAAGAACACACTTCATCCTCAGAAAAACATATCCCTAAATTTGCACCACCTAAAACATTTGGACATACAATAGAAATTATCTTTTTTTCCTGCTACCCTTAAAGTTCTGAAAAGCAGGAACTTGTATTATTTTTCCATGTCTCACAACCCCTAATCATAACCGTTCTGTAATATGTGTGCAGGAAACATTTGGTGGAATGGGTCAAGTTAGGTAGTGTAGTACCTAAGGAAGAGCAATTGACCAGTTCTGTGATCTTGGGTAACGTTTCTTCACTGGCATTCTACTGTCTGTTTCATAAAATAAGGAGATTGTAATAGATGATTTAAAAGATCCTTTAGAGTGCTGATGTTCTCAATTTTTCCTACAGCTTTTTTTAATCCACACAGGCTGAAAGACTGAGTGAATCCTAAGGAGAAACCTAGACAGAAGCCTGTTGGCCTGCGTTTAGCGGAGGGCTCTCAATTCGTGATTGCCCTGAACACTGTTTTCCTAGGCTGTTTCTTGATTCCAGCCTCAGTGGAGCATTTTAACCTCATACTTGCTGAAGGGGATGGGCAATGACTCTTGCAAGGTCAAAAACAAGGAAATGGGGATCAAGATTCAACTCTGTGCATCTGATTCAGCAGTTTGAACTGAGAAGATGCAAAGATTCAGACGACGTAATCAGGCTTTATCATTCAGACAATGATCCTGGGTACTCTCCTTTTCTTCTCATCTTCCTAGATGCACCGGATCAGTAGGTCAGAATGCGGGCTTCTGAGATGGGGACACCTGGAACAGGATAATGTGTGTTGTCAGGCAGGGCTGCAGGAATGCTTCAACCTGCTTCAGGAATTTTTTTTTTTTTTTTCTGGGAACTACTTCAAAGGAAACTTCTCAGAGAACCTAAACCCTAAGGGAAACTTCACACCCTCAAGTACAATCTAAGCCATTGAGCTGAGCTTCTTGAAGATAAGATACAGATCACTAATCAGGAATAGGGGTCACTCAGGGACATATGGAGCTCCTCACTCTCTGCATGTTCTCTTGTGTATCTGGTACAGGATCACACTACAGAAAGATGAAACACCGTAATTAGATACTGACAACACTTGGGTACCACTTTATACGATTTATTTCCCCTGGATTCTATGCAAGGTGCAATGTCTGGTCCAGAAGGCAGAAGCCTTTTACTAATAAAGCACCGTCTTCCCCTGGGGGTGTGAATGGATTAAATAACCTCTCAAACTCACGTCTAGTCTTTACTCCAGGCCAGCTCTAACTTTGCTAATCTCTAAATTGTGTGTGTGTGTGATAACACTGTAAAAAAATAAGAATGTCTCGATAATATGGTCTGACATGTTTAATTAAATATTTGCAGAGGTCCCAATTTCAAATGACTTTGGAGGTCAAGTATGTATGTAAAGCAGCTAGGCAAAAACAGTATAGTGTAAGAACGACTAGGACAACCTACAGAGAGCACACCGTGCCTAACAAATACGGTCCTAGCCAAACATCACTTTACAGGCCGTATTGCACTTGCGTTTACACCCTGGTTTCAGGCAATGGTCAGATATACCGCATAACCTACATTCATTAATTCAACATCTATATATTAAGAGGTTTTATGTTAAATGCTAGGATTAACACCAAATGGAGAAAAATAAAAGATATAGACCTGGGGTTTAGGTTATTTGTGAATATTTGCTAGTTAGTTTATATTAGAAGCAGTGTCAATGATTTTTCATTAAAAGTAAAGAGAATAATATATCATTGTGTATGTTACTAAGAAAGACTCTTCCTGTTCAGACATAAACCATCATTTTCTTCTTGGAAATTATCAGAAAACAACAAAAATGGTAAGTAAAACCATAAATACCATTTTAGATAAAATGAAGGACTGCTATAATCTGAAACCACAAAGTATGTGGAAATGCTGCCCAAAGCAGAGGAGATAAAAGGACCCTGAAGAGGATGAAGTGGCTCAGATTTCAGACAAAGCCTCGAACTATGCTACATAAAACTGAAGAGTGCAATGGTGGGGCCAGCGTCACCAGCTTGCAACACCACCACTGTCTGGTCCCTGGGAGAGGCAATGTGGCTGTGCAAGGAAGCGTATAGACCAGTCAGCTGCCCATAGCAGTTTGCAGAGGAACAGACTCTAAATTGTGAAAATACACACATCTTTGTTTATCTTTTGGCTGGAGAAAAATCAAGGCTACAGAAGTCACACTATGGACCTAGTCATTAAATAATTATTGCTATCTATGACATGGTCCTAACTTCTCCAAAAATAAACCTCCAGCAGATAAGCTAGTTTGGGTTGGAGGGGGGGATCTCTGTCCAATATGAAGCATCCAAAAGGAGCCACTAGATTGTATAGAAGTTATAGTAAAATATTTTGCCCAAACAAAAAAAGGCACAAACTTAAAGTCATTATCTCTGTAAGACAAGAACTTACACACACACACACACATATGCAAATAAAGTACGGGAAATCAGGAAAACAGGAGGAGCTGAAACACTACCTGTCCAGTAGAACACAATAAAAAATGATGGGAAAAATGATCATAGCAAGGAAGGAGAATTCAAATGCTAGTACGTAAAATAAGAAATGATGAAAAATAGCACTAAAGACATAAAGGAAATTACTGAGCTAAACTTTATAGAAATGAACTTAGAAATATGGATACAATGGAAAGTACACTAGAAAATATATTAGAAACATTAAACAGACCAGTTACTATACATAAACAGGAAAAAGACCAACACCTCTCTCTCTTATACACCAGTAGCATAAAATCCAGTTTCAGAAATTACCCTAAAACTTTAAAAAAGCAGATTTAAACTTATTTAAACCACGTGGATCATGGACAGGGTGATGAAGTTGGCTGGAAGAAAGCTTACAAACACTGAGATAATTTTTTCTGAAACTTTACATCAAAACCTTATAAGGATTGCACAGAAAAATAAAACTATAGATGAGTCCCATGTGCCAATATTGATGTAAAAAATTTAAATAAATTAATAATATAAACCACTCTGACAAAGAGGTTTAGTCCAAAAAGATAAAAATGGTACTTAGGAAGTACATTTCACCATTTTTATGGAACGAAAGAGAATATCAGACAGACTTCTCCATAAGTACTAAAAAAACCTGCACTTTACACTTTAGATTTACTTTTTTAAAAGAAAATAATTAAAGAAACAGTTTATAAAATGGAAATAGGTAGAATTTCCTTAATGTGATAAAATATATCTCAACAGCAAAGCCAGCGTCTTGCTCAAAAGGAAACAGTATGGACGTTAGCAGTCAGAAAACATTAGAGTCAGGAATAGAACCAAAATGTCCTAATCACTGCTGCTCTTCAACATCATCTAGAATGCCAGCAAATGCCACTATATGAGAGGCAGAAATTAGAGGTTTACATCTTTGGGATTTTAAGGTTATCATTATATGCATATGATAGAAATAAAACCTATTACAAACAGATGATTTTGGTGAGATGAAAGGGAAGAGAATCAATATCTTTATGTAAAAATGATGATTTGTTAAAGCTTCAATAGAAGAAAAGACACCAAATCCCTAGTAATAAATCTAATAAGAAATACGTGTGTGTGAGTGAGAGATGCTACTGAGGATATGTGACAACTTACACACATTGTCAGGCATGCTGTGTTTGGGGATAAAGGAACTGAAAAACGTAAGACCATCAGTTTTATTCCTGAGCTCAATTTATAGATTTAACATGATCCTAATTTCTTTTTAAAGTCAGTAAGATTTGTGGAAGCTGACAAGCTGATTCTAAAATTCAAAAAAAAAAAAAAAATAGACAAAGAAGAAAAGGAAGAAAATGAAAAAAATAAAATAAAAAGGAGAAAGACTAACATTACCAGATATTAAAACACATTACCAGGTTGCAAAAATTCAACGTTTGGTTCTGGTATATGAATTAACTGGCAGTCAACAGGATAGAATTGGAAGTCTAGAAATAGGCCTAAAGATTTATGCAACTTTAGTATATGATAAATTTTCATTTCATATCTGTGAGGAAAGATGAATTATTCAATTAATTTTGTTGGAAAACTGGGTCACTATCTGGAAAAAATTTAAGTTGAATTATACTTTAAGTATCACATCAGGATAAGTTTTAAAAATAGATCAAAGACTTAAGGGTAAAAAATAAAACCATAAAACTGCTAGAAGAAACCCCCACCCCCTCAAAAATTATTTTATAATGCCATAGTGCTAAAGATCTTCCTAACCAGGTCGCAAATCTCAGTAGCTAAAAGGACAGATCAATACATTAAACCACAGTAAATTAGAAAACAGAATATTTATGGTAAAAGCCTCAGATACAATCAAAAGTTTTATGATAAACTTTGAAAAAAATACTTTCAAATCTTACCATAGACCGGGGCCAATTTACCTGCTATATAAAGAGTTCATATTAATCAATAACAAAGAGATCAACATCCCAAAAGAAAAAATACATAAAAAACATGAATATACAGTTCATGAGAAAAAAATACAATTGCCTATTGAGGTGCTCACTTCATTCACATTAAGAGAAATCGAAATACAACTACAAAGTGATAGAATTTTCACCTGTTACATTGTCAAAGGTAAAGTTCCATAACCTACTGTTCTGATTACAAGTGTGGGGAAACGGACTCTCATGCTTGGGGAGAGTATAAATTGAAGCTATATTTATTAAGGACACTTTGGTAGTATTAAACATACCTTTATAATTTACTGGAAATTTAATCTAAATATATACTTGCACATGAGTAAAGTGGTGACTACAAAAGACCACTCATTGATAATTACAATCACAAATGAGTAGCAACATCTTGCATGTCAGAACACCCATTTGATAGAATATTACATAGGTATAAACAAGGACAAGAAACTCTTCGTGGCCTGACAGAGAAAAAAAGTGAAGGATAGTGTATCTGACTTGCTACAACTTGCGTAATAAAGGCTAGCACACACATGCACACACAAGCCTTTGTGTATGGATAGAATCTCTAGAAGTATTCATAAGAAACTGATAACAATTGATTGTGGGAAAAGGAACTAAGGGCTAAGGGATCAAAGTGGAATGAATTTGACTGTATGCTCTTTTATTCTTTAAATGCTAAACCATGTTGATTGTACTAATTGTGTAAAAATAAAAAGCAAAATATTAATCAAAAAAAGTTAAAAAGCAAAAGAAATTTCCCATAAAGTTAATTCATTCAATATTTATTTTATTCAGTATTTCAAAGGATCTTACTTTTAAATGGTAGTGATAGTCAATGGTAGACATTTTTGAATAATGTAATATCTAAGTTTCAAAATAAAAAGAAATATAGTATGTCAATTATATCTCGATGTATGAGTCTGGGGCATTTACACATGGTCTTTGTATTTTAAATCGTAGGACTAAATAACGAAGATAAAACTGACTTTTTACATCTTCATAAATAATATTGAAAAGTATCAACATAGTCCTAGATGGGAAAGATGGGGACATCCAATTATTGAAAAAAAGGCATAAAATATGAGGAAAATGCACATACCTTAGAAGAACTATGGAGACAGCTGTTGCTGAATAGTCAAGGAATGTAAAATACTAAAAGTTAATTATATGCTTTTTATAGCAATTTGAAATGGACCCAGTGATCTGATTCCATAGTTTAAAAATACTGACATTTTTTTCCAGCTCTGCAGGGTTGGGCTGTTAGAATTTGACTGGGGCTCTGGTGAAACTAGCTTGTTATTACTCACACATTGCACTTTACAGTTTGCAAATCATTTCCATTTACGTGATTTTGATGCTTTATTCCAATCTGAAAGATTATTCAAAGCAAATATTTTTGTTGAATTTTTACAGATCAGGAACTAAAGTTTGGTTTGCTTAAGTGACTTGCTCTGGGGCACATAACTAAAAATCAGAGCTAGAACTCAAAAATGCCCCGACTCCTTGTCTAGTCTTTATATCTCTAAGTCAAGCTAAGTTAAATATTTCCTGTTTCATTGAGCCTGCGGGGAAGTTTGCCTTGCAGGAGGAGGCCGCCAGTATCTAAGGAACACATGCAATCATTCTTGCATTTAACCCCAATGGATTTCTCAAACACAATCTTCCTCTAATTGTGTCCTCTGTGTGAGCAGTCATTTCTTTGGTGTGCAAGTGTGAGTGTGTATGTGTAATGTGCTATCTATATGCCATCAAAGCACCTGCACATTTGCATATAGGAAAGAATTGAATAAAACATGAAGGGTTTTATTCCAATGGGATGCAAGATCCTCTAAGGATATTTACAAATGCACTCAAGTCCCTCTGAATCAATCAATCCTTGAATCAACAAACATTTTTTGATTCCCTGGCGTGTCCCTCACACTAGGATAAATGCTGTAAGGGAAACAATGAAGCTAGGAGAGAAGAGTCTCCCAGGCCCCCATCAACCTTGGAGAACTTCAATTTAGATAAGAGAAAATAATTAGATTTATGGTGGTCTCTAACGGTGTCTACACAGCACACATTCACTGGACTCCCTTCTAAAGGTTCCAGTTGAATAGAAAGGAAGAGCAGGAAAAGCTGAAGTTCAGTTATCTACATCCTAGTGACCATTCTTCAGAAGATTATTTGAGGAGGAGCTTTAGACTTGTGCACAATGACAAGTGGAACACTGTCAGCATGGAGCACTGGTCATGAACGTGGCTTTGCTGTGACCAGTCCTCAGTTTTGTTGCTCTGCTGCCACTCCTGTTTCTCTAGACTCTATTCTTTACCCAGCTGACACAATGTTTTAAAAAGTAAATTGGTTATGTAGTTCTTTTGCTTATAATTTTAAAATGAGTACCTCACCTATTCTTAGAATAAAATTCAGACTCTTCACCATGGCCAGCAAGACCATGAGCGGGCCCTTGACTCCCTCTCATACTTATCACCCCCTCCTCTTCTCACTCATGATTATCTTCCTATGCTCAGCTCTTCTCCAACTAGACTCATGCATTCCTGTGCTTTCTCCCTGGAGTGTTTGGCCCCAGAGTTGTTCATTGCTTCCTCCTTGTCATCATTCAGATTTCAACTTAAATGTTAATAACAAGAGAGACCTTCCCTACCCAACCTATCTAAAGTAGCTACCCCACCTCTTGCCCTACTATCTATATATCAATGTGTTCTTTTCTTACAGTAATTATTACTATATGTAATTACCTTATACATTTGTTTGCTTGTTCATTGTCTGTCTCCCCCAACTAGAATACAAGAGCTTTATAAAAGCAGCAGCCTTATCTGATGTGTTTATTGCTGTCTATGCAGTTCCTAGGGCAGCATGTAGTATTTAACAAATATTTATTGAATGAATGAATGAATGAATGAATGAAAGAATAAGAGTGAGAAGCCTCAGAGATTGAGTGTTTATGGCTTTCATTAGCATCTACATCTCTTTATAGACTGATGACTTTTTAAATATTAGCCAAGAGTCTCCTACCTCCTGTGCCCTCCTCACCTCTCTGTCTATTAAATCAGTGACACCCTTTGCCCCAGGGAAGATTAAGATTACTAGAGCAGTAATACAAAAAGAAAAATTATAACACTTGAAATTCTGGGCTTTTTGAGTTTCTAAATGGATTTTTAAAATTATAGCTGCTGCTTTGCAAGAGCCAGACCTTTGTGAGTATCAGAGGTAAAGCCCTGAAGGAATCGTGGCATAAAGTGCCCATCATAAGCAAGTGACTGGGAAAAGAATAGAAGAGCCATTTTGTGCAATCATGTGGACAAGATAAAGATGGAAATCTTGGGGGCACTGTAGAATGTACGCAAGGATCAAGGGACATGATAGGATATTAGATAATAGTTGACAAGGGACCCAGTGTTCTTCCAGCTCCCACTGGGCCATGTCATGAAAGGTGAGGGGTCTTGGGCTAGAGACAAGTTAGACTTCATTATGTTGGTGAATTGCTGCATGCCAGCACAAAAAGGTGGTGGGGCAAGTTGAACAAAGTTGTGTGAAATAGACTTTAAAGTTTGACGTCACAAAATGGAGCGTATAGAATTGTTTGAGATCCCCAGAAAGAAGTGGAAGTGCTTGATAGATACCTGGTAGACATAAAGGGGCATGAAAGTCAGGATTAAGACAGAGGTACCTGTGAGTTTTGATGATGAGAGGGCACAGTAGGACCACGGACAACAGCAGATGCACTGGGGATCCAAGCTAATGACCAAAGACCAACTGGCATCATGTGCCCACAAAGGGTGGAGGGCAGAGAGGAAAATCAGTATCTCTCCTTGATTCTTGCCCCACTACTCCCTGTATGCACATAAACTCTGCCTCTCTTTCAAATATTAGATGTTATATGGATAGAAAGGGAGATGAGGGATGGACTGTTAATATGGCTGAGCTTATACCCGAATGGCTCATTCTAATTTTGTGAGATCATATAAAAATGTCCATATTTGGGATATTTTTTAATCAGGTGGAAATAGGACTTAAACAAATTAAGATCAATTGAAAGACAGAAAATTTTATTTTTCTCTCATTAGTTTATGACATAAAGCTTTTACTCATTACAAATACTTAAAGAGATGTTCAGAAGTTTTTAAGGCAATGCATAACCAGAAGTTAGCCATCTTATGATGTTACAATAAAAAGTACAGCCCCATACACCAAAGGGTTGTGGGTTTGCTTCCCATACCTAGATTCTGGGTTAGATCCCCAGCCAGGGAGCATACAGAAGGCAACCAATTGATGCTTTTCTCTCACATTGATGCCTGTCTGTCTGTCTGTCTGTCTGTCTCTCTCTCTCTCTCTCTCGCTTGCTCGCTCACTTCCTTCCTCTCTCTCTAAAATCAATGAACATATCCTCAAGTGAGGGTTAAGAAAAAAAGGTACTGCTTCCTCTTAGAGTTAACTGTCTTGCACCTGCCAATGTGCTGAGGATTCTGAGGCAAGTAACACCACCGCCTGAAACCCAGGCTTCAGTCTGGAATCAGATAGGCCTGAGTTCAAATCTCTGCCTCTAATTTTTGCAAGATGGTAATTTGAGACAAGGCATTTATTTAAACTTTTGGTATTTCATTTACCTCATCTATCAAAATAAGACTGTCTTCAAAAAACTATTTGGGAATTAAATAACATAATGTACATATAATTGTTTAGCATGTTTTCTAATTGTTAACAGCAACTCAAAATGGGAATTATTATTGTCCTCATAACTGGGAATAACTTATTTTGACTAAACTTGATGTATTCTTTTAACTACCCACGTATTATATATTTTTCATGAATTTCTAGTTGTATAAAGCAAGATTTCTGTTAAGCACAGCAATTCACTGAGGAGGAATTAACAGCCAACACAGTAGACATTTGTTCAGATCGTGAGTTAGCGGAATAGACATCAATTATGATAAACTGTAAATTGTAGAATTTGTACTCTCACATTTAATTAACCTGCCCCAAGAGGAAGGACAAATAACAACAATAAACAAAAACTCATTCTCTGGTTCAGTTCTCCTTAGTAACCTATAGCATCCATTAAGCAAAGTGTTCCTAGGAATTCCTGCCACCCATTGCTGACACTAAGTTCTGGAATTTGAAGAAATCTTGAAGAGGTCTTAGAGTTCATGTGGCTTAACTTTGCATTTTACGCAGGAGGAAACGGAGGCCTAGGGCAGAAGTGACTTGGTTGGGATTAGTAAGTTATTGAGATAGATAGGGTTGCAGGTCTATAGTTCTCAGTTTTTGCTGTGTAAAAAACCGGCCCCAAAACTCAGAACAATAAGTGGCTTAAAACAATAAGAATTTGCATTTTGCTTCAGGCCTGTGGGTCAGTTGAAGCCCAAGCTTCAAGCTTCTGGTTGAGTCCAGGTTTACCCACTATGGCTCTCACCTTAGATCAGCAGCTGCTAGGGGCATGTTTTCCCCTTATAGTGGCATTTAATACTGCAAAGGGATAAGCAGAAAAAGGTGATGCTTCTTGAGACATCAGCCCAGAACTTGAGCACTTCAAATTCCACCCCCATTTTATCACCTAACTCAAGTCACAGAGGATAGGCTCCAAAATCGGTGGGTCAGATACATATACTCCATCTGTTCTAGCGGATGTTACTTCCAAGTGACAAGACCAATGGTGTGGATATGTATGTCTAAAAATGGGGCGTCATGAGTGACGGTAGTGACTCTATTTACTATAGGATTCCAGTATTCAGATTCCTACATCAGTTTTCTTCTCCTCCTGTAAGAAGGCCTTTAACCTTGTCAGAAAACCTGTTGGAATTTTTTGGTGCCAAATCACATAGGCCTTGGCAGTGATTTAACAATATTACACTTAGAAAACAATCATGAAGTCTAGGAACAGTTACATGGAGATGAAGGAATTAGAAAAAATTTTTCATTGGCCAAGAATATTCAACCTCCCTCCCTTCTACAAAACTGAAACTCATAGTAATTTTTCCTTCAGCAAAAAGGGATTTATAGCTTCAGCCCTATCAATTGTTTTTTAATTAAAAATGTATTGAGGTCCTCATGACTGGAGCACATAAACCAGACATGCCAATGCTTGGCACAGGCGGCCTAGTGTGTGTGTATAAATTATACCCTGGGTGACTTAGGTCTGGCCAGGACACTCTGCAGCAACTCTGAGTTACGTTTCTCTGAGTTGGAACTACTGAAAATGACAAGCTTAAAATATTTAAAACATCTATCACAGACCCGCAAATAGATGACTCCTTCACCCTATCAGGGCTTCTTTCTTTAGTAGTTTCAGATGCTGACATTACCTGACATAAAGTGAGTTTGCCCCTATAGGCCCAGCAGGTGCCGTGTTGGTTCGAGAAGAGATGACCTGAAAGCCCTTTAAATTATCAGGCAAACTCTGGCTGCAAATGCTTTCATTGCCTTTGGTGACATTGAAAAGAGAGAGAATAAAATCCGATACTGGGCTTCCAAGATGCACAGGTAGAGCCCCCGTGACTTGTAATCCTCCATCCATCCACTCGTTGACATCAGTGTCTTCTGGGGTTCTGTTATGGTCAGCCAGCTGCTGAGCTCAGACCTGAAACTTGAGCCCAGTTAGAGTTAAATTTCTGGCAAGAGGGAAGAATGGGGAGCCCAGGAAGAAAGCCAAGAGTGAAGTCTAAGGAGTGTACAAATCTGTCTTCAAAGTATAAAGAGAAATTATATTAAGTTCCCCCTATTCCTATTTGAAAAACATGATAAGGAAAAGAGAAATATTTGCCCTTTTTGCCTAAGCATAGGTTTGATTTTGCTGAATCCTGGCATAAAAACTTTATAGATTATTATTTAAAAGTTAAAGATTTCCAATAGGTAAAGAAGGGTTACTTGTCTGCCTTCTCCAGAAGACTCTGGAAGTTGTTGATTTCAATAAAGAACAGAAGAAAAGGCCATTTTGAATGTGAGGAAGAAGCTCTAAGATCAAAAATCAAGCTCATATAGCAGAAAGTGCGCTGCACTGGGAGTCACAGCTGTAAGACTTTATGAAGCTCATTTCCCCTCCTGGGCTTCCATTCCCCAATTTGCAAAATGATGAACTGTAAGTTCTCTTCCAAACCTAATCAGTTACGGGTCCAAAACTCTTCTTGACTGCCAACCTATGTAGAATAGTCTCTATATAACACCTTTCAACCCATGCTACATGGTGTAACAGAAGGAGCACAAAATGTGGAAGCCGGCCCTTTGAGTATGAATCACAGAGCACATGTGGCCTTGGGTAAAACTTCTCTGATTCTGACTTGGACCAAGAGAACTTGGATTGAAAAGGAGAAAGCTAAAGACAACTTCCATCAGATCTCCTCATGGGTACTTAAAATTGATGAAGCAAAAACTAACCAGATCACAGTTGCCATGTATTTGTAACACACTTGATTTTATGTTGATCTTTGAGAATAATATGGTTTATCACATGAAGCAGAGAAATAGGCCCAAAACCTTTTGGACATGCAACCTGGCCCCTTTAAGTTCTCCCTTAGACTTTTGGGCAATGAGAGTCGGGCACAGGCAGCTCTAGTGGAAACAGCATAGATTTTGCCTTCAGGCCCACTTGGTTTCAAGCTTCAGCTTCAACACTACCAAGGAAAGTGCATTGGGCAAGCTCATTCATTCATTCATTCATTCATTCTTTCACTCATTCTTTACTGAGTGACTGCTCTGTTCTAGACACTGCTCACTGGGCCCTGCAGCTACAGTGATAACAACATAGTTTCTACCTTCTTGGGAATCACCACTGGAAATAGAGGCATGTAGGTTCATAATTATATTACCCTGTGATTAGTGCCAAGAGTGCTTTTCTCTTTGTTTAAAAACAATAACCAAATAAGAACTCCTTCATATGAAGTAATGTTATAAAGTATTTTGGTAAATAACACGAAATGCATGCCTATGGTGCCTAGTTAGTTATATGCACTCACTAATCTCCACAAGTTGCTTTTTCCCAATCATTACCCCATTTTATTCATGCAGTAACTGAGATTGAGAGAGATTCTCTAGTTCTCTCCAGGCTACTCAGCCATTACTGGAAGAAATGGGATTTCAAGCCAGTTCTGTGTGGTTTCAGTGCCCACACTTGATCATCACACAATGCCACAATACTTTCTCTTCAATATATGGGCCTTAATCCTTGTTACCCAGTACCCTTGACACAGATGTCACCAAAAGGCAGTTGTTCCCTTAATGTAATAGAACCAAACCATATTGTTTGGTTTGACTTTTTTTTTGTCCTGGGAGATGCCCCAGATTAAGGATGAGGAGGGATTTGTAGGGAAAGAGGGTGAGGGAATCTGGCTGCGATTTAATGAACAATTTGATGGCGAGGTTCTGGCTCCAAGAGGCCCCAGTTACATTTCCTCGTGATCTCTGCTTTGCAAGATGTGCTTCTCCGTGATTCTGTGTCTGGTGCCCACACAGTGCTAGAGCAACTGCATTTTATCCCTCTCCTTATGCACAATCTCTAAAAAAAAAAAATGAAAAAGGATGTGGAGAAAGCCAAGCACAAAACATAACTCAGAAATGGTAATGTAACAGGGCCGACCACGGTTGCTGACTAGTTGCATTCGTAATGATTTCCTCCAAATAATGCAAGCACTGTTTTTTTTTTCCCTGAGAAAATGAAATATGGGAGTGCCATATTCCACAGATGATGGGGAGAACTCATAAAAGATTTTAATCTTTCCTTGTCAGGCTTCAGAAATGCAAACGGCCTCGTCCTCATTTTCTTTATGCTCTGGACTTCTAATTGAGGAAGCTGGCATCAATTCTGCATGCGGGTATCGCTGGCGAGGGAACTAGAATAAATATTTGGGGGATATCGTTAGCCAGAACATCACTTCATCTTTGTGTCACCATAATTTCCCATATTGTAGTGTTTTAGATGAGAACATATGGCAATAAGGTAGGTAATGAGAACAACAATTTTCTGAAACAACATTATAACTTTTCCCTCTTTATGGTCACATTTAGTTACAGTACATGCTGCTATTTAGGTGTGGAGCTTTATAAAAGCAAATCTCAGGGAAAAGAGGATTCAGAGGCAAGGCCTAGGAAGTCTGAATGCCTGGGACTGCGGCCAACCCTGCAGATGGAAATTTGGGGGTGTGGACTAGTTAATTTTTGCTTCAGTAACATGCCAGTTTAAAAGGGGCTTAAAACAGCAACCTCTCTCTCATTTTCATGTTACATGAGGACTGTGAGTTGCTCTGAGTGGGCTGATGTCAACTTCATCAACTTCATTCAGAAGCTAGACTGAAAGAGTGGCCTCTGTCTGAAACACCCGGCTGTCATGGTGGAAGGGTCTTAGACCAATTACCCAAGACCATTGAACACTTCTGCGCAGGACTGTGTGTTTCCTATCCACTCCCAATCCACTGCCCAGTGCATGTCATAGGCTGAGCATGTCAATAACGCAGGGAGGCATGTCAGGATGGAGTATGCATTTATGGAGAGATTGCAGACAGTGGAACAATGCAGTCAACTACAGGGTGACCTCTAGCTCTACCCACCACTACTAGGGAAGTTGTGTTGGGCAATTTAGTAAATTGGCATGTAAGCCAAGAAAGTCAACATCATTCAGTGGATCTGGAGCTCCTTTAATACGAATTCAGTAAGAATCTTTTGAATACCACTTTAAACGTCAGGAACGGTGCCATGCATTCTGGGGAAATAATGCTGAATCAGAGGGCCGATGTTATGCAGGCACTCTCAGTTTTGCAAACATGATACCTGGGCCAAGAGTTAGTAAAACTAATGGCCAGAGTAAAAAAGTAATAATAGGAAACAGGAAACAGGGAGGAAGGAAAGTTGAACTGCGCTGTGTTAAGTGTTACACATGGTATTGTCTCATTTAATCTGCACAACATTCTGAGGTAACGATAACGCAAAAGACAATCATAAACTTTTGTCCACATCCTTGCCAGCACTTGTTTGTTTATCTATTGGCAATAACCATTCTGACAGGTGTGAGGTGATATCTCACTGTGGTTTTAATTTGCATTTTTCCAATGATTAGTGAAATTGAGCATATTTTCATATGTCTATTGGCCATCTTTATGTCCTCTTTGGAAAAATGTCTATTCAGGCCTTTTGCCCATTTTTTTAATTGGATTTTTTTTTTGGTGTTGAATTGTGTGAGTTCTTTATAAATTTTGAGTATTAACTCCTTATCAGATGTATCACTTATGAACATGTTCTCCCATTCTGTGGGTTGTCTAACCACTAAGCTGTACACCTGAAACTAATACAAAATAACATTGAATGCAAACTATAATTTTAAGAAATATTTTAAATTAAAAAAATAATGCAAAGGAGCATACTTGAGTGCTAGCCAAATTTAATGACCTGCCTTTTTGAAAGCTAGTTAGGAGTTAAACTGAAAGTCAAATAAAACAACACTAGTTGGATTGGGATGGTAAAGCAATTTTTTTCTGCCTGGAAGAGATCAAAAAGGAACCAGGCAACAGGAAACATTTCAGATGGGCCTTGACAAATGAGTAGCATTTTAGTAGAGAGAAGAGGAAGGACAGGCAGAACATCCAGCATGAGGGAACAGCATGGACAAAGCCCAGAGTTTGTGGGGAATAGTCAGGGCAGATCTGCTGTGTGTTTGTGGCATAAGGTGGGATGAAAGATCGGGTTATTAAGGTTAAGCAGCATATGTCATGTTCAATGTTTTGGACTTTACTCTGAAGCTGGTGAAAACATTAAAGATTTCTGAGGAAGAACTGATGAGATCTCATGAATCTTTGAAAAGATGATCCAGTAAGAAAGTTCTCCAGGGAACAGATCAGAGATAAGCTGCTTGACTCTCTAACATATTATAGTACTCCCTTAAATCTGTGTGACTTTGTGTGAAGTTTTTACGCCTTCAAGACTTCGAGAATGGGGGTGACCCTGAGTGTGTTTATGTGTGTGTGTGTTTCTGAACTAAAGGCTATATTTCATATGATTTTAATCAAATATCTGCTTGTTAAATATGAGGTAGTGCTGCACACATAGATAGGTTTACTGTAGCCCAGACCCCCAAATTCCTTAAGGTTGGCTTGCCTGGATCTTCAGCTTTGTTCTGTTAATGTACTTCATTTTCCAGCTCCAGATCAGCCTCTAAGGAATAGGCTCCATTATGAAGATAAATAACATCCACCTCCTCGAGCTCACCATGCAAAATGCACATACACACAAACACACATTCATCACACAGACAAAATTTGAAGAGAGAAAAACCAGTGAGAACAAAGTCCGTGTGAAAAGAAGCAGAATCCTAGGGGCTCCCCACTTTTAGTCAGCCATTTCTTTCCAGGCCCTAGAGGATCTCATATTTATTATCACCACCCAGCCCAAAGGTAGGCACATCTTTCCCCCTTGACTCTTTTTTGTAGAAAGATGAGCCTGGCATTTAAAAGATAACTTTGTTTAAAATTTAAGGACCAAAACAATTGCAAGATGGGAAGGAAGCAGTCACTTTTCTGAGTCTGAGAATCTCATAGTGTTCTAGCTAGCTTTCCTCAGTCCTATGCTCTTTATTCCATAAGCACTGCACAAACTCTTGATGGTGGACTCTAATCAGGACCTGATACAATTAGATGGCTGGTACCACCTCCTAGAGTTTCAGCTGCAAGTAATCTGGAATAAGGATCAAGAATTTGCATTTTTAGCAGGTCCGCAGGTAAACATGCTAAAGGACCAGTCTTCCACATTTTGAGAACTATAGATGAGGCTAATGAAGCCCAGATGGTGAGCCCCACCCTATCCTGCTGTCATCTATAAATCAATGCAGAATGATTGGGAGTGGGGTAGGTAGGGGGAGCTTCAGAGCTTCTTAGGTCTGATTCTGAATCCTGGCTCTTTCGCTAGTTAACCAAGTGATCTTGAACAAACTGCTTAACCTCACTGGGACCCAATAGCAACAATAATATTATCTCTCATGTGTTTGTGTGAAGAAAAAAAGATAACAAATATGAAGTTGCTAGCACAGGATCTGATATAGGATATGCATTCTGGACATGTCAGTTTTCTAACTCTCCTAATGGGAACCCCTTTAGGTGAGAGGCTTCCTACACCCTCATACAGAGAGTAATCCTGTGCTTTTTCCATTGGGATGGGCAATGGAGCGGTGCAGCAGCCATAACATATAAACAACAATGGTTTGTGTGTTATGTTGACATGTTATGTTTGAGTACAGCGTCTGTTAGTCTCCATTCTCTTGCTCAGCCCAAAGGAATGTTATTTCCATACGGAAGTTGCAAGAAAAAAAAAGTCATAAACCATGCTAATGGAAGAGTAGATTCCACTTTAATGACAGCTATATCTGCAACATTAAGTAGAGAGTGTCAATGAAGGGTGGCTCTGTTTTAGAGAGCAGGGTCCTGGGGTTATTCCTTACTAAGTCCTACATGAGTCATACACAGTGAGGGCTTGTGCATTCAGGAGAAGGGTCATCAATGACTACAACACCTAAGGGGACAGCTGGGAAAAGCTAAGCAGAGCCATGAAATAAAAAGCTGTGACTTTTGGAAATTAAAGTGACTTGGAAGCTGAAGTTTCTCAGGCTTATCTTTGGAAATAGAAGAAAATAAAGGAGATAGTTCATCATTAAAATTCCAGAAAATACAGAGAAATACATAAAATATCCAAGTGATTGGAGTGGAGCATTTGATAGGAATAAACGTTTGAACTACCTCTCATCCTATCTTTAACATGGGGTTTCTGGAGTAAAGTACTTAAAGAAAGGAGATGATACATAATTCATAACGTTTTGCAAAGGCTAATGAGATAATGCTTTAAAGGTGCTTACCCAAATTCCTGCTGCGTGGTAATCCTTCAATAAATGGCAACTATTAGTTGCTATTATCCTGAAAAGCATATTAACATTATAATTAACTGTTTAATGCCCATCCTGCCCCACCCCACCAACTAGATTGCAAGCTCCAGGAAGACAGGGACCAGATCTCTCTTTTTAGTATTCTATGATCAGTGCTATTACAGTGCCTGGTACATAGCAGAGGCTTGATAAATATTTGTTGGAGGAAAATAGGGAGAAAGAAAAGACTTGTGAGGAGATAGAAGATTTGGGTATGGGCTCAACCATGGAGAACACAGAGGGAAGAATTAGAAAACATGGGGAACTAAAAATGGAAATATGAGACAGGAAACCTCCATTGATTCTGGGCATTGAGAGCAGTCCTTTTGTGACTAAGTCACTATTGAGGCTTGCCTTCGGCTTTCTCCTCCATTGTCCACCCTGAAATGCCTTCTAGTAACTTCTCCTCAATGGGTTCACCCTCAGGCTCCCAATTGTCTAAATCACCTGAAGCTCCAACAAGGCCACCGTTAGCGTGTATGACATCTTTGCACAAATTAGAAATAGTTGTTCCTTCTTCCAGGTGGATGCAGCCACAAGCAAGGAGGCTTAGCTTGGTGAGTGGAGTGTGAACTGGGTATTACTCTTTTCCCACTGCTTGTTCCTGTTACCTTCTCAGCCAGGTATAAAGTATAATCTGATACAATTGTACTGGGTGGGCCGGGACTCCCTTGAACTTTAGGTACAATAACACACATTAATTGAGTGTGTATTTATAATTTTTAGACACAAGTGCTTGGGTGGTTTGTTCATGGCTCCTGTCCTCGTAGAGTTGATTCTATCACCAGGGAAGTGGCAGCAGGCAAAATGGCTGAGCAAAAAGCCTGGAAGGGAGACACACCTCCTGAGAACAGTGTCTCCCGGTCATCAGTTCTGCTACCCTGAGCAAGTGATTATGTAAGAGGGTGCAGCCAGGGGCCCCCAATAAAAGGATTTGTGGTGGGGTTCAGAACTCAGGGTGTCCACGCAACATTAAAAATATGGGATGTCCTCAGCCCCACAAGTCTAAGCTGGGGGATGGGACACATGGAACAAGGCCATTGAGTTGTTTTGCATAGCAACAGTTTGACAGATAACCTCTAGAATGGTCATTTAACATATCTATAGCCTTTAACTGGTTTCATAGATATGTTAAATAGCTGTGGCCATGCTTTGAGCCAGGGGGATGGGAGTGACTTCAACCCATGATGTAACTGAGAGGCAACTCCCTCTGGTTACAGAACCTGTGTAGGAGCTTGGAGATGATTGGCTCCACACCACAGGGCCACGCCTGCCTGGACTTACTATGGTGGCCCAGAAAAGCTGGAAAATATGGGAATGCTGGCAAGTGTAACCGATTGTGGGAGGAGTTGGAAATGGGGCTGCAGAGGAAGATTGGTGCGGGGATTTAAACCCAGGTGCAGCAGCCATGACAAGAATCGCCATGTGGCTTTAGCAGGGGAGAACCACATGCCTTTGGGTCTCCCTTTTCCACAGAGCTTAGGAAGCTAGGAAGCAAGACGTAGCAGCAATGCACAGCTCTCTCTTAGCAGTTCAGAAGAATGAAGGAGAGACACTGTGGGAAGGAAAGGGGTGAAAGGACTCTTACTGGTGAGCCATGAGAAGGTGCCATGTGGCTTTGGATTAAAAACTGGAGATCCTGGAGACACAGCTGATGGTGCCAGGAACTGAGGGTGGCCTACCAGCTGAGCATGGATTACTGGGAAGAACCAGGGACTACCTAAGCCATAAGCTTCTATTTCTTTTCCTGAGATATGGCACCCAGACCAGGCAAAGGGGGGAAGGAAGGACTGTGTGTGTTTGTGGGTGTTTTAAAGGACTTTGGGATTTTAATGAAGACATTAAGTCATTACTCTTAAGTCTGTATAACTTTCGAATAAATAATTCCTTTCCTTTTCACCAGTCTCTAACATGGAGAGCTATAATTCTCTGGTGAGGGGCAAGGTGAACCTAGTACAGGGAACCCCAGGAGAAGGGGAGGTCCATTCAGTAACATTGTGAGACCCCCTTCCCTGGTGGCCAATCAGGGAAAATCATGGGAGACCACATGTGCAGTAGCTTTAAAGTAATACAGCTACTTGTACATGCACGGTAAAACCCTGCCAAAACTAGCCAGGAAGTATCCACCCTATAAGAATAGAATCCCTCCAGCCCATGAGGTCAATCTCTGCTTGAAGTTGGTCTGCTCCCATGTTCTCTGCTATAAATTCTGGGTGTTTGGTTCAATTCTTTATCCCGATTACCAAGAACCTGGTTACCTGTGCCCCCCTGTGACAATTGTACCTTTCAAAACCTCTACTTTCTCATCTTGAAACTGGAGACACATAATGACATTCTCTTGCTTTTTAAGGGGGAAGCTTTTGTGAGCATTAAATGAGATGAGTGTATGTTCTATGACCTGAATGTGTGTCCCCTTCCCCAATTTTGTATGTTAAAAACCTAATCAATGGGATGGTACTGGGAGGTGGGGCCTTTGGGAGTATCTCATGTCATGAGGGTGGAGTCCTCTTAAATGGGGTTAGTACTCCTGCAGAAGAAACCACAGAAAGCTCTCTAGCTCCTTCTACCACATGAGAACACAGAAAGAAGTCAGCAGTCTGCAACCTTGAAGAGGGCCTTTATCAGGAATCAAATCTGTTGGTGCCATAATCTTGGACTTGCAAGTGCCTAGAACTGTGAGAAGTACTTGTTGCTCGTAAGCCATCCAGTCTATGGTGTTCTGCTATAGCAGCCTGAACGAACTAAGAGAGCATGTGTCTCATATATTTTAGCTACTATTGTTATTATTGTATAGTTAATCAGTGATATAATCATGAAGAAAATAGAGAGATACTTTAGGGCTAGGATACTAAAAAAAAAAAAAATCACCAAATCACCCTAACTGGAGCAAGAATAGTATCAGAATGTGCCTGCAGGGAAGGGACGGAGCAGAAGTTACTAAAACAGGCCAGATTTGAGGCAGCAAAGGGTGGTGTGGAATGTGGCAAACTAAAGCATTCAACTTCAAGTATTTAAAAACAAACAGTAGAGTCTGTAAAACAAATTTTGCCTCAGGAAGATGGGTAAAAACATGCAGAGATTAGATAAGAAAATCCCCACTCCTTGCAGAAGCCTTGCTCTTTCTAATCAACTGCTGTTACTTTTTCTTCTTATTCTTCTAGGGGTGTTTGGGGAAGATCTGGGCCCTTAACATTTCTCTTAACAGTCCTCCCCGACAAAGGCATAGGCCCAATGCTACAAAAGCAGGGGCACTCTGTTTCCAGGCTCTGAACGGTGCCCTATGCCAAATCCTAAGAGATTCTAAGCCTTTCCTCTCCCTTCAGCCCTACCCCCCACTAAATGTGAGATGAATTGACTGTGGAGCCTTCTTGCTCAGAGTACATTGTTTGAAAGTTTGTGTCATAAACGAATCGATCCTGCCTCATGCTCCCAAACAGAATCTCGATGTTGAAGCACTCCTTTAATCAAAAGTAAATTATGTACAGGCCACGCAGGTCAGCCCAGCCAGCCTCACAAAAAACGCAATTCATCATTCATTCGTAAATGTCAGTGAAATCTGGGGATCAATATGTGCATCAATGTGGATTATGTTTATTATTTTTCTGTAAATATCAATGCTGAGAAATAGTCCGAGAGAGCCCACGGGTGCAATGGGAAGTCAGAACCTAACCTAAGGCAGGTGGTGGAATTGTGGAATCTCTCCAAGTGGCTCTGATCTGGCTTTTTCAGAACTCCTTTGCAAGTGAGAGCAGGGCCATTCTTGGTCTCCTGAAAACTAGAAAAGAGAGAAACATTCTTATAATGATCGAGGTATCTGAGAAAGATCCAGAATGGATCTACCTTCCAATAAGGTGAAAATAGCTTATCCTGATACATTCTGAAGAGTGAGTTTAGACATAGAAAATAAACATGGTTCTAAAAGATCTGGTTCATCCATAGGATCCCTGGAGCCAGAAGGCAAAGGGATCTGGAGTCCTACACCATCCCTTTTCTTAGCTTATCTTGATTCATACACCATATATGTTATGCCAGAGTCCTGGCAGAAGAAGTAGTGGCATGCAGTTGTTTGAGAGGAAGGACCTCGGTTTATATTTCCTGTTATTCTTCCATTAATTCTAAAGGCAATATAGAGTCTTGGAAGCTTTTGAGTGAGTGAAAGATATGATCAAAGTGCTCTTTAGGAAAGACAAAAAATAAATGTTTTAGTACATAATCTTGGAAACATAAGTGATGGAAGACAGAGAAGCCAATTATGAGGCCCAGGCTGCAAGGGTAGACATCTCTTTGTAGTGGAAAGATCACAAGCTTTAAAATTAGATATCAGAGCCTGAAGTTGAACCCTTTCTCTATTTATTTCTAGATGCAAAATCTTGGGCAAATGATAATACCTTGCTGAGTTTCAAAGTTCTGCTTTGTACACTGAGTTTAGTAAGGGCAGCTGTATCAGTCAGGATAGGTTAGGTTATGCTACAGTGACAAACAAGCCCTGAATCTCTGTAGCTAGGAAACGTTTCTTTTCCCCTCACGCTTCATGCCCATCCTGGGTCACAAGGGAAGGGGTACCCTGTGAATCATGTGATTGCTCTTACTCTCAAATCAAGCATGTTTTACTTTAAAGTCTTCAAGAAAGTCCAATCTTACACTGTTTTCAGAAGGAAAAGAATGGGATATACTTGGCAAACAGTACTCATAGCTACCACACTGAACTCGCAAGGCTTGGGGAGAAATTGGAAGTAACATTTAAATACCAACCCTGATGACTGGTCCATGACACAAAAATTCAGTAAACCATGGCAGTTTACACTGAGTCAGTCCTTAGATGTCAGATTGTAAAGGCTGGATTTGATCTGAAAGATGACATAGTATCTTTGCAGGTGTGAAGAAGGAGAATAACTAGACTGTGGGCTTTTGAATATTAGTTTAATTAATTATGTACGCAAATGGGAGGGGTTTTAAGACCCTCCTGGACGTGGTGCTGAAGGTCTAGGCATGTGGTAATGAGGATGGTGAATAACTACTGGCCGACCTGGGATCTTGCAGTTCTCCTGGATGGGCAGCAGAGACCTCTGTGAAGGGATACCATTAGTACATACTAACAGCTTTTATGGAGAGATCAACTTAAAGTGCAGCAAAGCATACAGTTAACACCCAGTGCACTGGAGAACATTTGCACAGCCTTCTTTCCATAATGCTCTTGCCTGGTCTTTGCATCTCCACTGGCGGCCTTGCAATTGTGTCATCCTGGATTAGGTAATGAGGGACCTGTGATGTAGGCCTATTACTCAAACTGTCTCTGTGACCTTGATAAAGTAGCCCCATTCCTTTTCTAGGCTTCAGGAGACTCATTTGTAAAATACAAAAGTTAAAGTTAAAATCCATCATCTCTGAGGTCTTTTTCAGCATCAGATTTAGTGTTGGGTTTTTTTTGTTTTTTTGTTTCACAAGTGTTGGCAATGAGCACATGATTGTTCTCCTTGTGTGCAAGTTAATTTTAAGAAAAGATAGTCTAAGAATATCTGATTTTGTTTGAGTATTTGAGCTTTGCAGTGTCTATTTTTTCCTTCCTATGAATGATTACAAAAACAAAAAGGAAAAATAGAATAAAATCAGGATGCATGTAACTTATGGGAGTTATTTTAATGTGTTGGGGAGAACTAAATTTATGCTCCTGCATTTTCAGGTTTGGGAAGATCCCTGCAAACCCATCAGTAGTATCTCTTCGACCTCGGTTAGCAGAGTTAGGAGAAAGAGGGGACTTCATTTGGAATCCATAGTGTTCCAATAGCACACAAGCTCCATGATAAGGTCAAGGCCATTGTCTTTCTTGTTCACCTGTATCCTCAGCACTGAGAGTTAGTGGGTGACATAAAATGGGTGTTCAACAAATACCGGAGAACAAATACATGAGTGGTAGAGAGAAAACCAGTTATGTCAGGTCCTCCCATTCATGGCCCATTTGCCATCCCCTTGTTGTAAGAAACCAAAGTTGTTTCTCTCCTGTATGTCTCCAGTGTTCCCCTTTCCATCCTTCAACTAATACAATCAAAGCATTTAACCCATGTTTAATCCTGGTACAAATCCTCAGTGAGACAATGCTAATCTGCTATTCGCCACCTAGTGTAGGAACTTGCAAATTGGCTTGTGCTGAGTCTTCCTTTCCAAGGAAATGTACATTTTGGCCTCATTAGTGTGTAGTTTTGGGGGGACACAGGAACATCTTTCCTTACCTTTTTCTCTTGAGAAAAAAATCTATTAATGAATCATAAAAAACAGTATATATTCTTGCCTCAGATGAGTTATCAAAAGAAATAATAAGTGTTTTCAGAGAGTGTTTAGCTTTATGTTTAAGGTAGGTTTTGAAACCAGAGAAGCTGGTGCAAATCCCAGTGCTGCTCATTGTAGCTTTGAAAACTTGGCAGGTTACTTATGTTGTTTTTCCAGATTCAGCTCTCTCATCCCTAATGTGTACAAAAATAATACTAACACCACTCAAGACAATCTGTGAAAGGTAAGTATTCATTTATTTATTAAACAAATATTTACTGAGTGCTTTCTATGTGCCACATGCTATTCTAGGCTCTGGAATGTAGCAATTAGCAAGCAGACATATCTCTCTCTATCCTTATTTTAGGTATAGCCTAATATTCAGTAAATATTACCTATTATTACTATCATTTTGCTAAACATGGGTATTCTAGAACTTTTATCTAGATAAAGTCTTTTTTTCTGTAATTGATGTCTGCCAGTCAATTGTATTTACTAAGTAACTGCAGAGTACAGAGCCCTGAGCTGGTGTCTCTGTGGATGTTCCCCAAGGAGGGAAGGTAGACTAACGTCTTAGCCTCTGCTTTCAGGAGATGACGGTCCATGTGCAAAGACAAATGGGGACTAAAAGGCCCTCACATTTAACAAACAGGCCTCAGTTAGAAATACCACACCTCCTTGTTTGTTCTTATTACCTTTCAGTAACAGTAAGAACTTGAGTAGCTTGTTTTAAAAATCACTGTCCATTGTAATCTGTCCAGAAAAACCACTGGACCATTCTGAGGGGCCCAGAAGGAGAAAAGCAGCAGCTGTATCTGATCTGCTTGGGAAAGAGCATGGTTTAATAAATGAATGGATGCATCAAGTTTTTTAAATTGACAAGGGTCTTTGTCAAGTGCCCTGATGAAGCCACACGGCAACAACTGTCACCGTTAGCTGCTCTCTGATGTAACATCGTGATTTCTTGGTGTTTTGGCTTCTGAAAGGACTTCAGCAATCTCCTTATTCAAATCTTTTATCTGATAGATAAGGAAACAGACACGGGGAATGCAGAGTAATTAAGATTGTGCAGCTGTTGTGTGGGTCGCCTGGGCTAGACCCTCAGGATCTGCATCCCCAACTCAATGTTTCTACAGCCTCTTGAAGTCTTCTTTTGTCTGACTTTGAGAGAAAATTCCTGGAGCTCATGGCCTTTTTACCAAATTGCTTGTTCTGGACTCAGGCCTGAGGTGCGTGAGGGAACCTGAGCAGGAGCTCTCTGATACAGAGGGTGCTGGAGGTGAGGCTGGATCCACCTCTAGTTATGGAAAATAAAGGTGGGGGCGAGGGGGTCTATGCAGGTAATTTCACTCATTCTTTCTTTCCCAAGGAGTTCAGATAAAGTCACTGTTGTTTTTGCCCCCCTTCCAAACCCCTTGGAATGGTTCACCAGTTATTCTGAACAATGGCCGAGGATGAAAATCCACTCACAATATTACTGCAAAGTAACTGAGAAAAAGCAAGAAAGAAGCACGTTTAATGCACATTTCTTAAATTGAGTACTTTTGATCTCGCAAAAGGCTTCTGTTACCATTGAGGAGGAGGGGACAGCACTCCAAGTTCCCCAGTGTTCACTGAATCCCTCCCAATTGTTTTTTGCTTCTATAAAGATCCAGATTCGCTTGGGAAAGTGGGGAGAGATTTTAAAAGGAGGTGCCACCTAGTGGCCCCTGTAACGATAAACAGCCTACCGCTAAAAAGGCCATCACCAAGGATAGCAGCTGGAGCAGTGAATCGCAACCCTGGCTACACAGCTGGAAGAATCATAGATTGTTCATATTGGGAGCAACTTCCAGAGATTTTCTATCATGAAATCTTCCTCCGGTCAGCACAAATAATATATCTTACATTTATAGTGTTGTATAAAACATTTTTACAAATATAATCACATTTAATTCTCACATCAGCCCTGTGAATTTTGAGATACTTATTATGTCCATTTTAACAATGGGATGATCAGTCATAATTTAGGTTTCTTCAACAAAAGTGACAGATGAACTGGGAGCTTAGACCCAGGCTTTCCT
Organism: Micronycteris hirsuta; assembly: GCA_004026765.1. Taxonomy (NCBI): domain Eukaryota; kingdom Metazoa; phylum Chordata; class Mammalia; order Chiroptera; family Phyllostomidae; genus Micronycteris; species Micronycteris hirsuta. Next base: position 34,346 of record PVJI01000266.1, on the reverse strand, counting down.
TATGGACCTTCCCACTTGAAATCGCCCATCCACCAAATGAAAAAAACATGTGAAGACTTGTTTTTTAGAAGAGACTTAGAAAAGAGAGGTTCATCCCCGGTCTTACACCCCAGCCTATGCACGAGGACAGGTCAGTGTTCGAAACCAATTACAGATGAAAATTTGGAGTTAGAAGAGAGCTTCTTCTAACTGCAAATTCATCTCCAAATTTTCCCTGAACAAATGAACAAATTGAAAAGTCCCAGCCAGCAGGGATGAGGGAGGCTTGACATGGACTCTCAGTGGACAGGAAGGGGCTGCTGTGTCCAGATGGCAGTGAACTGTGGGGCCCTCCCAGAATATGGAAGAGGCTGCTGGTTGTGTCAAAAAATCCTTGTAAAAGGAAATGAAGCCAGATATACACCCTGCTATGAAATCCCTGGGCACATCTCAGGTCTCCGGTTTAAATATTCAATAGTCTTCAGGGCGAAAAATGAATTCATGAACTGGGTCATCTGGCAGTAGTAGGAATAAAAAGCGTTTGAAAAGTTTAAAAATTATATACTCTATCCCACCTACTCACTCAGCCCTTCCTCTCTACAGAGGGGCCGATGCCACACAATGTCACAGGTAGGGGGTCTTCCTAGTCTTGTCTACCCCCACACACACCGACTGTCACTCTAGCCCACTCTGACTTTCATCCCATCCCACTGTGTCTCCTGGTAGTTGGACACTCAAGGACAGCCCTTAGCAGCCTGTGCAATCACAGGGCAGTCTCTGAGAGAAGCAATCTTGTGTGGTTTGGTTGTTTTAGAAAGAAGGCATTGTTAATGGAGGTCTTGACCTATGGGCTGAAATAGCAAGCTAGGGATGTGTTTGCTTTTTCTGGCTTGTACTTGTTAGAGAAAAAATATATTTATGAGGGGGGAAAAAAAAGTCATCTCCATGTCTCTAAGGGATCGGGCTGACAGAGAGGTTTCCAAGATTCAAACCAGATAAGGGTGTAAATCCCCTAGCCCCCAGCAGGGCTTCTCTTCTGAGTGTGCTGTGTGGACTTTTGGTTTTTCACATGATGAGGGAAGGGATATGTCTTCCCCTCAAGGAAGAGGCTGCAGATTGTGTTGGATGAGTCCTTAAGAAGAAACTAAGCTGGATCTAACCCCTAAACATTCTGCCTTAAGAGGAAACTAAGCTTGGATATAACCCCTAAAAATTCTGCCTTCTTTTCTGTTATCACGCCCCAGCAAAAACAAAGAAATCCGAGCCATAGATAGCACTAGACTAGACCTGTAGTGTTCATTAGTATTGGGGTTATACGATAAACTGACTGCACCACACAGCATACCCTAAACCCCATTTCCTTATGCCTCAGCCTGCTTATAACCCATGAGGGGAAGCAGAGAATCTCCTCTGGGGCCCAATCACTAAGTCAGTGCTTATGTGTAAAAGCTCAAATAGTATGTTGAGCCCCTTTCTCAATGAAGAATTTCAGTCAATTTTCTGCACTTCCCAATTCCCAGTCACTTTTTTTTCTTCTCAAAATTTGGGAGGTCTGGTGTAGGTCTCCACTGTCTATGTAAAAGACTGGAGTAGGACATCTTAAAGGTTAGTGAAAGACCAAGTGTCTTTTGTCTTGTTTGTGCTGGCCATACCCCTTCCATTGTCTTCAATACCCCACGGTAATTACAAAGCCCCATCCTCTGCGAAATCTCTTCACTGCACTTCAGTGAGAGGTACTCAGAGGTGGGTCTCAGACAATAGTGTTGGAGGACAGACTGGACACTCGGATTTTTGAGACCCTGCAGCTTACGTGTCCAATGCTTTGCCAATAACAATGGCAGTAAGGACACCGCCAAGAGCACTGACAATAATAATGTCACATATTCATTCATTATTCATTCAATCCAAGATATTTTAATAATTTTGATGAATTTATTGTGTGCCAGGCATCATTCTGGGTACTTGAAATTCATTAGGGAACAAAATGGTAAACATTTCTGCACTTAAGGCATTTTCCTGACAGTTCACAAAGGATTTTGCAACTCACTTAATTGAAGCTTCTCAAGAAGCTTTAAGAGGTCTGACATCTGGACTTCTTTTTCAGGTGAAGAAACTTCTAACCTGCTCCTTGAATCATTAAGCATTTCTCATCCCCAGGTCAAATTTCTGGCCACCTTAGTCCATGATGTCTTTCTTGGATGGTCTCTGTCAGAATCCAGAATGAACATAAAGTTAAATCCATTCTTCATGACTCACTCACTGGGTAACTATGGTCAAGCTGCTTTATTCCAATTTCCCCCTAAGAGTATATATAATAAGAGTATAATAGTGTGTCTATGACACACTTGGGGAAGTGTTGAGTTGATGGTATTGTGCTTTGTACACTTGTGTACAAAAGCAATCTGATGGAATCCAATCTAGGTTATGAACTTATGAGGATAATAAATTCTAAGCTTGACTTATTGAGTAAAGTATATTTTCTGCTCTGAATGAAATCAAGATGGGAATTCTGTAGTGGACAAGTGAGGGGGCTGTTTGATAAATGGCACATCAATATAGTATTAATATTAGCAGAGAAAGAGAAAGTTCAGTGTCAAAGAAGTGATATCCGAATTTCCTTAGCAGCTCTGAGAAACTCCAGTCTCAGGTCTCTGAAAAAATTCTGACAGCTACTAATTCTTCCTTCTGCCCCAGAGAAGGATGACCATGTGGACATTGGATAGCTCCTGGGTGGTTGTCAGTGACAATTGTCAGTGACATCACCATTGGACTGTTCAGAGCACAAGGCAAAGAAGGCACTAGCAACTTGAGTTTGTCTTCATTTCTTCAGTCAGTGCCCTAGAGTAGATGAAGATCAGGTACAACTGGTATTAGGCAACCTGTTCCAAGGAGTTTCTAGCTAATCCACACTCTGGGTTTCCTCATGCAAGGAAGAAATAGCCTAAGCCCAGAATCCCCTTTCACAGGAGCCTATTACACAAAAGCAGTTTCTGCCTTCTAACAAAGCTGCTGCCCCTGTCAGGATGGGTGGCTGGAGTGCAAACATCTCCTCCATAGAGGAGAGAAAAATGATATGAGAGCAGCTTGGATGGGAACGATATTTCAAGCGTGGCTGGCTGTTAAAAATGAGCTAATTCAGAAGAGGCACATTTAAATAAATATAATGCAAAGGCATAATGGCACAAGATAATAGTTTTGAATGGGGGATTCTAATGACTTCAAGTGCATTTCACAGGGCAATTAATACACATGGCAATGCTGCATCGTTCAGCAAAAGGGGAGGGGCAAACGGGGCAGGGAGCACAAAAGGGGGAGATGGTGGCAACTGATAAAAAATAGGATTTGATTTTCTTTGCAGAAGGAGTAATGCTTACAAATATAATAAAAGAGAAAAATAAATGTGTTACGTTTTATAATTCCGCTTGTCAAATTCAGAATGATTAGTTTTTGAAGAGGGCAATTAGTCTTCTTTTGCATATTCATGGGGATTTAATTAAATGAGGTTGGGCTTCCTCCATTCTTTTTTGGTTACCCCTTCATTACCCTTCCCCCACCACAAACTAAAAATATATATGATTCCCATCAAACTGAGGCCTCATCCCATCCAATTTGTGGAGCAAGTTCCCCCCACTGATTGGTATGTACAAATGCCTAGGATTATCTTTAAGAAAGTACACCTCTTTATAGTCCCCACTATAAGTTAACAGATGAGGTGTGTGATTCTTCAGGGACTGAGGAAGTGACTTTGGATGATGGCAGAGAGGGAGATTATGCAGGGCAGGAGGCCGGCCGCCTGAGACAGACAGAGGATATCTTATTTGCCTGTTTTTTATTTTATATTGTTGCTGGGGTGTGTGTTTGTGTGTGTAGGGGGAGACCATGAAAGAGAAAAAGACATAAACAAAGAAGAAGGGAAAAAGAGAGAGAGAGAAAATAAAGGCAGGGAGTCGGGGGAGGAGAAGAAAACAAAGAGTCTGAAGAGATCGAAATCTTTTGTTGTCCTGTTTGGTTGGAGGCCTGGAGGATAATTTTAAGCCAGCCACCAAGTATATGATTTTTTCCTTTTGTGTTTATATTTTTTTCAAGTGTTGCCTACAGCAAATATAACTAGAAAGCAATGAACAAACAAACTCCAAAACCCACATGAGTCAAAATCCACCTACGCACCAAGGGAGAGACCCTGACGACCTGTCTGGTTTCCTTCCACCTCCTCCTTGCACTGATTTCTGTTGTGTTTGTATACCTGTGTGTGCTCATTCGTTCTTTCTTCCTGTCTTTCTTTCTTTCTTTTTTCAAAAACTCAATCACTTTTACTGATGTTTTGTATAAGAATCTCTTTGGTCAGCTTCCAAGTCTTTAGCTCTACCACTCTCTTCACGCTCAGATCCTTTTAAGGTTTTCAGTTCCCCCCACTTTGCGCTGACTGTTTACCCCCTCATCCCCCTTTTCACATGTGTTATTTTTACAGGTGTCCTCTCCCTCCACGCCATTACCACCACACACACAAAAACCCACCTTGAATAGGGACAGAAGACAAGTGATCGTTTTAGTTCTTCCTACAAACAAACATATTTACAGACTTTCGTCTGCATAGGATTTTGCGCATGAAGAAACCAAGGCCGAGAGGAGTCAATTACTCAAGGTCACGGTGCTAGTGAGATGACAGGTCCAGCTAGAGTCAGAGTTTAGGTCTGCCTGCCTCCAAATCCCACACTCCTCACATAGCTACAGCCTCCCAGTTTCCAGGTCCTGAGAACGATGAAAAGAGAAGTTCCTAATCTTTTTGGAAGGAGAAACTGCTTTTGATTTATCCTGAAAGAGGAGGGAAATTGGAAAGAAGGGACTGACTGCAAAAAAGACAACACTTCTCCATACGCCCCCCTCCTCCCCATTGGGAGTGGTGGCGTTAGCAAAACACTCCTCAGCTCTTTCTCTGTCCCTTCCCATTATAATCTCTCTGCCTTCAGAGTGTGCATCACAAGGGCCTCCCCTGTGGGGAAGGCCAGTCTCTTTCTTGAACAGTCTAGGTTTAGGAGGATCATTCTATTTAATTTGGGAGGTTCAATCTTAGGAAGCCTAAGTGAGTTTCCAATAATTCTATAATAAATAATAAAGCTGACATTTTGGTCTCCACTTACCTGTCTCTACTCTGCCCTTCAATTTGTTTACAAATCAGGTGAAGAAAATATAATCTACTGGATCCACTCAAACTTCAATGCTAATCTTTACTGACTGCTTCCTCTGAGCCAGTCATGACACTGAAGTTATATTTGCTAACTTCATCTGAAGATATACGTAAAAAAGGTGCTGGCCTTATCATTCAATTGTCCATGGATACTGAAAATGCTCATGTGAATGACCCAGGAGTCTGAACCTGAAATTTTTAAATCCAGAAATTGGGGTACTGGCAAACAACTATGAGTAATTAAATTTTCAGTGAATATGTATACATGTATTTTTCTAGTAATGCTCTAATGAGATACTCAGAGGGTCTTTAACCCCCTAAAATAAGTCCAAGGGTGAAATATTCATAGTGACTACTAGCAGCTTGGAAATAAAATCTTCAAGATCAGCTGGTAGATTCTTACCCTAAGTGACTATCACTCTTCCCCATATTTTTAGTGTCTCCAAATTCTGGTCTGATAATCACAACTAGAAGAGTGGGGAATTTGCCTGAATTCAGGAAGAACAAATTCCTGTGGTTTTTAAATTACTGTTGAAAGTTCATTTTGTATTCAAGTGCAGAATATAGGGAGGGTCAGCACCCAGGCCTTGGAACCCTGTTCCATCCTCTCCTCCTTTGGTGTCCATTGCCCATGACCACTGTTTCCTCCAATTGACACAACTGTATACCTGCCCCAGAATGGAAAGTCATTTCTTTCTTTGGCTTCCCTCTTGCCATTTTAGTGACCCATTAAGCAAGCTCCTGCAGAGAACTTGCATTCTCCAAAGATGGGCCCCATGCTGTCCTTAAGAGGAAACTAGACTTCATAGGGCATGGCAGTTTAATTCATAAATAAATACTGCATGTGCCACCAGATGGTTCCTTAGCCAGTTGTTACAGCAATCAGCATTTTAGCCCATTAAAAGTCTTTCCTAAGACTTTAAACTATGTTGATTGTGGAAATATGAAGTGCCTGAAGACCACGCAGATTCACTTGCATACAAGAGGCATCTCTCCTTTCAGATAAGAGGAAGTTGGTGGGTGAGGAAGGGAGAAAGGGGAACACCAGGGCGGTGCAGACACCAGAAGGAAGATAAAGGATGTTGGCAAAGAAAGATATTTTTATTCCTCTCTACCCCGAATGTGTGGCATTTTTTCAGTGAACTCAGAAACTAAAGTCCCTCTTCACCATATGTTTTTGTAGATTCCTTGATGGCAGTGACTGTAGCTTGTGTTTTTACTGCCTAGCACACTGCCTGATACAAAGTATGTGGCAATTTCTAGTAATAAAAAAATAAGTAATAAATTTGACTATCAGAATTGCAATCAATTGCAGTAAATAGAAAAAATAAAGTATTACTGTCCTATTATAGAAACCAGAAACAAACCACATTACTGAATTTTGACGGTAGCTGCTGTGGTCCTGAGCAATCTGGCTGGGGCAGGAGAACCCCACTGGACAAGCACTCGCATACATAGGAGCAGATGAGAGAGAGAAAGCCGTCGGACCTAGGAGAAGAGATAGGGACCATGTTGCACCATCTCTGTATCCCTGACACCTTATAACAGTGGAAGTAACATAGTGGATTCTCAGCAGACTCTGATTAAATAGTCATTCTTTTTATCATCTCAGTGTGTGGAAGACCTTTGTCGTGGGTGGGTGACTGAGAGAATCAAAATTCTGAAATCTATTCTGAACTTTTTCATTCCCATCCTGTAGAATACTTTTCCAATTATAGTACCCAGAATTAAGACTTCTCTTCATTTTTACTCATGGTTCAAAGGAATTCCCCAGGGAGGTGGATTCCTTCAACACCAGGGACCGGATGCTTTTCACGGACCCAGTCCAGGAGACAGTGCAGGGCCTGGGATTTCCATCTCATTGGCTGCCAAAAGGTCTGACTTGCTCCTGGCAGTTCAGGAGCCCCTCCTCTCCTCCCTCATCTCTTCTGAGCTGTTTGGACGCCACCCCCCTCCCCCCCACTGCCTCCCCCGACCACCAAATCTGCTGCCTCTGAAATTTTACTGATAGAGTGAAGGGAGAGAAAGCACAAAAAATAACTTCCCTAGACAATCAGAGCAGATTATTTTAATGAGAGCTTGGAAATGGGAAACAAACAGCACCAAATTAGCCTTGCTCCCGTTCGTCAACTACGATGGTGAAGACAGCAAGCCTCCGCCTGAGTCAGCAGTGGGGGAGCCGACGGCTGCCTCTGGTTTCAGGAAGCTTCTTTACAGGAGCTCCCGCTTGTCTTTCCCAGAGCCACTCATTCCCACTTAGCAAAGCGGTCTCTCTCCAAATTGTTTCAAGGCTGCCAGGGTCCATGTCTGCTTTAAATTTCCGCTGGGTAGAAGTACAGATCACTAGAGGAGGAGAATGTCCCAGAGCCCACCTGTGACTCAGGTAGATGACAGAACCAGGACACTCATATTTCCCAGACTCTGTCCCCAGACCCTGACCCCAGACCAGGGAACATCTGGGTAGGCACATTTGAATATGAGGCAGTTTCTCTATTTCCCTCTTTTCTCTGTACTTTCCAGTTTTGTCTGCCGCGGGCCCCTGGGTATTGTCATTGGGAGGTCATCGGTCGGTCAGAGGTGGGCTGTTTCCCCACAATTCACCAAGTATAGAATAATGCCAACAATCACGCTCCCTTTTGCGTCTGGATGGCAGAGGCAGGGCTCTGAAACTGGGCCTTGGGTCAGAGCGGTGAACAGAAAAGGGCTACAATAGATTATTACATTAAGCAAAACGAAATTGTTTTCCTGCTGGAAGGAAGGAAAGTCATTAACTCAGAGGGTCAGTTATCAGGGAAAATGATATCATATTTTCAGTGTGTTTTGGATTGCAATTTAAGGGGAAAAATTGTAAGAGAATTTGATGTGTGGTGAAGGGTGTTGGGTTCATAGCTCGGGGAACCGGAATATGTTGTTTCTTTGCCCGCCTCTTCATCTCTTCCTATTTCTTGTTTCTGGATCTCATCTCACCTGCCCTGACATTGTTTTCTCCCTCTCCCGAGGAGGCAATGTGGGGAAGGTATTGAGGTGAATTCAAATGCTTCATATTTCTGAAACCCTGAAGGTGGTCTGTTTCCAAATGTATACCCATATTCAGGTTTGGCTCTTATCTTGCAGGGAAATTCAAGGGTTTTCTGCTTGCGTCTGTTATGTTTGGGGTCACCATGTGGGAATAGTTTGGTTAGAAGGAGGATGAGGTTAGCCCAGGAAATGAGGGAATATTTATAACAGAAATAAACAACAGGTTTAATCATTCAACTGAAAATGTTTTTGCTGAGCACTTACTGTGTGTGAAATACTGCATTCTACATCGTGGAAAATATGAAGACAAATGTGACCTAAATTTTCCCTCAAGAAATTTATAATCTAGATGGGCAGATAACACACATGATACAAGGTAACCTACACATACCAGGCAGTCCGTGGTCACAGTCACTGAAGAAACTATCTTTTTTATTGCTATCTTCTCACACCCTTAGCCCAATCCCAGTCCTTTCATATCTATCAGAGAATAAATTACTTTTAGTTAGAAGTTTAGAGTATAAGAACCTACTGTGTGGAGGTCTGTTAACTTACAGGTCTGTTAATCACATCCCTTTAGAATAACTAAATATAGTTATACTATATTAAATTTATAGATAGATAGATAAATTTAGAACTGAGTAAAGACCTCACTGTCTTAGTACTACAAGCTCAGTCCTTCCTAGCCCAGGATGTTTCGTTATATGGTTCCTGAGAGGTGCACTTTTTCTTTCTAGTTCTCCTATACTGTTTTAGTTGTGTAATAGGACAATCCAATCTAACCTTAAAATACATTGAACCAAATAGGGCAGAAATTAAGTAAGTGGTACAGAATGGACAGGAAACTCTTCCACAAAAGTCACGTAGGAACCTAGGCTGGCTGCTTAGTACTTCCATTATCAACATGGGGCTTCTATGTTGGGGTCCAAAGTGGCTATGCCAGACAGCAACACATCCCAGTAACAGAGCAGGGGCAAAAAAGAGTGGAGGAAAAGTTGTTATATTATAAAATCTTGGATTCAATGCTATACACAGCACTTCCATTTTCATTGTATTGGTCGAAACTCAGAAATGTACATATCTAACTGCAAGAGAGGCAGTAAAATGTAGTTTCTAGCAGGGACTTCATATACCCAAGTAAAATTTTGAGGTTCTATTACTGAAAAGAAAAGGGAAAAGGAATACGGAGATAAAATTAGTTCTCTCTTTCATGCCATTTCCTATCACACTCCTACCAACCAAAACTTTCTATCTCTATTACCATTGATAATTATAAATAAGTTACATTCTTTTCTCCTCTGGGGACATAATGCCAAATCTAGAACCTGAAAGAAAAGCAGGGTCATCCAATCTCTTTAGTCCTTAGGCCAAATAGAATATCTCCTGACTTAATTTGAGTCTTTGAATCTTAATACTGTACCAGAACCCTCAAAACCCTCTACCACTTTCTACTCTTCAATCAATCACCTTTTCATTTGCTGAATTTATATCGGGATTTATGAAGTACTCTATTTTGTGCTGACATAAACAAAGAAATCTGGATTGTGCTTTCGGGGGTCCTCAATTCCCTCAACTATGCTTGCTCCTTGCTAACTCCTTTGTTCTCACTCAGATCTTATCTCAGTCTGTACTTGGCTCTTCTTGATGGCTCATTTATTGCCCCCAAATATGATTGTTCTGGTGTTGTCATCATACATCGCTCTGTGTCCACCTAGAGAGCCTCTTTACGATCACAAATTATTCTTTAATTTAAACATTTTCTTAGCTATTAATTTGTCAGAAATCTAGAGTCTGTGTCTACTCTGTGCAGACCCTGTTCTAGGCACTGGGTACATGAGGGGCGCACGGTGGCTCACTGCACAGTCTCTGTTGTCACAGAGTTTAATCTTGCACATGGAGATGGGTGATAAACAAATAAACTCAATGGTGCTTATAATTACAAATTGCACCAAATATCTTGGGGGGAAAAAGTTACCATGAGAAAAAATAAAAAGGAAAACCTACTTAGGCTGGGACTTAGTCTGGGGACATGAGGCCAAATCTAGAACCTGGAAAAAAGGTAGAGCTATCCAGGTAGCAGAGAGTGGACATTATTTCAGGTAGAATGGTACATATCAGAGCCCCAAGGCAGGAAAAAAATGGTGTGTTTGAGGGACTGAGAGGCAATGTGACAAAGACACAAATTTCGTAGCCATAAGGAACAAAGATGGGGAATGGAGGTGGTGATGAGGTGACAGCAGAATACATACACTTTGTAAAATGAAAACCTACTAAAGTAACTTTTTTTTTTAAATTACTTTATTGTTGTTCAATTACAGTTATTTGCATCCTCTCCCTCCCCTCCCCCCTCCCCCCTAAAGTAACTTATTTTATCTTATGTTTTAAAGTTCACTTTGTTGTGGGGAAAATGGCCAGAATGGAAGAAAAAAAAATACTAAGTAGAAAACTACTGTCACATTCTCAAGGAATGACATGGCCTGAAGCAGGATGGCATGGTGGTAGAGAGGGTCATGGTGTCTTGTAGACTAGGACTTGGGTAAAATTCACCTTCTGCCTGTTTTTGTAAATAAAGCTTTACTGGAACACAGCTACTTTCACTCATTTTTATATTATCTATGGCTACTTTCTGTCTTCAATGAGAGAGACATGAGTAATTGCAACAGACATCATTATTGCCCATGAATCCTATAATATTTACTTTCTGGCCCTTTATAGGATCTGCTGTGTCTTGCTCTAAACACTAGTTTCAAAGGGTATACTATCTACATTGGAAGTTAGCCAACTTACCTGCTCAGTAAATTTTTCTAGTTTTTAAAAAATCTTCTCATTGATATACAATGGAAGTCTCTCCCTTTCAGCAGCTTGTAGCCATAAATGGAAGAGTTAAGAATATCTGTGAACTTAGGAAACACGAAATGAGTGGGAAGCAAACCCAGACAGCCACAGCCATGCTAAATTGAAGGGACCAACTATGGAAAGAAGCCATGCTTATTGATATTTTTTCCATTAGAAATACCTATAGTATTTCCACACCTTCAAATCTTTTCGTAGCTGCAATAGCTTAAGCCCTGCACACTGAACTAGCAATCTACCAATTATTTTCTTGCTCAACTAACATCACTCACAGACCTATTATGGCTAGAAGGCTTTTTAATAAAACTGTTTATAAAGATTACAAAATAAACCTATGGAGCAACCTCCTCACTACTTCCATCTGTTTCCCACCAGCTTCTCTCCCTTTCCTACAGAGAAGGTTTGAGTTTCCAACTGGGTGCCTCTTCAAAGTTCTCATAGAGAGCAGCTGAAGGTAGCAATCTCTGTCTACCCTCAATGCAGCAGAACCCTAAGGAGCCACTTTTCGCAGATGAAATGACATTGAAGTATTCATGGTTGTGACTCCTTCTCCAGAAAACATCCCTCTAGTCAAGCCACCAGGCTGATTTCATTAAAGCAGGGAGTCAGGACTAATCTTAAACCTTCTATGTTAGTCTGGCCTGCAGGCTGTAATCTCTGTATTAAGAGTATAGGTAGCTTATCTGTCTTTTAGGCTAATAACCATTATTTTCCCACCCAAGGTGGTGAGAGTCCATTTTTCTCCAGGAAAAATCACTTTAAATTAATTCAGAGGGTGATTGCTGCAAGAAGGGAGACAGAATTCTTTAGCTTTAAGAGAGATTAACAAATCCAATGAATGGACACAAGCACATGATTCTGGCCACATGGAGTGCTGGGAGTTCATGCCGGGGAGGACAGTGGTCTGAGGAACTGCTCTAGAATCCAGACCGCTGAGTTCATGGGAGTGTGGGCTCTATGTCTAAGGCATACAGATTGCCCAAGGGATCTTGTTAAAATGCACATTCTGTTTCATAGGTTTGGGGTGGGGGCAGAGATTCTGCAGCTCTAACAAGCTCCCAGGTGATGTTCATGCCATTTGTCCATGGGCCACATATTGAACAACAAGGGCAAAGGATCTAACTCTAGGGTCACATGGATGTGGGTTCAAGATGTCCCACTTGGAGTCTAAAGCATTCATCACTGCTCACAGGAAGTGATGATTTGTAGGATTTCAGAAAGAGAGAGAAGACTCGGGAAAGAAACTACAAAGAATTGGTAAAAAAATATGGTAAGTTTGTAGTGGAGAGGAGATTGTCTGCAAGAAAACTGACAGGGGATTTTTGCCCGAAATATTCCAGCAGAAGGGTGGGTTAACAAGACCCTCCACACCCAGAACCTGAGCCGGGGAAGCAGGAGCACTAGGGGGCTAAACCCAGTATAGTGCAGGGCTGAGTGCCTGAACTTGACTATCAGGGACACTGAATGGGGAATATGGCTCCAACACTCTGAGACTCTTGTTTCTTGTCTGTAAAAACTTGCCTCACATGCTTTAGGTTCTGATCCCTGGAAGCAGATCTCAAGACGGTGATGTGTGTGAAAGTAATTTATTATAGTGAAGGTTATCCCAAGCTAAACAGGGAAGGATACAGAGAAGTTGGACCGAAGAAGGGAAGAGAGCCAAACAAGAAGCAGAGTTACATGAAAGAAACTATAGCTCAGTCCCACAAGGGAGCACTGCAGATAGAGTACATTGTAAACCTAGTCTCCCAAACTGGGGTAGCTGGATCTTTGATATCCTCAAACCCATCAGTCTTTAAGGGCTGCCCTTGAGAGATGTAAATTCTCCAGCACTTCTGGTTCTCTACATATGCAAGAAAAGAAAGTTCTCAAGCCCAAGAACAGCCCTTTGACTGAGAATCAGTGGATGGTTGTTGTGAAAGGAAACTCACCTGAAATCCTTTGCACAAAAGTGGTAAACAACAAAATGGCCCAAAGGTATGTGAGAGGTGCTCTGACCCTATCATTCATTCAAAGACCTTTGTAAAATCATTCAAAGACCTTTGAGTCTTTGGCAATCCTCAATTATTCGCAAAATCTCCCTTTAATATATACACTGTATAACCATTATCTGAGAACATAAAGACTAAGCAGGACAAGAGGAAGCCAGGCATCCATCTCATGGTGCACTAGACATGGGCAAACTTTGTGAACGTAACACGTTATTAAGCAACCTGGAATCCAGTGAGTGAGTAACCTAAATGACCAGAAATACCAAGATCCAGCTATCGATGTTGGCCAAGAAGCAACCTCTTGAACCTTCCTTTTATTTAAGGGATTCATGGGCTCAGATTCAGCATGGAAAGTGTGTTTCTGGATGTAAGGGGCCACACTTCACTGCTTGTGGCTCATGAAGTGGATAACCTCTCTGGGCTCCATTTTGTCATCTTTAAGGTGAGAGGTCCTCTAGCTCTAAAATTTAATGATTTCATATACCACTAAATACAGATGAGCACACTCCGTAAATACCAAGCCGCATTCTCCACAGGCATCCCCAAAGCAAGGCATTTTCCTTCCTCACTAAAACAGTGTCACAGATAGTGTATCTGTTTCCTGCATCTGACCTTTGCAGGTATATATGCCACCAACCTAGGCTGGCTTCTTGTAGCTATTCATGTCGCATATTCCTCCTAACTGTGGTTGAGTAGTACATGAGTGTGTGTCTTTCTCTCTCATTTTTTGTGCATTGAAAACAGCTGAAGAGCCTTCTTACTCTGATTCTGGAGATTATACCTTTCAGTATATATAGGGTATGAGGTGAGAAGAGAGGCCAAAAAAATGTACTCAGGCAGGATTTTGATGCTACTGATTACTCACCAAGATACAGATAAGACCATTTTTGTAAGCAATGAATTGGCTCATTTAAAATTCCTTTGTTTTCATTTTAGAAGAAAGAAAAAGAAAGGAAGAAGAACGTTGAAAGGATGAAAGAACAAAAGAAGGTCCCCGTAGAAAGACGGGATCTTCTGCCAGCACATTTATGGGATGGTGCCAAGTGCCCAGCAGACAGAGGGGCTCTGCTTCCTGCATCATAAGTAGAATGAAAGGGAGGAGGAGGGCTGCAGAGAAGTTAAACACTGACTTTCCTGCCTTACCTGGTAACACAGACAGAACAAAGGTTATCTAACTAAAATGAGATAAAGGATTGGAATCTGACCTAGAACAGCCCCTCCCTAACACAGGGGGGTGGATAGGCATTGTGCAGCCAGGTGGATGGCTGTTCAGTGATATGGGCATATTAAGCAGCAAGTGGGAATGCAGACTGTCAGGTGATGCCAGAGAAGGGAGCAAGAAGGCTTTGGCAACCTATTCTAGAGCACTGGAATGTTCTGGGAAGGCATTAGTTTGAGATCCAGGCAGGCAATTTCTTCTCAACGTGGAAGACAGATCGTGAGGAGTGAGATCAGTGGACCTTGATCACATTACTGGAGCAAGTAGGCAGGTCCCAGTCCCAGGGTAGTTTTGCAAATCAGCATGCCTGTCCTGGGTGGCCTCAGAGTGTGGAAAGGGAATCAATAAGAGAAAGGCAATTCTTGATTAAGCTACTATCTTCATTTTCTAGGGCTGCCATAACAATGTACCACAAAGTGAGTGTCTTAAAACAATGGAAATTTATTCATTAACCTTCTAAAGGCTAGAAGTCTGGAATTTAGGTATCAGCAAGGTTGATTCCTTCTGGAGACTCTGAGGGAGAATCTGTCCCATGTCTCTCCTAGCTTCTGGTGGTTGCTGGCAATTCTTGGCGTTCCTTGGCTTGAAGCTATATAATCTCTGCCTCCATCAGCACATTTTGTTCTTCCTACATGTAGCTGTGTCTCTGTTTTCTCTTCTTATGAAGGCATAAGTCATTAGATTAAGGCCCACCCTAATTCAGTGTGACTTTGTTTAATTTCATTTATTATATCTATAAAGACCTTGTTTCCAAATAAAGTCCAAAATTCTGGGTAGACTTGAATTTAGGAGTAAGGGATGGCAGAAGTGGGGGTGGGGTGTGAGGAGAGACACTATTCAACCCAAAGGAGATTGCGACTCAATGGAACAAGACAGAAATATGTCACTAGAGCAAGAGGATGAGTTTGTGCTCTGGTTTGGGGAACAAGGCAGAAGCCAAGTTATAACTATCAGATATGGCAAAACTATGGCTCCAAAGCCAATGATGAAAGCCATGGAATGGTGACTCCAGTTCCATGTTTTAAGAAGTAAGCCCAATGGTTAGGTCATTATTTTAGCCTGAACCAGGCAAGGTTCCGCTCCCACTGAAGGATCTTATCTATAAGTAACACATCTTCCCCATCCCCCCAAGATTCTAGTCCAATCCAGAAAGGTATCGGCTTTTTTTCTTACCATCCATCCTTTCTTCATAAGAACAACTACTGTGCTGAGCCATCTCTGCTAATCTGAGAACGCTAGACTGAAGCAGAATGGGACGGCTGCCGCACAACCCCACCTTTTGCCTGTGAAGAAACTGAGGGTGGACATTTGGGTACTGTTGGAAATCCTGACCATATGCTTTCACATCAGCCTCTATTAGAGTGTCTTAGATTATTTTGTAAATAATAGGAGACATCTGAGACCCTGAGAAAGTTTGTACCATTAGAGAGAAATAAGTAAACACTCTCAGAGTCTGTCAAGGAAAGAAAGCAAAAATTTCTACTGAGCAACTTTGACAAGATTAATGGTGTCAACACAACCAAATCAAGTGGAGCCCAATTGGAAGGAAAGATTGATTTGTTAGTCTAGGGGTAGAGGTGTTGAGAAGGGATGTTGAATTTAGATTCTGGGGCAAAGCAGATATAACCATTATGAGCAAAGAGCTCCGAGACACTGGACTCAGATTGTTCAAACAAATCCAAAGATGCAACTGTTAAAATCCACTTGCCAAGCCAAAGCCAGTGAAGCCAGAGGTCTTGGGAGAGATTACAGAGTCCCTGAGAGACGAATCATCTCTCAGACAAGGACAAGCGCATCATCAGTGGGGAGGAGAGTTGCCTGTGGCTTCAGCAGAGTCTCCATTTTTGCTCACTCCATGCATTTTCTCGTTTCATCACCCTTTCTGTTTTCATTCTTCTCCTCAAACATTAGCCTACACAGCTGCCAGAGGAAAATTAAATCACAAGGGAAGAATAACTTAATTGTGATTCTGCGTAGTAGGATGTGCTTGGGGCCTTCATGGGCTTCTGTAAGACGTTATGTGTAACCTATAGCTGGATGACATTAAACATAAGAGAACACTTTGTCACATTATCGTCAGTTCACTCCCTTCTCTTTGGGCCTCTCCTCCTTTCTCATCATTTTAATCTGCCTTTCTCTGAAAGCTACCAGCCCAGTAAGGAATAGTCACATTGGAATTACAGGACCTATTACAATTGATAAAACACACATCCATGTCACTGGATCCTTTCAGTAGTCCCATAATGTAAGGATTACAGTTAACCCATTTTACAGAGTGAAAAGCAAGCTATGGCTAGAAATAAGTTGAGCCAGGACTAGTATCCAAGACTACTGATACCAAACTCAGTGCAGTTTCCACACATCACATTTCATGACTGTGCAAGAGAAGAAACTCAAAAAACAAGAGCACCAAAAAAAGAACTTCAGTCAGGTTTAGAAGCAGGTGAACCGCGGTGATTGCTTTTCACTTTGCTTCGAGGCAAAGCTCAGTTACAGCCCTGAGGTGGGACTGACAGCAGTGATGTTGAAATCAGGAGGGCTAGAATGCAAACTGTTTCCAGAGGTAGCTGCCTTGATCACTTAATTAGTGGAGGGTCACACTCCGTTTCCTGTTGTCTCCAAGACACTTGCAATTGTGTAGTTTTCTTGGCTTTTCATTCCATGAAAGGCTTTTTCATACCAGCTCATTCTGTCCCTCGGGAGCTGGATGGGGAGAGAAGAAAGTAGTGTAACGGGGATTCTGTGAACACAGCTCAGCATTGTCTTCCCCTGTGAGCTCGGTTTCTATTGCTTTCACCGCTCCGTTGCAGCACCCGGGTAACTACCTGAATGGAACATATGGAATGTCTTCAATCCCATTATTACTCACCAAGGTACAGAAGCCACAAGTCTGGCACCTCAGGGCCTCACTCATTTAAAATGCCTTTTGCTACCCATTTCTTTAAAAAAAATTATTTAAGTGGCAGAAAGAAAGAATAAAGAATAAACTCAGTAGATGAAGAGACAAAGGCATGTCCCCGGTGCAAGAGAGAGGCGGTGTCAGTCGGCAGAGAGTCGCCAGCAAGGAGCGATCTCAGTGCTGGAAGAGCCAAAGCTATAAACAACTTGCTCTGGATTTCAGAGAAACGCAATTCTCTTTTTAAAGGTGTTGAGAACTGGCTTCAGCTGCCTCCCAGTCTTTAGTAAGAGAAGCATAAAGTGGCTGTCGGAGATAAAACACCCATAAAAATTTGCTAAACTATACACAGGAATGGCATCTTTTTAACTCTTATGCCAAAGCACTGGGCACAAAATGTGTCTGGGTGGGACCTGGGAGCAGAGTAATGTGGGAGGGAATTTGATCCAGGCTACTCAAGCACTGTGCTGACTGTCTAAGATACTGAGAAAAGAAGAAAGGTCAGCCTCAGTGGCCTCCGGGCAGGCCCGTGTGGGGCAATGAACCCAGCGCTGCAAATGTCTGCCATACTGTCTTGCTTGCCCTTGCTGCTCTTCCGACTACCCCTCCCATCAGAACTCTTCTCTCCACTCACTCCGGCTGCGTGGGAAACACAAGAGCACTCACTAGTACTCTAAGCCCTTACTTCAAATACCAATTGTCATTCATCTCAACAATTCTAGACACTTAGGCCCATCTTCTGATGTGGATGAGGACATAGGACACATGGGGCTAAAGGGAGGAAGAGAATTGAAACTTAGTGTAGGAAACCCCCACTCCCAGCCTGCTCATTTTTTGTTTAATTTCAACTGTCATGAGGGAGAAAAAAAATTTCACTCCTGCAATTTATCCTTCCCTTCTAGCCCGTGTAGGTTCCTCATCTTCTCTTCATGCCTTCCTCCCTCAGCCCTCCATACTCCACGAGTGACTCCTGCATTAACATCTGCTGGCAGTCGAGTCTATTTTGGTACAAAAGGTCTTTTCAAAAGTAGATATGCAACAGCTTAGCAAGGCTTCAAAATTAAGGACTTTGAAGGAACCGATGGCTTTCGTCTTTAAGGATCTGAGAATGTCAGTGCCTCTCACTGTGTCCTTGATTCTGGGATAAAGGGGAAAATATAGAGGGAGTCTACTTTCAATAGGCCATCAGTAATAACCAGTCTGTTTAAAAGTTCATGAATAAGAGATTGTATATAATCTCTGTGTTATGAATTATGCACAGACCGTGGACAGAAAAGAGATAGGCAACTTCCCACTTGACTCACCTCTGCCAATTTCACCTTCACTCCTGCAAGGCAGCATTCCTGATATCTACTTTAATCTGTTAAAAAGGAGTTGGTCCAGGAAAAGAGGCCTGCTAAGATCAAACATCCTTGACTTTGGTGAACTCACATAATTCTTAAAATGTCTTTCCCTTGATACTTAATTTCAAATCACCTAAACTAATTTCCACTTCAAAACTCCTGACAGAGACTTCAAATTGCAAATCCCAGTTGTTAACCAAGAGGGGGAAAGAAAAATGGGAAAAGTGGCCAGTTAAAAAGAAGTGGGCAGAGAAAAGCGAGAGACATGGAAATAGCCTACGTGATGACCAGTAAATATCTTGGATAAACATCTGGATTTAGAGTAAATTCAGCTGCTGCCTAAAAAAAGCAGTTACTAAATCTTTTGAATAAACATGAGTGGCTCTCTCTCAGACATACGCCACTTCTCTGTGAGTCATGTCTTCCACAAAATACTGTAATCTGTCCCCTCTCCCATGTCAGCTCTGATATTAAGCTGAGTATTTCAGCCACAGTTGGAAGTTGCACATAGTTCTGTAACTAATGAGTCTTGCATGTGCCAAATGAGTCCAAGACCAGGAAGCATCTCCTGGCTAGTCACCAGCACCAGCACTCTGAACCTAGTTTATTCATTCTCAGGAGCCTCAGGAAACTAGGTCTTCAGGTTATCATCTCTGGAATCAAACCTGTTATAATGTTTCCAGCAGACATGACTTTTTCCTATACTGCTTTTCTCTGTAATGGGGACAGAAGTGATGTAGACAGAGAAAATAGATGGAGACAGAAATCATGCCTGTTCATTTATCACAGCCTTATAATATTTCAGGACTCAAGATGATTTCAGGAATCATTTTATCTCATCCTGACTCCAAGTAGAGCTGCCCCTACATGATCTCACACAAATAAGAGCTCTCCATATCTTTAAAAATAAAACAAAGGAATGAGAGTGCTAGAGACTGAATGTTTGGGTGCTCCCCTTCTCCTCCAATTCATAGGTTGAAACCTAATCCTCAGCACAGTGGTATTTGGGAATTAGGCCTTTGGGAAGTTATTAGGTTATGACGGTGGAACCCTCATGAATGAGATTAGTGCCCTTATGAAAGAGACTTCGGAGATATCTTTTACCCCTTCTATCATGTGAGAACACAGCAAGAAGACAGCCATCTATGAACTAGGAAGCAGGCTTTCACCAGACACTGAATCTACTGGTGCCATGATCTCAGACTTACAGTCTCCAGAATTGCAGACTAAATTGTAAAATAAATTTCTGTTACTTATAAGCCACAGCCAATAGCATTTTGGTTATAGCAGCCTAGACAGACTAAGACAGAAGAAATTAATATTTTTGAGCATCCAATGTGTGTCCAATGCTATGTAAAATATTCACCCTGACCAGTGAAACAGGAATGGTTATAGAAGCGAAGACTGAATTTCTGGGAGCTCAGTGATTTTCTCTTATCCTACACCTGGAAAGTCCCAGTGTTTGGGATCTGAGTGTAGCTCCAATACATTTTAAAAAATTAAGTGATATTTCAACCACATGCTTTTTGTGTCACTGCTTTCAGAAATGCTGTGACCTCTGCCCCAAGAGAATTCTCAGTCTTGCTTGGAAAACCATGCCACTGTCTGTCTTACCAAATAAAGTCAAGAAGTGCTTTCTTATATCTTGTCAAAATTCTTAATAGTTAATTCCCCCACTTCTCTCTCCCCTCTGATTTAGCTCCAATACATTTTAAAAAATTAAGTGATATTTCAACCACTTAGAAGAATGCCATCCAATCCTCTTGGGACTATTGCTTCTATCATCCCATTGTTACATGCATCAATCAGGACTGAATTAGGGTTAGGACATTGTATGAGGGCAAGGTTGAAAAGAGGTTGAATTTGGCCTCGTTGTCAAAGGTAGTATGCTCTCTAGCTGAAAAAATCTTTTCATAAATTCAGGTACAATGAGCTATATTAACCATACCCTAAGCTATAATCCACTCTGTCTCCCAGGGGCTCCCCATTACATATTGAATATTTTGGGGTTCGCTTTAGAGCCTTTAATCATCAAATAGTGTTAGGGGAATGAGTGTATAATGAGAAAATTGGCAGGCATCCCAGAGTGATCTGAAGGGCTGGGATTCAGAATGCTAAACCACCATTCAAAATGTAAGTAATTAAAATTAATTAAAAATCATTAGACAAACCTTCATTTCTGCAATTTCAAGGTGCAACCCAAGTCACCAGAGCTCATAAAAAATGTGCATGCTGTCGCATCTACGTGATGTATTTCCATGACCCAAGCATGGACTGAGGAACTGAGCTGAAGGAAACTGGATTGGAGTACTACGGTGAGTCAAAACCTATGTTTAAAAAAATAAGTACACACCCATGCATATGGATCCTGGACTGACATGCACTACTTGATCTACTCACCCTAGTCATCAATCAACAATATTTATTCTGTTACTCTCCAGTGCTCAGTGTTCCTTAAAGGCTCTGCTATTGCAAGATGGGGGAGGGGGAGGTGAATGGGGAGGGAGACCATAAACCAAGAATATCACAAATGAAACAATATGGAAGAATGCATCATACATTCATTCATTTGACACACACTTGAGAGTCCCTACTACTGTAAAGACAATCATCGTGCTATGGCATATGGTTACAGAATCCTTGCCTTCAATACCTGCCACCTGCTGGATACAGTCAGGGATAGTTGAAGGGTAAAGATGGTTACATTCATGTATTTAAGAATGAGCTAGATGTGTGTGTGTGTGTGTGTGTGTGTGTGGAGTAGCCTGACAAGAGATGCTTATTTGGGATCCATGGAAAAAATCACTCCTGGCAACCTTGTGATTGGAAATATGAGATAAGGAAAATCTTCATAACCAGGAATTACTTCCCTGTAATCACTTCTTAGATAACTGAGATTCAATCATAGACACTTTAGACAAGAAGCAACCCAAACAGGTCATGGCCTCCATTTCAGCACCACAAGCAAATGAGAACATCAATTATATAATTTCTACACCATCTTCCAGTTAAAGTGTCATCATGTTTATTGCACTGAGAAAAGATGGTCCAGATGAGTTCTTTATACAGATCAGAGAACCTGAAGGATTAGGAAATCAAACTACAGTCCCCGTTGAAAGAATCAGGGACATTTATTCTGAAGAAGAGAATAATGGCTACTTTCAAACACTTGGAGAACCACTTAAGTAAGTAGAATGGTCCTTATACATTATTATTTTGGGTTTTGACTCAAGCCCCTAGAAAACAAAATTCTGACACTGAAATATAAAAAAGTGAAACAAGAAAAATAAGAGAGAGAGAGTGAAAGAGAAATGCTCAAATGGAAGCAGGAATGTTCCGGCAGAAAGGGCGAGCTCTCTCTTCCCCGTCACAGACAGACATGAGGGGCTTCCCAGAAATTCTAGAGCTGAATGGGTCACTGTTTGAAAAACATGCCCTGGAATCTAGAACTAGGATTAACCAAAGAATGACTGAAATCAAAGGTTAGAGTTTGACTCAGCGTAAGAAAGATTTTTCTAATAATTAAACTGATCTACAAAGAAATGGGTTGCTCTGTGATGAAGTAATTCCTGTACATTTGAAATAATAGAACAATAGCTAGAAGACCCTGCTAAGCAAGCAATAAAAGTATTTCCTACACTGAGGAAGAAAAATGATATTATCTCAATTTTCTTTTCAACTTCTAGGTTCTATGGAGTCTGTGCTGTGCTCTACATTATATTTTGAAATAGTGAGAGGCCCAAGAAGTGAACCTACATCTTGGCCTCTGGATCTTAGAAATTTTTGAGTACAGGAGTGAGGTAGGTATCAAGGAAAGTTTAAATGTGGGATTTTGCCCAGAAGCAAGAGAACAAAGGAAATGCCTCCACCTCTCACCATAGGGTACATGCTGGGGAGAGCCGGCTATCATCAGTCTTCCTGCCAGGACCTTAGAAGGAAGTTGATACCGATGGGCCTTTCCTGCCTTGTGAGAAGGCCCCAAACACAGAACATCTGCTTCTTGATTTGAACCTCATAAACACATTTTAAAAGAGTTTATTCTTCAATGTCTGGTCCCAGTGACTTTTGGGTCACTTCCCTTCTCCTGAAAATGAGTACAACTACTTTCACATGAGTGATCTTTATGGGTTGAAGTCTATCCTCCAAAAAAGAGATGCTGAAGTCCTAAGGCCAAATAACACAAGATCTGAATTTATTTGGAAATAGGGCCACTTCAGATGTAATTAGCTATGATTAGGTCATACTGGGGTAGGGTGGGATCCTAACTCAATTCGACTAATGTCCTTATAAGAAAACAACCAGGTGAAGACAGGGACCCAGAGAGAAGGAACACCTTGTAAAGATGAGGATTGCAGTGATGCCTCCACAAACCAAGGAGGGCCGAACATTGAGGGCAACACCAGAAACCAGGAAGAGCCGAGGAAGGCTTCCCCTACAGGTTTCTGAGGGTGCGTGGTCCTCCTGACACCCTGACCTCAGACTTACAGCCTCTAGAACTGTGAGACAAATTTCTATTGTGTTAAGCCACCCAGTCTGTGCTCCTTTGTTACTTCCGTCCTAGGAAATTAATACAGTGACTCTCCGCGTGAGGACCTTGGCTATGTGGAAACAGAATTGTTTCTTTCCCTAACAGGTCATGCCATAGGGTCTGTGATGGGCATAGAACTGGCAGGTGATCATCTCTGCTTTGCATGTTACCTCCTGTGTTGTAGCAAGATCATCCTCCTAAATCCTGAGAACGTTGGCAGACAAGAGAGCAGAAATGAGTGTCAGTGAAACTGGGCGCTATCTTGAAGCTAGTCTCAATTTAATTGACCTAGGTGCGTCATCATTTTGGAATTTAGTCCAACTGTCTGCAAAACAGAGGCAATACTCTTGTTATACTGTTCACCCTTCTTGTAGTCACTTCTTATGGGTAATGTGAGGGCATGAAATGATGACAAATTCTGTGAGATGGTTAGATAGGAGTGTAAGGGCATCCAACGCAGGCATTTCTGGGCTGTTCAGGAAGGTCCAGAACCCAGGACCAGGCCAAAAGGATGGACCTGGAGAGCCGTTAAGGTCCGAATCAGGGACGCAGTTAGTAAAGAAGAAAGGGCACATGCGTACCTTGAACCCAGGGAAGAAAGCCAAGTTCAGACTTTAACATGTCAGGCCAGCCAAGAGGGAGCAGACCAAGTGGAGAGTTAAGGGATATTAGCTCAGGTTAGCGGGTAGCTAGCCAGCTGTGCAGGGACATGGACAGAAGCAAAAACAGACTATTCAAGCCGGGAAAATGGACCATTCTATGGCCTATGTGGAAAGACTGGGGTCAAGCAGAGGGGCTAAACAACACTTGATGCTCTGTGGGTGCTGGCAAAAATAAGACAACTGGGTTTAATCCCTGCTCCTCAGATGGAGCAGTTTGCCTTCTGCAGAGGTTTTAAGAAGCCTTCTTGGTCTGTGTCAGTGAGGCCCAGAATGCCATGCAGATCTTCTAAGAGATAAAGTAATTAAAGCCTTGCATTCAGCAGAAACATGAAAAAGATAGTTTTCCAATTATAATGGTTCTTCAGGGTAAGACAGGGTCTGTGGGTGCTGGTGGTCGGCACATGCATTCCACACCAGGGCTGGACCCTCCAGCTACTCCCGGATTGAACTACATTATATGTCTTAGAACAATAAACACAAACCGATTTCATAACTTGAAAAAAACAAAGCAAAAACAAAAATCCATTGCAGTTTGAAAAAAGCCTGAAGTTCACTGTCTTTCTGTATTATTTCCTCATTAGAGCTTGAACCTACTTACTTATAACCTATGAGCTTCAGATTTTTCAGTCTACCAAATTATAGTAAGTACTAGTCCAATGAGGCCTGTGGTTAACCCATCTCAGGAGAAGTAAACACCTGCCATAAGCTCCTCCTGTGTGACGTTTGTATTGATGAGGGAAGGACCTAAGCTGAAGTGGGTACCATGCATGTAAAATGGAGTGTGATACTCCCCCAAAGAGTTTGGTAAGAAGCCACAGGCAAGCCAGAGAGAAGCTGTAGTATTGTAGTCAGTTGGTAGGAATGTTTTTCATTGCATCAAAAGAGATAATGAAAAAGATTAGGAATGAGGACAGAGAAGCTAAGTGCCCTCCTTAGTGTTCCTCCTCTGGGCACATCTTTCCTTCAGAGTTCACTTATCAATATTTAAGATGAAGCAGTTTATTTTTTTGTTAGTAAAAAGTAGATATATTTTAGCCAATACCATTGTTTTAGGATTCTCTCCTTCAATGGAGTTGTGTTTATGGGCACCTGCCAATGCTATAATTTGTTGAGCGTCCCTGAATGCTAGGTACTCTTTGTGTGCAACCTCATGTGATGATGCTAATAGCCCTCTGGTACAGATACTAACATCTTCATTCCATTAGAAGAGGGATGTAATCCTCCATACAGTTAAGTCACACACGCGGGTCCACATGCTTAACAAACAACTGGAATTGGAAACCAGGATGGTCACAAATAAAAAAAAATCTCTAACAGTGGGATTTGAGCCCAGCTGTGAATGAACTGTAAAGTGCTTTTGGATGGAAATGGTTTCCTGTTGAGAAACAAGTTAGTGGGGTGAAAAGAAAGAAGAAAGAGAAAAGAACCAACGTGCACTGCGCGTCCCCTTCGTGGGGGACTGTTGACATACCTTTCATTCCCATCACACCAGGCTTGTGCAGCACTCGGTGTTGGCACTTTCTTTGTTTACTCCACACTGCCTCTCAGCAAGGATTGTGTTCCCACTTGTCTTACTTTGACTTCCACCTTTTCATCACCTTCTTCCTCCACAGATGCCCAGCTGACTTCCCAGAAAGGGGGTGAGCCATGGCAGATAATAATCCAATGTGACATTTATTGTCTGCTGTCTAGGTGTCGGTCTCTGTGTTGGCCTCAGTGTGTGTCTTGTCTCTTTTAGTCCTAAAGAACTAAAATAATGAAGATATTGTTATTATCCCCAATTTATGGACAATATTGCCACCACAGTTTTTCTCTATCTTATTCCCCTATTGCATCAAAACATTTCTCCATGAATCCAGCAGTAATAACCTGGGAAGAAGCACAGGTTCTCCTGGAGGTAAAACTGTGAACACAAATACAATTCCCCATTCCCCTAACTCACCACCCAATGTGAAGGTGCTTCTTCTTGTCTGCAATTGTCCCACGTATCGTTCATTCGTAGTAGCCTCAGAGTCAGTGTAGAGGCAGGGTGCTGAGGTTATTTAGATTCTCACAGCACAGCAGATAAATGAGTAATGTAAGACCTGCCAGGCTGCCTTTATTAAGGTGTTGATAGGGCTGCCCTGACCCTCCAGCTCTGTTGGGCTTGAGTTTGAAAGGGGATCCTGACAAGTCTACCAAAAAAGATGAAAGAGGCAGCAGGGGCAAGGGCCAATGGATGAGTTAATGTGCAGAATAAACTTTATAGCTCCAGGGCAAGGCCACCATAAACCTTCTCCACACTGCACAGTGCAGGTTGTGCTGGAGGCCACATGCCTTGGATGGAGGTTTTACTTGAGATCCTCAGGGGAATGCTGATTGGCAGACCTGCCTGTTCTCTGGCTGCCTTCTCCCTGCCCCACAAGGGCCAGCGTTCCTGAGCTCTATAGCAGCTATAAACTCTGAGACAAGGTCCGTAGTTCTGAGAGGGAGCCTTAGTGGACTCAAGTGGCCCAGGCAGCTCTGCGGGATTGAACCTGATCTCATGGTGGATGCTGCCTACGGATAAGACCAAGTGGCACATTTGAACAAGTTTCAAACAACTTTTAAAAGTCATCCCAACAATGTCCCTGTCTCTTCTTTGAACCATTTCAAAAGCATTTCAGACTGAAAATTTCTCCTGTTTTCAAAAAGCATCAAGTATAGAATTGTGTGTCAGTTTATCTTAACAACTTAGATGACCAAAAAAAAAAAAAAGTTTCCTTAAGTCTAACCTTAGTCACTCATTCTTTCAGGGACACAGACTGTTTCCTCTTGCCCCGCCTTCTGGAGTGGTGAAGGGTATTTTGCTGACATCTTGAATTATTTAGAGGAATTTAGGATTCAATTAAATACAATAAATATTTACTGAGTGGCTGTGTACCTACTTAATCCTGAAATGGGGCCGAGAGGGGCACGGAGTTGGTAAGACTGGCTTCCTCCTACTCTCAAGAAGCTCTCAGTGTAGGGAAGGAGGAGGGTTCTCACGTCTCTAATTGTGCAGAATGTGGTAAATGTCATACTAAGGCCACAACAAGAAGGAGCTGGAGGCACTGATTTTACCTGGAACCAGGTAATTCCATGGTGGGGACAAGGATACCTGGGAGAGCATCTGCATCGTATTGGTGCCAAACAGGATGGAGACAAAAGTCTGGGTGAGCTGTGACTCCGGTGTCTGCCAGGAGAAGGAAGCTGGCAGAAGAGGCTTCAGCTGGCTGTGGCTATAAATTTGGATTCTTGCCGCAGTGCTGGCACTCACTGAGCTCTCCCTGCACATCACAGTCTTCCTACGTAGAATTCATTCCTCCCAGCCTCCATTCACTTGTCTAATTAATATTTATTAAACAATACCTACTGTGTTTCTGGCCCTGAGCTATGTCTGGGGAATTCAACTATGAGCAAGAAAGACAGAGGGGAGGATCTCTACATTGGGGACATAGAAATAAGGATAATTAATTAACAAATATGCTTTGAGCATATCAGTGGTGCCAAATATTGCAGAGAGGAAGTCTTGTAAAGGGCCCTGAAGGACCTGGTAATGTAATAAAGGCAGTAGTGTGACAATCTGAAGTCATCCCAGAATGTTGTTCCACCCTTGCCCTGTCCCGTCACTATCACTATGCGTTGCTTCATAGCACCTTCGCATACCTTACATGACATTACCCTGTTTATTGTCTGTCTCACCTGAGTGGAATCTCTGTGAGGGTTTTGTCTTACTCAGTAGCGCTCTACTCTCAGGACGTAGAATCATGCCTGGTGCATGAGAGTCACTCAAATTAGCTCTACCTGCCTACCTACCTACCTACCTATCATCTACCTGCCTACTTATTTATAATAGCCTAGAAAAGGTAATGAATTCTTAAAGTCAAATAATTATTTCAAGACTTCAGAGAAAGAAGTCAGCATGCAAAGGCAAGAAACTACTACATACCTGTTAGAATGGCTGAAATTAAAAAGAGCGACCATACCAAGTGCTAGAGCAACTGGAATGCTCACACACAGCTGGTTGGAGTGTGCAAGGATGCAATCACTTTGAGAAGCAGTCTGGCAATTACATACAAAGTGAATCATGCATTGACCATAAGATTCATCTGTTTACTCTGCATGTTTATCCAACATAAAAGAAAGCATATGTCCACACAAAGACTTTTAGAAGAGTGCTCCTAGCAGTTTTATTTGTAACAGTCAAAACTAGAAACAACCCAAATGTCCATCAACAGTTATAGTTAAACAATCTGTGGTGTATCAATACAATGAAATACTACTCAGCAATTAAGAAGAATGGACTGTTGATATACACAACATATGGATGAGTCCAAAATAATTGTATTGAGTGAAAGAAGTCAAAACAGCAACAATACAGAATGTATGATCCCATTTATATAAAATTCTAGAAAACGCAAACCAATCTCTAATGACAGAAGCAGATCAGCGGCTGTCTTGGGACTGAACTGAGAGATGCAAGGGTGGCAGGGAAATGGCAGGAAGGACTGTGAGGAGACTTTTGGAGATAGCAGGTATCTTCGTTATCTTGATGATGGTGATGGTTTTGTAAGTATGTACTTACATCAAAACTTAAATTGCAAGGGAAGAAACAAATTGTAAACTTTTTACAAAGTTGATTCTACATCAATTATGCTTCAGTTAAAAATGAGAAAAAAATTGAAAGCTATTTCACATCCCGAGTTTGTGAAATGTTGTTCCTTTCTCAATGGTTCACCTTTCCTCCTTCTGGCTGCAGCCCATTTGTCAGGCCTACCTCAACAATTGTGTGCAAAGTGCCCCCAGACTCAAGCCCACAGCTATTTCTCCTATTGTATTACCAAGTGTTATTATTTTCATAGCATTTACTATTGTCTGAAATAATCTTACCCATTTAGTTATTCTCTGACTTTCTGTCTCTGCTCAGTAGATTCCCTGTCTATTAGAACAGAAAATGTGCCAATCTACATTGTATCCTGGTGCGTAGAAAAGAACTGGGCACATAATAGTTGTTTAATAAATACTAAATGGATATGCTGACTACAGACATACCTTGGAGATATTGTAGGTTTTGTTCCATACCACCACAATAAAATGAGTATCATAATAGAGCAAGGTGTATTCTCTTTGCTGGTAGAGGATTTTCAATTTGTAAAAAAGTAGATTCAACATCTATGAAGTAAAATAAAGTGAAGCACAACACAACGAGCTAGGTCCCCAAATGAAAGAATAGTCTGTGATGAGATGCAATTCCCAGCGTCACCAGTAGGTGTAACCAACCAACAGCTGATGGTGGCAACCACCAATAAACCACCATCTTGGATGGTTGCAATAGCTAGCAGTATGTGAGGTTCTAGATTAACAATTTATATTCTCATGTTTTAAGTGTAAAACTCCATATAGTGAATGACACCAAATGGACACTGCCTCGTAAAACTGATGTGCCATCCAGATTACAAAATGTCCTCTGTTTTAATTGACCTAAACTCACCTTATGCTCTCTTGGGATTGCATGGACTCAGTGTGGCCTCAGGGTAAACACTGTTTAGCCATATGTTTCCTTAGTCCCCACTTTTCTCTCTTTAAACCTTTCTTTTATGAGGATTTGTTTATGAAATAACCTCCACCTAAACTCTCAACTAGTTGAATATTCACAACTGCTTCTGAGTATCACAAATCATTTTCTTCTTTGGTGCTGTTCTCAGAATAGATCTTCACAGCGCCTCTCCTTGGATTACTGAACCTGCCAAATCTCCCTTCTGGCTGCCAAGAATTAGCAGCATCAATAAAAGCTCAGTAAACTCTGCTGTAAATAACCTAACTTTCCACCCATTATCATCAATTAATAAATTATGGTGGTGCTGGGCAGAAGCCCATCTTATTAGGGTGTTTTGCAGAAACCAGGTTTTAGGTGGCTCTCCTTGGTGGTGGGCAAGATGCACTGGAAAAACATCTGGATCATAAAATTGAAGGGGTCAGAGATAAATGAACTGACCTATCTCTGAATTATGTAGCATTTCTTTAAAAATCCTTCTTTGTGAGAACTGTTTGCTAGCTGCAGAGAGCCAGACAGGAAACAAAAGGATCTTCTTTTTTTTTTTTAAACAAACTATGCCTTATCTGTCTCTTTGTAGATGGGTGCTGTTGACAACACAGAGAGGAGAGAACCCAAACAATGAAGCCAGCCCTGTGCTGTCTGTGTGGGGAAAGAACGAACCCAAAGCAAAGCCATTGAACAAACACAATGACTTTGTCTCCTACCTTTCTTGAGGCATAAAGCAGGATGGGACAGCACTGTTCTTGCCGCCCCCACCCAGTCCTCCCTGGCATTCCGGCTCTCTGGCTCCCTAGCTGCCTGCTCTCCTTTCTCCCTCCTCCCCAGGCACAGTGCAGACTAGCAGCTTGACAGTCCAGATTGTAGTTTTAATCCACCAACCAGTATCGCAGCCTCATAGAGTGGCTTGGAATGTATAAAACAGTTTGAGGGAGAAATAAATTGTCCTTATTTGTAGATAATGAAAGCTAACAGAGGTGATCCCAGGAATACAGAAGAAGCATCGCAAGAGGTCCTTAGGAAGGTGGTCCACTCTCAGTCAGTCTCCTTTAAACTGACATCAAACCAGGTTCTTGAAAGCCCTTCAAGTTACTTCCTGTTAGCCGTTGGGCACTATCTTGAAAAGATTTTATGAAGATCAGTGTTCAGGGACCTTGGCCATGACAGAGGACTCTTGGGGACGGAGATAGGATAGCAGCGCATGTCCAGTGGCACACACAGATGTGTGTGAACATGTGTGTTTACACAGTGACAACTGGCATAAGATCTTGAACTCAACATGAATTTTTAAAATTTTGTTGAATGAATGAATAAATAAAAGAATGCTTATGATAGGTAGTAGCTTATAGTTACCCATCATAGTAGACCTCTTAGGGTTACTGATCTCTAAGGAATAGTAATATTTAGTCTAATAAATTCAGTTAAAATATTTATCAGTCTCTCTAAAGGCCACAGTTTCCTATCGTAGACATCTTTCCATACCTTGGAAATCCCATGGACTCTGTAGGAGGCAAATATAGGCTCAAATCCTGAATTTGCCACTTAATAACAGGGAAACCTCAGAAAAATAACTTAAATCTGCTGGGCCTCCGTTTCCTCCTATGTTGGAGATAGTACATATATCCTCCTGGGGAGGGAGTGTTATCAGACAGAAAGCAGAACCAAACACCAGACACTGAGAACTTGCAGTAGGGAAAGATCATATTTTATTATGCACGGTGCCATCCAGGTGAACGGGGAGCTAATGCTCAAAAGCCCAAACTCCCGACGGCATGTAAGTTATACATTATATATGGCGAAATCACAAGACACCATGGATTGTGGGTCCGGGCCTGTGTTGGCAGTTGATTGGTCAGAGGTAAGATAAGGGTAATAAATAATTTCTTAAGGTTTTAAGGACAGTTCTGAGGTCTGTTCTGGTGTCCCTCTGTCTGGACTCATGGGAATGTAGCCAGGGGCAGTTGTACTTTAGGGCTCAGGAACTCTAACACAACTTAGGTCAAGATGTTATCTTTAGCCTGCAGAGGCCTGGAATTTGAGATCATTACTCAGGTCTGAGCTACCATCTCTGGCTGCCTGGAGGGTTGCTGATTATCCTTGGGAATGTGTAGGTCTCTGATTATCTGGCATAAAGGCTAAGTCTCTGAGGTCTTTCTGAGAGAGAGAGAGAGAGAAGTATGATTTCTAGAGCTAGGATTTAAAGCTAAATTTAATCAAAGTCATAAGGACTCTCAGTTTCAGGAGTGATATCTCCCTGAGAAAACCTGTGTCAAGGTGCTTTGCAAATTGTAGAACGATATGTAGACACACTGCTTGCTATTTTGTTCCCTTCGCTCTTTTAGGCACTTGCCCAAATGTTGCTGCAGAATAAGGGTGAATGTTGTCTTCAGACAATCAGGCCCCACGTAAATATTCTGCCCTCCTGTGCCAGGATGGCAGCGGTTATTCACAGGTTCCTGTGCTCTGGGCAAGGAGGGGCTGGCCCAGAGGATGAAGGGGGCACCTTCCTGAACGCTCTGGACAGCTGGGCCAGCAGGCATGGCTCGTTCCTCAGGCTGATGCTGGTTTTAGCTGTGGGCTTGTATCAGTACTTGGACTACGTATGTGAGTTGCTTGATGTTCATATATGTGTTTCCATCTAACACTTAAACAAACTGTAGTTATAAAATAGCACTGGCTCACAAACCCTGAACATGATGAAATCAGACAGCAGGTCTAATGAGAACCAGAATGAATCGGATGAACGGCGCTCCTTTAAGATTCATTTCCACGGAGCTTAGGAGGCTGAGACTTGAGGAAAAGATGGGTAGGACAAGCTGGGGAGTGGGAAGGAGAGGAGCTGGAGTGAGACATTGAAACAGGCATCATCTGGACACAGTTGTAGGGGCAAAAACAGCACATGACAGGAGGTATGTGCAGGGGCCAGGGCCAGTTTTCTAAACATGGCAACAAAAAATGCAGCTTAAGAATTATAAAACATCTTGATGTATGATTCATATTTGACTCATGGGCTTTCCGAATGACTACAACGTATCAACATACCATAAGGCCACTCAGCATCACGGAACTTGATACATGCTTATCAGACAAAACTTTTCTCTTTATATAGAAATCCACACTGCACTTCACCTCAGCCTGCGCACTGGGCAGCAGAGCCCTTCCCTGTGGTCCAGGAGGTCTAGAACCCGTGGGCTCCCCATGTGTCACCATGGGCCCAGGCTCCCTGGACGGACTGTGATGGACTGTGAGGGCTTTCATGTTGCCTTTACTCGTTCTTGCTTTGCAAGCCCAGGAGTGCAGAGCCAGGAATTGTAGAAACACAAAGTGAAATTTCTAGGAGGGACTTCAGGGCTCATTCAGTCCAATGCCTTCACTTTACAGGTAAAGAAGATGAAGTCCAGGCAAGAGAAGAGGTGCTCAACATAGAGCGACATACGAGCAGTTAGACTAGAACTTGACTGGCTTGACTTCTAGTCCTGTGGGCTTTATAAAACGAGGAGGGCTGTGAGTCTATTTCTTTTAGGAGAGCAGAAAGTCATTATTTTCCATGTGTGTTCCTCTCCTGTGTTCTTCTATCAGGTCTGTCTACCTGCATGTCCATCATTCCATCAAATAGACACAGACATATTCCATAAACAGCCAAGACACCATGGAAAGGGCCAACATGAGTGATTAGTACTCAGAGAGGCCCGACTTGAGTTTGCACATGAAAAATGGACACCCCAAAGCCCATTTCCACAATTCCAAGCTGGTTCTGCACACAAGCTGAGTCTCCAGTTTCTGATAAGTGGACACAGACATACACTAACCTGGTCAGTAATTCATCCATTTGAAGCCACCACACTGCTTCACAGATCCAGGAGCCATACTTCTCAGGAGGGCAGGAAGGAGAAAGGGAGGAGAGAAAAAATAAAAAGCAAGGAGGAAATGGCAGGAGTAAAGAAGGAGGATGTCAATGAGCTCTAATTTACCAGAATAAAAAGGACCCAGTCCAGCCCGCTAAACAGAATTTCTCAGCACTAATATCTGGGTGCCTCTCTTACATTCTAAGTCACGGCCATAGGGAGTTTTGCTTTCTCGTTTCTCCACCCAAAATAAATCTCAAAGCTCTCATTTCCTCATCATTTCACTTCCAGCTCAAATCTTAGAAGCAGCATCTTCCATACCTACCCATGTGTCATGTCTGGCTCACTGCCCTGTAGCTTTCAATGTCACAAGACATTCTGAAATTTGCCCAGCTGAAAATGTATTTTACCACCCCCTTTGCAGCTCCCACACATTCTTGGATTTCCAAAGCTACTCTAGCATCAACCAGGAGCTGCTCTGAGGTCCAGACAGCTGTTGTGAGGTGGTCTTAGAGATCCCAAGGCCTGGCTGAGAGGAACCTGGCAGTGAGTGGTCAATCTATTACCATAAGTCTCACCTGTTAGGTACATGTCACACTGACCTTCCCTGATTTCAGTCAGGCTGTCTTTCCTTTGTTATTAAGGAGCAAATACATTATTTGTGATGAGCTGTAAGTTTACGTGTATAAATTTATTTCCATGCTTGTTATTTTTTAGCTTCTCAGCTGTCAACTTCTACCCAACTTGGTGCTGTCAGCCCTGACTTTCTAAACTTCACAATTCTCCATGCCCTGAAATCACAGGATCCCAGGCCTTATGCTTTATCTGCCCATCTGGATCTCTCTTCAACTTTGTTTCACCAGATCACGGCTCTCCTTTGTGTACATCTTACCTCTCCCCAGACCCCCATCCCGTCCTATTGAATTTATCAAGCATTTACTGAGCACCCACTGAGATCAGACACTGGGGAAGCACTTCTGGGTTTGCAAAGAAGCAAAGGAAATAGCTTCTATCCTCAAAGAACTTCCAATCTAGTAGCAGGAGTAAGACAAACAGAAATGACCACGATGCAAGAAACAATGTGTCACAGCCTTCTAAAATGGAGATACATCAGATGGGAGGGAGAATCATACTGGTTTGAGTGGAGGTAGGTGATATTTGAGGTAGGTCTCAGGGTGTGTGTGATTTTAACAGATGGAGTTGGTAAGAAAGTACCTATGGTAGCAGGAAGTTCAAGAGCAAAGGCAATAAGGTAGGAGCAGGGGTATATGTG